>OU342460.1:0-452500 GCA_910589355.1 Parapoynx stratiotata
CGAAGGGACACAAGTTCTTGCGACCACCAATATTCGGCTTTGTCCGGTGGTGGCCTTTTAGCACGAGGCATAGCCGAGTCACATACAGCGGTAAGCGCATCACGGAATCTATCCGCTGTCGCATCAACTCCGGAATCTGGGGCAGAGTCTGTCACCCAGGCGTTAATTTTTGCCGCCTCAATAGCACTGTCCTTATCAAGACGCGTGATGGACCAGCGCGGGAAGAAACTATCCCTCCTGTTACTCCTTTCAGACACACTAAACCTAATATAGGAATGATCTGAGAGAGTCTCCTCTTCAGACAAAACCCTCCAATCCCGAATCCTATCTGCGACAGCAGGGGAAGCGAAAGACAAGTCCACTATGGACCCACCCTGCTGTCGCACACAAGTAAACGTAGCACCAGTGTTAAGGAGAACAAGCCCAGTCATAATTGCCCAATCCTCAACCACCTCCCCTCTTGGATCTGTTCTCGGGGAGCCCCAAGACGTAGACTTTGCGTTAAAATCCCCGAGAACAACGATGTTTCTTTGGGCCGCAAGATGTACAGCAGATCCCAATTCCCCTATAAAAGTTTCAAATTCTGCAAGAGGCCTATTGGGGGAGAAGTAAACCCCAATAATGCAGAAATCTCGCCACTTGACAACCACATAGCCTTTGCCCCTGTGAATAACAGACAGGGGTGACGCTGACGAACAAGACGAACCGATTACTGCAACCGAGCCATCCAAGTCTGCAACCCAATTTGATCGCGAAGGAACCGTGTATGGCTCGGCCGCGACTGCCACCTCAATTGCCCACTCTGCCATATGCTGAAGCAGCAAACTCTGCGCTGCAGCAGAGTGGTTTAAATTAATTTGTAGTAACTGACTATCCATTGGAATCAGTTAACATAGCCTCTTGTTGCGTGCTACGCACCGACACTGACGCAGATTGGGTCCCTCGGGCCACGCTACTCTTCTTGGGCTTGGGCGGAGAGCACTTCTTGCCACCCATAATATGCCCAGCTGATTTCCCTCCCTCAGCACACAAAACACAGTGCGGCGCCTCTATGCATGTAGCCGACTTATGGCCTGCTTTACCGCAGCGGTAGCAGTTGCCACTGCGATCGACTGGGGCCATGCAGTTTACCTTAGAATGACCCTGTTCGAAACACCTGTAACACCTATATGGGCGACGATCCAAGAGTCTAACTTGAGCCGAACTCCAACCGATGAGAAGTCGGCGACCATCTGTCAATTTCTTGGCTGCATCCACGGGACATTGCACCCATGCCATTCCCATGCCGCCTGGTCCATCTTTGATATCTCCCACCTTTACGTGCTCAGGAGAACACTCACCCTTCTCGACAACGACCCTGACTATGTGCTCCGTCTGTATTGAGTCGTCGAGATATGTCAGTCGAAGTTCGGCACATTTGACCGGCCTAACCACTTTACCCCCCTCTGGCATGACGCACCTTAATCTTTCCGCCAAAAGATCGGCCTTCTCTTTAGAGAGACTTTTTGGGAGCTCCATTAGCCTATCCCCGGTCGCTGTTGTTTTGAAGCGAACACCACCTTCTATTCCGATGTCTGCCAGCTCGACAGAACTTTGGGCTCTCGCAATGACCTCTGCGAAGGTTTTTCTTCTGTTTTCGGCCTCAGGCGGGAGGGACAGAACCACCGCCTGAGTGCGGGGAGGGCGAAGCCTTCTCCTACGTGTCACCTTAGGTTTTCTTGCCGCCGGTTGGGGTTTAGTCTGCGATGCTTGGCGTTGAGGATTCATCTCTGCCTCCTTCTTTTTCTTCTTATTTTTCTTTTTGCGACTCTCTGCCGACTCCCATTCTCCCTCGGCAGACGTGGACGCCTCGGGCTGACGGGACGCAGGCTGGGCTGGTCGCGCTACCACTTTTTTCGCCAGAAGGGGGGCAGGAGCCACTTTCTTCCCTTTTTTACCTTTCGAAACAGTTGTGGATACCGGCCTATCTACAATCATCCTCTCTATTGGTGCGTCACTGGCCTTAGGGGCTTGTGTCGTGTTCTTCTTTTTGTCGGCGGCCAGTGGCGGCCGAACCTTTTGTGCCGGAAGAAGCGCGCCCTCGATTTGGGCGTTAACCATGTTCCGGGCTGCCGCCATATATTGCCGGAACAACCCGTCCATCTCTTCCCTAGTGACAGGCGCCGCGCTGGATGAGCCGGCAGTCGGCAGTGCACTCCCGTCCTTGGGCGGTGATTGAGCCCTTACTGCAGCCTTGAGTTGCGCCTGAAATTCAAGGCGCATATCAGCCATTTCCTTGCGTACGTCCGCGAAGTTACGCTCAAGGCGCTCGTTGTCGCTCCTTAATTGAGCGTTCTCCTTCTCAAGCTTGGCGACTTCCGACGACACGGAGCATTTAAGAATGCCAAGCGTGAAATTCTTGATTCTCGCCGACGAATCCTTGAGGATCTTCTGGTGGGTGCCCTTCAAATGGCTAGATGTTTTGGACACCTTCAGTATTGCCTCCAGTTCCTCTTCTACCCCCTTAAACATTTGGGTAGCTCGAGGTTCTTCTTCTGTGGAGTCCATGTCTTCCTCGCACTGCAGCGGGGCGAATGGATTGGACCGAAGACTCCGTTTCTGCGCTATTTCTAAAGCGAGATCTTTCTCGGCCTCTAGTCTGATCGACTCTTGGAGCTGTCGATTGTAATCCCTCTTTGCCTTTGCCAGACCCACATATTCGCCGGTAGTGGGTGGGCGGCCTCGTCCTCGGTTGGTCGTCACCTTCTTAGGCGCTGACACAGCGCTATCCGCACTCGACGCACCTTCCGAGTCGGATCCTGACCTTGATGTCAGCCTTTTGCGCCCTCTCTTCCGTCCCTTGGTTTGAGACGTGACATCGTTGACTGAGCCGGCATCATCTAAAGACACACAGGACCCAAAGTCCGACAACAACCTCTCTTGCTCGTTTTCGTCATCCGAAGGAACGACCACCTCCTGCTCTTCTATTTTGCCACCGTCTTTTGACGTGCTTGCCCTCTCCTTGAGGTACTGACTCCGTACCGAACTCTTACTACTACCACTATTTCTCTCATATCTTAAGCTAAGGGTTTTTGGGTTTTTTGAATTTGACACTTCCATATTTGTCCCACGAGTATGGGGGAAATAAACAGTCCACCCGGGCGGTGCCCCCTGCACCCGGGCAACTCTACTGCACTCACCAGGTCGAGCAGTCTGGTGAGGTTGGCGCTAGCTGGTGGACTATACGCTGCCCACCACCCGAAGGCCCCCTGTTGCCGCGGTCACCAACAACAGAGACTTGCGGATTTTTATGGTGGTTTACTCCACTTGGCCCGGCCAGTCAAGGCAAGGCCCCTACACCCCCTATTCA
The DNA here is from genome assembly GCA_910589355.1 of Parapoynx stratiotata. Classification (NCBI taxonomy): domain Eukaryota; kingdom Metazoa; phylum Arthropoda; class Insecta; order Lepidoptera; family Crambidae; genus Parapoynx; species Parapoynx stratiotata. Next base: position 3,350 of record OU342460.1, read on the forward strand.
GCAGCGAGACATGACCACGTACACTGAGCTAGAAGATGCAGGTTGCCCGACGAGGAACTGTCATACAGGACTCCCCGCCGCGCAGAAGCGACAGGCGAAAGACGCCACGACCTATACGCTGGGCTTGAAGCCCAACCACCCACGAGCATAAGCTCCACTGGCCCTAAAAAGAGCCCTTTCCACGAACAGAGCAATTGCTCCGTGAGCATTGAATGCTCCTGACATTGACCGTGGTAAAAACGGTCCGCAGACTAAAAGACCGCCATCCAACGACTACGAAAGAGTCCGCTGGCCCATAAATTGGGCCCAACAACGCCACAGCCACAGACCTCCGACGAGCAGAGGATCTGGGAGCGGCCCACCGAACGCCATGAAGGCGCCAACCACTTTAAGGCACTGAAGCCTACGCGGGAATCAAAAAAGGGACTCAACCGCCCACCTTCTTCAGACCATTAGCCCACCGTCGAAAACCGGTTTGGAGAAAAGCACTCGCTTACAACCGGTGTTCGACGTTGGTTGCCCAGGGTACGCCACGAGGAGGCTGTCTGAACTGGTACCCCAACCTAACCTAACCTAACCTAACCTAACCTAACCTAACCTAACCTAACCTAACCTAACCTAACCTAACCTAACCTAACCTAACCTAACCTAACCTAACCTAACCTAACCTAACCTAACCTAACCTAACCTAACCTAACCTAACCTAACCTAACCTAACCTAACCTAACCTAACCTAACCTAACCTAACCTAACCTAACCTAACCTAACCTAACCTAACCTAACCTAACCTAACCTAACCTAACCTAACCTAACCTAACCTAACCTAACCTAACCTAACCTAACCTAACCTAACCTAACCTAACCTAACCTAACCTAACCTAACCTAACCTAACCTAACCTAACCTAACCTAACCTAACCTAACCTAACCTAACCTAACCTAACCTAACCTAACCTAACCAACAGTCGCGGCTGCACCGTCCCACGGAGCACACGTCTCGGCTGCAAGTGCCGCCGGCTGCAAACGCCACCGCCGCCGGCTGCAAGTGCCCCCGGCTGCAAACGCCACCGCCGCCGGCTGCAAGTGCCCCCGGCTGCAAACGCCACCGCCGCCGGCTGCAAGTGCCACCGCCGCCGGCTGCAAGTGCCCCCGGCTGCAAACGCCACCGCCGCCGGCTGCAAGTGCCCCCGGCTGCAAACGCCACCGCCGCCGGCTGCAAGTGCCCCCGGCTGCAAACGCCGCCGGCTGCAAACGCCGCCGGCTGCAAACGCCGCCGGCTGCAAACGCCGCCGGCTGCAAACGCCGCCGGCTGCAAACGCCGTCGTGTGTGTACGCCGGGTGAGCTCTACATCACCTGTGAAAGCCACCTCGAACTGCATCCACCATCGTGATCATGCCTCGGCTCAACCCATCGACGAGAACACCAGCCAGGACTTACTTCGACCCTGACTCGGAACAAGACCTAGACCACGACTCAGCCCAAATGATCTCACATTTCTGTCCCCCTCAGTCGCCAATACCAAATCACCCTCACTTCATCGAAAACACCAACTCTCCCACATCCCGAAACCAAGACCCAACACCGAAACCCACTATGCCCTCCCCAATCGAATCATTTTTTAACTGCCTTGCCAAGTCGGCAAAAACAATGCAAGAAGAGCTCTTCCGAAATAAAAGCGTCACCAAAGACAGCCGGCAGAAAATCAACTACTTACTCGAGAACACGCTGACTAGCATCACCGAATTCCGGAGCGAGTACCCCGAGTATGAATCAGCAGCGTTGTCAAACCCCACTCAAGCATCATTTCAGCCTCAAGCCTCAGCCCAACAACCACCCCAAGAGATCTCTCCCGACCTCATTAAAGCAATCAGGGATGCGGTGAGACAGGAAGTAAGAAGCGAGATGGCGAAATTAACTACCACACGGCCACCGCAACAACAGGCGGCATCTTACGCCTCTGCAGCTGCCCAACCCGCTGCCTCAAGAAATAACACACCTCTGAACCCTGAGTCACGCGCCCCCGCCAAACCCGCTATTGTGATTACCCACAAAACAGTCACCAAGCCCACCAGGGAAGCTACCGTCACCGCCCTCAAGAACGCAATCAACTTTAAAAGCGCCAAATACACTCCATCCAGCATACGCGCTCTCTCAGGTGGCAAAATTCGGGTTGAGTTTGCGAACCCCGAGCACTGTGATGATGCCATCAAGCGTATAAACTCCAACCAAGACGCGCCTATCTCCGCACAAAAGGAGTTCAAACTAAGACCTTACGTTGTCTTCAAGGGGGTGGACAAGGAGATTCCCAGAGCCGACTTACCAGCGATCATCATCGAGCAAAACCCAGAGCTCGAAGGTGTTAAGGAAGACGACCTCAAGCTGCGTTTCGCTCGCAACAACCGAAAACCAAGCCTAGTCAATTACGTCTTCATGACCTCCCCACAGGTCTGGAACATACTCACCCGCAAAATAAAAGTGACCGTGGATTACAGCATCGTTCACGTCGAAAACTTCACCACCTTCGTACAGTGTAGGCGTTGTGCACAGTTCGGGCACACGCGAACCCGCTGCCCACTGAAAAATGAAACGTGCACTCACTGCTGGGAGGGCGACCACGCCTCAGACAAGTGCCCAAAAGCATCCGCGACCCCGACCTGCACCAACTGCAAGGACCACAACTCGACGCACAACTCCAACTACAACGCCTCACACTCTGCCTTCTCCCCGACGTGCCCGATCGTGCGTAATATGCAGAAGCGGATCGCTGAGAAGACCGACTTCGGGTAATCTGCCACCCCCGCCGGCTGCAAGTGCCCTTGGCTGCATTTGCCCCCGGCTGCAAGCGCCGCCGCCGCCGGCTGCAAGTGCCCCCGGCTGCAAACGCCGCCGCCGCCGGCTGCAAGTGCGCTTGGCTGCAAACGCCGCCACCAACGGCTGCAAACGCCGCCGCCGCCGGCTGCAGGTGCCCCCGGCTGCAAACGCCGCCACCGCCGACTACAAGTGCCCCCGGCTGCAAACGCCACCGCCGCCGGCTGCAAGTGCCCCCGGCTGCGAGTGCCGCCGGCTGCAAACGCCGCCGGCTGCAAACGCCGCCGGCTGCAAACGCCGCCGGCTGCAAACGCCGCCGGCTGCAAACGCCGCCGGCTGCAAACGCCGCCGGCTGCAAACGCCGCCGGCTGCAAACGCCGCCGGCTGCAAACGCAGCCGGATGCAAACGCAGCCGGATGCAAACGCAGCCGGCTGCAAGTGCCCCCGGCTGCAGACGCCGCCGGCTGCACACTTAGTTTAATTAATTTGTAAGTATCCCCTCATCCTTCATCTCCCACATCATTACCCCACCCAACTCCAATTCATTGAGTGCTGCGACGCTCATATTTAGCGTTGCGACCCAGAAGACGTACCAAATTGCGCACTGGGTCGCAGACGCCACCAAGTTCCCTTCCCACTCCTGCGACTTCGAGCGCTGCGTCGCTCACCTGGTGGACCTGCTGCCCATAAGTCGTACACAATAGCGCACTGGGCAGTAGGGAAGCCACTTAGTCATAACATTATCTGGACTTTGTAAACATTTCTATCGAATAAAGTAACTTAAAAAAAAAAAAAAAAAAAAAAAAAAAAAAAACCTAACCTAACCTAACCTAACCTAACCTAACCTAACCTAACCTAACCTAACCTAACCTAACCTAACCTAACCTAACCTAACCTAACCTAACCTAACCTAACCTAACCTAACCTAACCTAACCTAACCTAACCGGAGGAAGAAATCAGAACGGCCCTCTCTGCTATGAGCCCGAAGAAGTCCCCGGGTGTCGAAGGGCTCACATCGGATATCTGCGCCGCGGCGAACGAGGCGGGTCCGGTCCTCCGCGCTCTCCTAAACAAATGCCTGGCTCTGGGCTGCTTCCCAAAAATTTGGAAGCGAGCAAGGATTAAAATTATCCCCAAGCCTGGCAAAACGGACTACACAGCCCCAAAATCTTACCGACCTATCGGGCTGCTGCCAGTTTTGGGAAAGCTCCTGGAAAAACTCATCATCACCAGGCTCACTTGGGACCTTATGCGGCGTTGCAAGCTCCACGAGATGCAATACGGTTTCCTCCCCCAGAAGAGTACCGAGGACGCGGTCTACGATCTGACCAGTGCTCTCCGGGAGGAAATTAAGAACAAGAAGATCGTGGCTCTGGTTTCCCTCGATATAGAGGGGGCCTTCGATAATGCTTGGTGGCCGGTTATTCTGCACGACATTATGGAAATGGGAGTCGACACCCGAACCATCAGAATTCTGACCGGCTACCTGCAGGATAGATCTGTTGAGCTACTCTACCTGGGGGAAAAAGTGACAAGATACACAAACAAAGGCTGTGTTCAGGGATCAATAGGGGGACCACTGCTGTGGAATATACAGCTGGACAGGCTGCTCAGAACCCCGACAGAGGAGGGAGTTAGAGTCCAGGCATTCGCGGACGACATCGCGGTCCTCGCATCGGCAAAAGATACCGAAACTTTGGAGCGCGTAGTGAATAAGACCCTGGAGACAGTCGCGGATTGGGGTTGCCGCAACAAAATGAGATTTGCCCCCGCAAAAACCCAAGCAATGATCCTCACCAATAGGCTTAAATACGATCCACCCCGTATAGAGCTCGCCGGCGTAAGGCTGCAGCTGGGAAACACGGTACGCATCCTTGGCTTAACGCTGGACCGACGATTGACCTTTAAACAGCACCTCGAGGAAACATCTAACAAGGCCATCAACATCTACAGGGCGACCAGCAGGGCGGCCCGCGCGCAGTGGGGACTCAACAGCAGCATAGTAAGGACCCTCTACATATCGGTCGTCGAGCCCACAATAATGTACGCAGCGAGCGCATGGGCAGAGTCTGTGCAGAAGAAATACATTAGAGCTAGACTGGACAGGCTCACAAGGGTCTTTGCTATAATGATCTCTAAAGCGCACTCCACGACCTCGCTGGTGTCGGCCGCCCTGTTGGCCAGAATCATCCCGTTGGACCTGAGGATCAGTGAACAACTAATACTCTACAAGGTCAAGAGAAGCGGAACACTGGAGGAGTTGCCGGGTAGACCTATCCAGAGAAGGATGCATCCGTCCGAACTCCCGCACCCGGCCGAGAGATATAGGATCCATTTCGGGTTTATCACCACCGAGGAGGAGGCAACAAACGTGGAGCACCAAGCTACTTGCCTCTACACCGACGGCAGCAAAATTGAGGGAAAGGTTGGAGCGTCGGTGACTAGTAGGAGAGAAGGCAAAGAGCTAAAATCTTCAAAAATTAAGCTTGCGGACTACTGCTCCGTCTTCCAGGCCGAGATGGTGGCGATTAGGAGGGCGGTGGAGATGGTGAACCAAACCGCATACGGAGGGGACTTCGGCATCATATCGGACTCCAGATCTGCTCTTGAGGCCCTCTGCGACCCAAACTCTCTGAATCCTATCACCTCTCTCATTAGAGAGATGCTGAGTAGGGCTAGGGAAAGGGGAAAAAGTGTTTGTTTCTACTGGGTTAAGGCACATGTCGGCATCGAGGGGAATGAGAGAGCGGACGAACTCGCTAAGGCTGCAGCCCTGAAAATGAAGACCGCACCTGGGTACTCCTGTTTCCCTCTGTCTTTCGCCAGACGCACCATCAGACAGAAAACTCTGGCAATCTGGCAGCAGCGCTACGAGTCATCGGAGACAGGAGCTACCACCAAACTATTCTTCGGCTGCGTCCGCGCGGCCCACCGGGTTCTGTGCGACGTGGGGATGACAAACCTGCGAGCCCAACTACTCACGGGGCATGGGGGCTTCAGGGACTACCTGTACAGGTTTAAGCTGGCGCCCGCCCAGTTCTGTGTCTGTGATGAATCCACACCTGAGACAGTCCAACACATTCTGGTGGACTGTCCTCGATACTCAAACTATAGAATGGACTACGAGCACAGGGCTGGACGGGCTCTGACTGCGGATTCTCTGTGCGAACATATCGACGACAACCACACCCGGGCCCATTTCCTTGCCTTCGCTGAGACTGTCGTTCGCAGGGCGGCGAAGGCAAATGGAGCCAAAAGCCTAGGATAGTTAATAGAAAATTAAAATTACATTTGATTATTCCATTGTTTTATATAAATTATTTTTATTGGCTATTGCCTCATTGGATTTTACTTGATTTGCTCAATTTGACTGTGATTTTGTGATATTGTATTATTTTATTTTAATTATGATTTTAATTTTATCTAGTTGATGAATTTTTAGGCTATTGCCCCATTAATTTATTAGTGTAATTTTTATCTGATTTACTATAATTGTTTGTGGTTTTTATTTTATTTTATTTCTTAATTATAATCTGATTGTATAGAATAATTTAATTGATTTTATTGGCTATTGCCTCATTATTGCGAAAAATTTTATTTGAATGTGATTTTACTTAACTTCATTTCATTTGCTAAATATGTTTTAACTGTATAATGTAATTTAACTAATCTTATTGGCTATTGCCTCATTATTGCCAAAATTGCATTTGAATGTGATTTTATTTTATTTCATTTGCAAATTATGATTTTAATTATCTAGTGAAATTTAATTAATTAATTATATTGGCTATTGCCCCATTACTAAAAAAAAAAAAATATTATTTGAATGTGTTCAATCCGATCCTAGAATCAACTTGATAATTGTAAACAAGTTTATACCTAATCAACTGTTCCTCGCTTTATGTAATTGTATTTAATTCTTATGCACTGTAATTAGTCTTATTATTAAAAAATCCTCTGTGTGGCTAATGCATGATAATTTAAGTCCCCTAAATCCTGTAAGAACAAGGGATCCAAAGAGGCCGGTTGGACCCCTTGATCAAGGAAAATAGAAAATTGCATGTGATAGAGTTAGTGAATTGTGTAAGAAAGCACGAAAGAAAAGAAAAATAAAACAAAGAAAGAAAGAAAAATAAAGTAAAGAAATATTGTAAAGAAAAGAAAATATGAAAAAGAAAACGAATGATAACGAAAAGAAAAATAAAGAAAAGTTTCAATGATGATGACCCAGCAAAGTCATCAGTGCTTTCTAGTGTAAAAAAAAAAAAAAAAAAAAAAAAAAAAAAAAAAAAAAAAAAAACCTAACCTAACCTAACCTAACCTAACCTAACCTAACCTAACCTAACCTAACCTAACCTAACCTAACCTAACCTAACCTAACCTAACCTAACCTAACCTAACCTAACCTAACCTAACCTAACCTAACCTAACCTAACCTAACCTAACCTAACCTAACCTAACCTAACCTAACCTAACCTAACCTAACCTAACCTAACCTAACCTAACCTAACCTAACCTAACCTAACCTAACCTAACCTAACCTAACCTAACCTAACCTAACCTAACCTAACCTAACCTAACCTAACCTAACCTAACCTAACCTAACCTAACCTAACCTAACCTAACCTAACCTAACCTAACCTAACCTAACCTAACCTAACCTAACCTAACCTAACCTAACCTAACCTAACCTAACCTAACCTAACCTAACCTAACCTAACCTTACCTAACCGGGAAAAACACCCCCCACAGCGTAACTACAACAGTATTGACTCTGGAAACTCCGGGTTTCCACTAAAGGCAATAGGACAACGAGGACTAGGGCTGGGAAGGGGCGAGAGGCTGAGGTAGAGTGGGTAGAGCGCGTAGAGCCGAAAATAGAAAATAAGTTAGATTAGCACAAGACCTCCCCATATTGGGAAAAACTAGTTAGGACACTTATAAATAAGTTTAGGATAGGACACCCCCATCTACAGGGATAGTATAGGACACCCCCATCTACAGGGATAGCATAGGACACCCCCATTTACAGGGTTAGAACAGGACACCCCCATCTACAGGGTTAGATTAGGTCAGGAAACAGGACGTAGGGGTTAAGTGACAGGAACTGCGTGACAGCTGCGAACGTGGGTTCCGTGGTTGACCGTAGCTCTATTTATAGAGCTGAGCTGAACCGCAGGGCTCCAAGTTGAAGCCGACTTGTGCAAGCAAGCGGCCACGCACGAACGCACACACAAAACACGCATACACATAATACGCACATATTCAACACACTCATACATCACCAAGTAGAGCTGTAAACCGACCCCCTTTACAGGCTGACGACAGCTCTACAGACACAAATCCACACACAAAAACTGTACATCACTCACACTCACACTTACAGATATACAGCAGTTCACACACTTTCACTAATCACCACAATTATACTCACCAAACTGAAACACACTCTCCATAACACTTACCCCGAACCTGAAACAGAGAAATCACAAATTATTAATATTGAATTGCTATTAAATCACCCTAACATGGCGACAACAAGGACCCCGGTTGGTCAAAAACGGAGAGCTAGCACTGACTCCCTGCCAAATAAAATAATAAAAACACCCAGAGACAAGTTACTGGGAATGATAGAAGAGATCACCCCACTGATAAATAAGTCAGGGAACATAAAGAAAGAAATCAAAGAAAGATTATTAAAGATTAGTGAGGAGTCAAAATATATCTTAACCGGGCCCTTATTAAAAGATCAGGAGGTATGTAAAAAAGAGCAATTGGAGAAAATAGTGGAAGAAAGACTGAGCGAAAGGGTAGAGAGAGAGGTGCAAGAAAGAATGAGTAGGATGAAGGAGGAAGCGGAAGAGAGAGAAAGGAAGATAGAAGAGCTGAAAGAAGAGATCGAAACCGAAAGAGCGTGGAATGATGAGTGGAGAGGAAGATACAACCTACTTAGAGAAGGAAAAGTATTACCTGAATGCCCAAAGTGCGAGGAGATGCAGGAAATCGTAAAAGAACTGAAAGAACAAGTTGAAATATCAGACAAATATAGAGACCAAAACCTCCAAGAGGCAGAGGCATTCAGAGATAGGTTGGTATATGAAAAAGGAATAAAGAAAGAGGTGGAAGAATTGATGGATAGCATAAGAGAACAAATGGAGGAAAAGAAGAAAGAAATGGAAGACAGGAAAATGGAAATGGAAAATTTGAAGGGAATGGTAAAGACGATGATGGCAGAGAGCAGGAAAGACAGGGAGGAAAGAATGAAAGAAATGAAAGAGATAAAAGGGAAAATGGAGGCCAACAAAGGAAAGGAGGATCCAGCAATAAAAAACGAGCTGACAAAGGCCACAAAAATTATGAAAGAGTTAATGGAAGAAGGCAAAAAGGAGAAGCAAGAAAGAGTCAAAGGAATGGACGAACTGAAGAAGAAAATAGAAGGATGCAAGACAACGGAAGCGACAGGAGTAAGTGAGGAAATAATGAAAGAGATGAATGAACTAAAGACAATAATGAAAGAAGAAAGGAACGAAAGAAGAATGACATACGCGCAAGTGGCGGCTAGCCAGACCACAAAAGAAGAGTGGAGCGGCCGAACACTACACTCCATCGCGGTGTCAACGAAAGGAGGGATAGAAACGGGAGAAGAAATTGTAAGAAAGATCGAAGGAGTGTTGAGACAAAGCAAGAGTGAGGTGAAGATTGAAAGGATGAGGAAGGCGAAGGACCAAAAGGTGATAATAGGATGTGAAAGGGAGGAAGATATTAAGGAGCTGGGGAGAAGACTTGGGGAGGGAGATAAAGAATTCAACATCAAATTCATGAAAAATAAAGACCCATTAATAATACTAAAAAGCGTACAAACACAAGCGACGGATGAGGAAGTTGTAGAAGCGGTGACAAAAAACACGCTCACACGAGGAATAGAAAACCAAAAATTCGAAATAAAATATAAGAAACGGTTGAAAAACGACAACTACCAAAATATCATCCTGAGAGTGTCACCATCGGTATGGAAAGTCCTTACTGAGCAAGGTACAATAACCATAAAACACCAACGGATTGCGGTTGAGGACCAATCTCCGGTAGTGCAGTGTTCTCGTTGTCTAAGCTACGGCCATGGACAGAAACACTGCAAAGCGCCGGAATTGGTTTGCAGCCACTGCGAAGGGCCACATCACGCAAAAGATTGCACTAAGAGGGAAGACCCCCCCAAGTGCATAAACTGTACAAAAGAAAAAATACAAAACAATAGACACAACGCCTTCAGCAAATACTGCCAAACAAGACAAAAATGGGATAGGTTAGCGAGGTCTGCAGTGGCGTACTGCTGAAGACGGAAATAAACACTAGAGGCACATACAAATACAAAACCGGTAACAAAACAAATGGGGAACCTTTCCTGGGAAAGAAACCCAAGTTGTTAAATAAAAATAATACAACAATAGACCAAACAAACACAAACACACACAAATACAAAACACAACAAAACAAAAATATACAAATAGGAAGGCAAAATCAAAGATTTTGCCAACCTATATTAGACAAACAAAAAACAACAAAGTGAAGTTATAAATATTCATAGAATATAAAATAAGAAAAATATTCTTATAAGACAAACAAACCATGAAGTGCATCACACAACCCAATATATATGTATATTGGCGGCGTGGGTGCAAAAAATGGATTTAACCCGGATACGACTAGAATAAGATATTATATTAAGAAAATAAAACAGAATAAGGTAAATAAATGGAATAAAAATGAAATGTAAATGCTGAAAATGTTAAAAATGAGTGTAAATGTAACATAATTATGTAACAATACTGTAAAATAAAACATAGAATATGAAATGTTAAGTGATAAACAATGGAAAAGCAAGAAATGTAATAGAAATAAGTTATAGATATTAATATAATAAAAAAGAATATGATAAATAAATGTATGGAAGTGTAACATATTGCGTAATAATATTGTAAAATAAAACATAGAACATGAAATGTTAAAAATAAGCAATGGAAAGCAAGAAATGTATTAAAAATAAGAAAAATAACTGTAAAAGTAACACTAAGGATTAAATGTAAATGTTAACATAAGTTAAAAATGTGTAGAAAACAATAACAAGAAAATAAGAACTGTAAAGTAAATAATAAGGAAAGAAATGTAAAGAGATAAGCAATGAATAAATAAAAACAAAGCCCCACCCCAACCCCAACACCCATCCAATCCTACCCTTGTGTTAAGAAAATAAAGTAAATAAGTAAAATAAATAAACTTAAGAATGACCGAGAAGAAGAATGAAAGAAAGACAAAGTATGAAGAATAAAAGTACGAGAGGCATAAAAGATAGAACTGGAGTGAACGAGTTAACTAAAAAGATTAGATAAAGAAAGGCTCTAACCGCCATGTTAGAGGAGTATGAAAAAAAAAAAAAAAAAAAAAAAAAAAAAAAAAAAAAAAAAAAAAAAAAAAAAAACCTAACCTAACCTAACCTAACCTAACCTAACCTAACCTAACCTAACCTAACCTAACCTAACCTAACCTAACCTAACCTAACCTAACCTAACCTAACCTAACCTAACCTAACCTAACCTAACCTAACCTAACCTAACCTAACCTAACCTAACCTAACCTAACCTAACCTAACCTAACCTAACCTAACCAGCAGTCGCGGCTGCACCGTCCCACGGAGCACACGTCTCGGCTGCAAGTGCCGCCGGCTGCAAACGCCACCGCCGCCGGCTGCAAGTGCCCCCGGCTGCAAACGCCACCGCCGCCGGCTGCAAGTGCCCCCGGCTGCAAACGCCACCGCCGCCGGCTGCAAGTGCCCCCGGCTGCAAACGCCACCGCCGCCGGCTGCAAGTGCCCCCGGCTGCAAACGCCACCGCCGCCGGCTGCAAGTGCCCCCGGCTGCAAACGCCGCCGGCTGCAAACGCCCCCGGCTGCAAACGCCGCCGGCTGCAAACGCCGCCGGCTGCAAACGCCGCCGGCTGCAAACGCCGCCGGCTGCAAACGCCGCCGGCTGCAAACGCTGTCGTGTGTGTACGCCGGGTGAGCTCTACATCACCTGTGAAAGCCACCTCGAACTGCATCCACCATCGTGATCATGCCTCGGCTCAACCCATCGACGAGAACACCAGCCAGGACTTACTTCGACCCTGACTCGGAACAAGACCTAGACCACGACTCAGCCCAAATGATCTCACATTTCTGTCCCCCTCAGTCGCCAATACCAAATCACCCTCACTTCATCGAAAACACCAACTCTCCCACATCCCGAAACCAAGACCCAACACCGAAACCCACTATGCCCTCCCCAATCGAATCATTTTTTAACTGCCTTGCCAAGTCGGCAAAAACAATGCAAGAAGAGCTCTTCCGAAATAAAAGCGTCACCAAAGACAGCCGGCAGAAAATCAACTACTTACTCGAGAACACGCTGACTAGCATCACCGAATTCCGGAGCGAGTACCCCGAGTATGAATCAGCAGCGTTGTCAAACCCCACTCAAGCGTCATTTCAGCCTCAAGCCTCAGCCCAACAACCACCCCAAGAGATCTCTCCCGACCTCATTAAAGCAATCAGGGATGCGGTGAGACAGGAAGTAAGAAGCGAGATGGCGAAATTAACTACCACACGGCCACCGCAACAACAGGCGGCATCTTACGCCTCTGCAGCTGCCCAACCCGCTGCCTCAAGAAATAACACACCTCTGAACCCTGAGTCACGCGCCCCCGCCAAACCCGCTATTGTGATTACCCACAAAACAGTCACCAAGCCCACCAGGGAAGCTACCGTCACCGCCCTCAAGAACGCAATCAACTTTAAAAGCGCCAAATACACTCCATCCAGCATACGCGCTCTCTCAGGTGGCAAAATTCGGGTTGAGTTTGCGAACCCCGAGCACTGTGATGATGCCATCAAGCGTATAAACTCCAACCAAGACGCGCCTATCTCCGCACAAAAGGAGTTGAAACTAAGACCTTACGTTGTCTTCAAGGGGGTGGACAAGGAGATTCCCAGAGCCGACTTACCAGCGATCATCATCGAGCAAAACCCAGAGCTCGAAGGTGTTAAGGAAGAGGACCTCAAGCTGCGTTTCGCTCGCAACAACCGAAAACCAAGCCTAGTCAATTACGTCTTCATGACCTCCCCACAGGTCTGGAACATACTCACCCGCAAAATAAAAGTGACCGTGGATTACAGCATCGTTCACGTCGAAAACTTCACCACCTTCGTACAGTGTAGGCGTTGTGCACAGTTCGGGCACACGCGAACCCGCTGCCCACTGAAAAATGAAACGTGCACTCACTGCTGGGAGGGCGACCACGCCTCAGACGAGTGCCCAAAAGCATCCGCGACCCCGACCTGCACCAACTGCAAGGACCACAACTCGACGCACAACTCCAACTACAACGCCTCACACTCTGCCTTCTCCCCGACGTGCCCGATCGTGCGTAATATGCAGAAGCGGATCGCTGAGAAGACCGACTTCGGGTAATCTGCCACCCCCGCCGGCTGCAAGTGCCCTTGGCTGCAATTGCCCCCGGCTGCAAGCGCCGCCGCCGCCGGCTGCAAGTGCCCCCGGCTGCAAACGCCGCCGCCGCCGGCTGCAAGTGCGCTTGGCTGCAAACGCCGCCACCAACGGCTGCAAACGCCGCCGCCGCCGGCTGCAGGTGCCCCCGGCTGCAAACGCCGCCACCGCCGGCTGCAAGTGTCCCCGGCTGCAAACGCCGCCGCCGCCGGCTACAAGTGCCCCCGGCTGCGAGTGCCGCCGGCTGCAAACGCCGCCGGCTGCAAACGCCGCCGGCTGCAAACGCCGCCGGCTGCAAACGCCGCCGGCTGCAAACGCCGCCGGCTGCAAACGCCGCCGGCTGCAAACGCAGCCGGATGCAAACGCAGCCGGCTGCAAGTGCCCCCGGCTGCGAGTGCCGCCGGCTGCAAAGGCAGCCGGCTGCAGGCGCCGCCGGCTGCACATTTAGTTTAATTAGTTTGTAAGTATCCCCTCATCCTTCATCTCCCACATCATTACCCCACCCAACTCCAATTCACTGAGTGCTGCGACGCTCATATTTAGCGTTGCGACCCAGAAGACGTACCAAATTGCGCACTGGGTCGCAGACGCCACCAAGTTCCCTTCCCACTCCTGCGACTTCGAGCGCTGCGTCGCTCACCTGGTGGACCTGCTGCCCATAAGTCGTACACAATAGCGCACTGGGCAGTAGGGAAGCCACTTAGTCATAGCATTATCTGGACTTTGTAAACATTTCTATCGAATAAAGTAACTTAAAAAAAAAAAAAAAAAAAAAAAAAAAAAAAACCTAACCTAACCTAACCTAACCTAACCTAACCTTTTTTTTTTTTTTTTTTTTTTTTTTGGGTTCGAGGAGGTAAAATGCCTTTACGCATCGTCCCTGTGGGGTGGTGCCAACCACAGGGGTATGTGGGACTCCGGTAAAGTCGTTCCCGACTACCCACTAAACATCCCCCCCGGCCTGACTCCGTTGCGCTATACGGGGGGACCCGGGCTCGTTGTGTTAACACTCTCCGGGCCGGCCCCGTCGCTCGCCTGTCAAGGCACTCCGTTGCACCAATTAGTGCGACAGTGAACCACTTCTCCCTAGAGAAATGGCTACTACCACAAGGCGCTTGTAACCATAAGGGTTACCAGCGCCACCGCCGGCCTTGAAGGCCAGCCATCCACCGACCCCCCAATAGGGTCCTCTAGCCCTGAAAAGGGCTTTTCCACGCACGACAACACCCCAGGATTCTAGGGTGTGCCTGCACCAAGGCCAGTTGGCCCAACTCCAACACCCCCAACGGGCCCTTGGGCGCTTGTTTGAGCCTCCATAGGCTCTTGTGGAGGGTCACACTTATGGCCCCCTATAGGGGCCGCTCTCACGCGGCGTCTTGGGGCACCGCACTTCGTCTCGCCCAGCCTGTGGCTGGCCTCTCGTCCGGCCTCCGCACAAAGTGGACAGTGGGCCTTGGCTCGACACTCCGCGGCCTTATGGCCTGTACCACCACACCTGTAGCACACCCCGGTGCGGTCGATCACCGAGGTGCACGTCGCCACGACATGGCCCGACTCCAGGCACCTAAAGCAGCGCACGTCGCGCGGGGGTAGAACCCGCACGTACGCCGCCGCCCACCCAATGTGCAGTCGGCCATCCTCCGCTAACTTCTTAGCCGCCTCAGCTGGGCAGCTAGTCCAGGCCCGGTAGGCCCCCGAACCGGTAGGACGAATCGTTCCTACCCGAATCTTCTCCAATGGGCATTCGCCCTTCTTGCCCATGGCTTCTGCGATATCCTCGCTGGTTGTAGCGCCGGACAGACCTGACAGGACCAGTTCAGCTCTCTTCTCGGGTCGAGCGATTCTGACGGACCCCTCGGCTACCTCCACAATATTTTGGGCTATTGTGTCTGCCCACTCTTCCCTCTTCGGCCCCGAAACAAGGCACATGGTGGCCCCTGTGACTGTCTTCGACCACTTCATCTGAGCCACCACCTCTTCACTCAGCTTCGAGTTCTTCTGTGCGCGCCCCAGAATCTCCTCAATCGTCACACCGCGCTTTACCGCCTCTGGCTCCACGTTTAGTGTCAGGGCTGTCGTAGTCGGCACCCGGACCTTCACCCTCTTCGGTTTCGGTTTCGGCTTCGGTGGCGTAGATGCCGCGCCTGGAACACTTCGCCTTTTAGCTATTTCCGCGTAGGAGCAGATCGTCTCCGGAGTTTGCTGCTGAACCGGGCGCTGTTCCAGCACCTGCGCGAACCGGGCAAGGTCACCCGTAACCCTCTCCTCGAGCCTCGTGAAGTCTGCCCTAGTGGCCGATGCCTCCTCCAACTCTTTGATTGAGGCCTTAAGAGCGTCAATTTCTTCACTTTGGGCCTTGATACGCTCCTCGCTCTCCTCGTAGGCCTTTTCAACAACGTCGAAAAACGTGGTGGCATTGGTGTCGACCTCCCGAATAATCCGGCGAAACTCCTCTCTAAAATTCCGGATATTGGGGGCGAACTCCGGTACCAATCTTTCCAGCTCACGGAGCTCTGGAACCAGCTCGCGAAGCTTTTTGGTGCTTCCGGTCATCCAAGACCTTTGCACATATGCCCCTTCCATCTGACTACCAGCGGGATCATCGGCCGGAACGGCCGGAACATCCGCCTCTCCCCTCCCTCTACGCACTGGTGCCCCCCCCGTATACGTGGGGCAGACCGACTCCGTGGGAGATCCGAGTGCCAAGCGGATGCGCTTGGCTCCCGACTCCACCACAGCGTCGGTGAGGGATTCCTCCTTACGGAGACCCTCCCGGGGAATCTTTTTTCCCGAATGCGTTTCCATTTTTTTTTGTTTTGCTTCTACCTCACGGGCACTGAAGCCCTTTCCCTATCGACGGGCACTGAAGCCCGGCGGCGGACCATCTGGATGTGGTCTCCGCCGCCTCAAACACGTCAGACCATTTGCCCTCCGCTGAACACTGATTTGGGGAAAATCCAATCCAGTGGTCAGCGAAGGTTGCCCAGGGTGCGCCACGAGGAGGCTATCTGACCAGGCACCCCAACCTAACCTAACCTAACCTAACCTTTTTTTTTTTTTTTTTTTTTTTTTTTTTTTTTTTTTGACCCGGGGTAATGGCCGACCCATACCAGGCTTCGGGGGAAGACCTGGTTATGCGGGGCTCGAACCCGCTAAACCCCCCGGGGGCTACTCCTCCGCCGCGTTGGTGCGGTGTCGGGCTCTCGAGTATGCAACCGACGACCGCCGCGGCGTGGCCTTTCGGCCTCAACTGGCCTGTCCCTGGAGGGGGACCAGCCGCTCCGTGCCACGGGAGCGACTGCCGACGAGCCGTGCAAGGCGGGTGACTGCCTCCATACCAAGGACCCCCGTCCCGTCACCCGCGTGGCCCTGGCTCAGGCAACGCCCCGAAAGGCATTGCCATCATTGCCCTGTCGGAAAAGCCGGGTCGCCGGGCAAATACCCCGACGCGACCCTCGACTGCCGGGCAGATACCCCGACGCAGCCCGCCACCGGACAAAAGCCCCGACGTGGCCCGCCACCGGGCAAATACCCCGACGTGGCTACATCTTCTTCAGCTGCTTGGGCTTAGGGCGGCACAGCTTCCCGCACATGACGTGCCCTAAAGGTAGACCCATTGCAGCACACACAGCGCACCTGGGCTTTGCACTGCAGGTATTGGCGTAGTGGCCTGCCTCACCGCATCTGAAGCACAGCGTGCTCCGGTCCGTGCTCTTGCACATCTCCCTCGTGTGCCCTAGCTCCATACAGCCGAAGCAGCGCATTGGGCGGGGCGCGAGGGCGACGACTTTTGCAGCGCTCCATCCTACTAGGAGGCGTTTTCGTTGCACCAATTTTTTGGCGGCTGTCACCGGGCATCTAATCAGCGCCGTTAACATGCCGTCCCTTCCGGATCGCAAGTCGCCGATCAGGAAATCATCCACCGACATACTCGTAGCGTCGGCAGCCGCTTGCGCCAGCTCCTCATGTGTGACTGATAAATCTAGCCCAACAACTCGAACTTCGGCCTTCTTAATCGGCCGAGTCACTCGTACCAATGCAGACAGATTCTCCTTTAAGCTCTGTTCTAGCCTTTGAGCACCCTCAGTACCAACTTCTTTTGGGAGCTCTAGTATTACCGCCCCAGCGTATGAACGCTTTAGAGATAAAGTCGGAATGCCCAGCTTTCTAAGGTCTACTTTATCCCTCGCCTCCTTCATTACTTCTATGAGAGTTAGCCCGCCTTCCCTCTCCTTCTCCGACTTTAGAATGTCGATAACAACAGCTGGGGCCTTCTTCTCCCTCAGCCGGACCGGTTTCGTTTTCTTCGGCCCTTTAGCCTCCTTCGGAGCACTCTTGGCGGGAGCGCCCTTTTGAGCAGAAGTAGGTTTTGCTTGCTCCCTCTTCTTTTTCATCGCCTTTTTGCGACTGACCACGGTGCTCCAAGTTTCCTTCTCGCCGATGGTGATTTCGGCCGAGGTGGTTGCCGGGACAGCTGTGGTCGCTTTTGTCTGCCTTGTACCTACAACAGCAACACTAACTTCAGCATGCGTTGCGCGCTCGTTTGCCTTTGGGGCCGGCTTAGGTGTAGGCTTAGCCGGAACCGCGGGCGTAAGTGCCGCAGGTGCTGGCCGTAACTCCTCCAGCATGCCGCGCATTGCCGTCAATAGTTTGGCGTCTCGCTCATCGAGACGCTTATCTAGATCCGGTTGTATCGCCGGGGTCTCCGCTACGTCAGCCGCCGCAACCTCATAGCGGAGCAGCTTGCGTTTGTGCTCTTCGAGCTCCCTCTCTAATCTCCCAAATCGAAGTCGAATCGATTCAAGCTCATCCCTGAGAGCCTCCTTCTCCCGGTGATGCTTTAGTGCCTCGTCGGTCACGGTGAGGGTCCCAATCTTGTTCACGAGTTCCCCCATCAGGGCGCAAGCTCGCTTCATTTCCCCCTTGACACTGCCTTTGATGTTCGAGGACTTCGACAGCATAGTCTCGAACAATCTGACGCCCTCTCTCCCCATGTCAATGAGGCCGGGGTTCGAGGGATCACTCACGTCCTTATTAAGTCTATCGGGGATCTTTCGACCTTCATCTCCGCCAGTGAAGGAGCGAGCTAGGTCCTCGATTTCTCGTGCCGAAATGTCCTCGGCAATGTCGAGCCTGCGCCGCTCCCTCTCTTTAAGGGCTTTCCCCCATCCAATATATTCCCCTGTAGTGGGAGGCCTTCCTCGTCCCCTCTTAGCAGAGCTTGCCGTGGGGAATTCAGCTTCTGACGCCGTTGCTTCGTCCGAGCTCTCCGACCCAGTCAGTGACGGACTACGACTGACGGAGATTTTCCTAACTGCCGTTTCACCCTTCGCGGCCCTACTCCGCGTATTGCGAGCCGGCCTATCCGACTCCTTGTCCACAATTTGGATGCAGTCTTTCGCACTTCGATGCTGTGCAGGGGTTCCATACCCAGCTCCATCCGACATACTCTCCTCTTCTTCTGTATCTTCCATATGTAGCCTTCTCGGCTCACCTACAACATCTTTGGGTTTTTGTTTTATATTTAAGTCACTCATATTTGTTCCCACGAGTAGGGGGGCTTTAGGGTCTGCCCCCCCTGACCCAGAAAACACTGGCCGCTAGCCGGCAGATCCGCTCGCCTGCCACCTTCAGAGAAGGCGGGGGTACGCCGCGCACTCCATCGGGGCCGCAGCCCGCCAAAACGCACCCCCATTGAGGATTTTTATTGATGTTTACTCATCTCGGGGCCGGCCAATTAAGGCAAGCCCCCCTGGTCCCTTACCCGCGCCGATAGACATGACACCAGACGCCCGGGGGGGATAACAGGTTTGCCCGACGAGGTCCTGCTATGCAGGGGTCCCCGCCGCGCAAGTCCAAGCCCTTTCGGGCGAAGACAGGAGAGACGGAACTCTCCCGGGAGATGAAACTCCCACGACCGGAGCGCCGAAAAAAAACAAATACTCCCGACGCCTCCCGCGAGCCTTGCAGGCCCGCCACCCACGACCCCGAAGGGTCCGCTGGCCCTGAAAAGGGCCCTCCACAGGGTAATTATTTTAGAGAGGTTTTCTTCCTCGCAACCAGACGCACAGGGCAAGCCCCATACGCCCAGCCCCCGGGCCCACTCAGTGTGAGCTTACGGGTTGGTGTGACCGTGCAATGCCCGCCCCGTGAGGAGCAAGCAGTCACACCGTTGCTAGTGGCTGTCCGCGACGGCCGAAGCCGCTACCCCCCATATCTGGAGGGCATTCCCCTATCCGCAGCCCGGGGACGCGTCCGATGGCGGTACTAGCCCCGCACACGGAAAAAACGGACGCATAAGCCTCAAATAAGCTGAAGGAAGGAGCAACAGTCATTATGGGCCCTCTGCCTAGACCGTCACCCCCCCCCTAGCCTATCTTCTAACCTCTGGTGTCTACTACAAGGCTGTGACTCAACAACCACCTTGATTCGACAAACGTTCAAGCCCGATTGCTACAAGGCTCCAGTGCAAGCACCTTCGCCACTCCACCAAAATGTTTACTACGGGCGAACCCGGTTCAACAGAAAAGTCGCAACAATCGGGCCTCCTCCCCGCTGACATAATTGGCCGAAGCCTAGCCAGAAATCGGTTTGGGCAGACGAGTTGTCCGTCTGAAGAGTTCGCGACCTAATCCCTCCTACCCCGAAAAGCGGGAGCAGATTCCAAGGCAAAGGTAGAAGGGCCATCTCGAACTCCCCAGACCGACGCAGCCTACTGATCCCGCGCATCAAGTTCCCATCCCGGGCGCCAGTGAGCCTCCTACCGTCCTAACCACGACTTTCTTCTGACACCCGACATAGCCCAATACGCAGAATCAGCATGCTCTTAAGGCTCTCGCAGACATCGAGCAAATATAGGCCTAGTCCACAGCAGAACCTCGGAGCAGCCCTAGAGAGGCATTTTTTTCTTTTATCAACTCTCTAATCCGCACGAGATGTGACCTTGCATGACATGGTATGACGAGCATTCCACGGCATCCTGGTCGATTTCGGGCGGATGAGTACACCTGCATGCGCATGAAGGAGGCTAACCTAAACTGCAACGTGACATCCGCATACAGGATCGTACCCAGACGTTGGTAGTTGGCAGGAAGGCAATGCGGCATCTTTGCATTACCCCCCTCCCGGGGTGCTCTGCAGGGAGACTACCATCCCGCACCCGTTTCCTAACTGGGCATCATAGGGAAGGCCCTAGCCCCCACTGAGAGACAGCGGTGGGGTGAGGCTTGTCTTGAGAAAGACAAACCCACCCAGAAGTGCTTACCGGCGGACGGGCGAGTTTCATCCACTTTCAGCTGAATAGTCTCGGCTGCTGAGGTGTCGGCACTAGCAACTCGGCAGCGCCTCCACCAATATCGCCAATCTCGCAAAGCGCAACTCGGAGCGAGCTCCGTTCGCGCGATGTCAGCAGTCGAGACCTCCGAGGCGCGATAGACATCATCGGTCAGAGACCTAGTCTCAGCGGCTCAGGTGGCCCTAACCTAACAAGGCAGACGTCGTGCACTAAAAGTGCCTATTTCCGCCCCATATGAGCCGATGTGGATCGGTACCCCAGAGGCCACGTAACGCCCCGACCTAGCCGGCGAACTACCTCGACTCCGGGAGACGCGTATGACTGGGTATCGATACACCAAAGACCCATTAATACGGTCAATTTTTTATAGAGGCTTTTCTTCCTCACGGCCAACGCACAGAGCGAGCTCCACACGCCGGTCCCCGGGTCCACCGATGGCGGACTTACGGTCTGGGGGAGCAATGCAGCTCGCCCTCTGACGGGCAAGTTGCACCGCAGGAAGACGTGTCATCGTCGTCATGCAGCACAGTACTGTTCTGCACGCGAGGCATTCCCTGTATATAGCGTAACGGTATATACACAGAACGCTCCCAACACGCTCTATTTTTATAGAGGTTTTTTTTCCTCGCGGCCAGATTCGCAGAGCAAGCTCCGCACATCCAGCCCCCGGGCCCCCTGAAGGCGGGCTTACGGTTGTGAGATGTCCTAGAGAGGGAGCCTCCCTAGCCCGCACGATATTAGGCGTGGTATGGCATGGCATGACAGAACAAACCATGACATCCCGGCCCAATTCCGAACGAGCGAGTACAACTGCATCCGCATGAAGGAGGCTAACCTAACCTGCCACGTGACATCCGTATGCAATTGTACCCAGACGGTCCCTACCTAACTGGGCATCATAGGGAAGGCCCTAGCCCCCACTGAGAGACAGTGGCGAGGTGAAGTTCGTCTTGAGAAAGACAAACCCACCCAGAAGTGCTTACCGGCGGACGGGCGAGTTTCATCCACTTTCAGCTGAATAGCCCCGACTGTTGAGGTGTCGGCACTAGCAACTCGGCAGCGCCTCCACCAATATCGCCAATCTAACAAAGCGCAGACGGACAAGGGCTCCGTTCGCGCGATGTCAACAGTCGAGACCTCCGAGGCGCGATAGACATCATCGGTCGGAGACCTAGCCTCAGCGACTCGGGTGCACCCTACCCTAACAAGGTGGAAGTCGTGCACTTAAAAGTGCCTCATTCCACCCCTTACGGTCTAATGTGGATCGGTACCCCAGAGGCCACGTAACGCCCCGACCTAGCCGGCGAACTACCTCACTCCGGGGGACGCGTATGGCTGGGTATCGATACACCAAAAGCCCGTTAGCTACGGTCAATTTTTATAGAGGTTTTCTTCCTCGTGGCCAGACGCGCAGAGCAAGCTCCACACACCTGGCCCCCGGGCCCGCCATAGAGAGCGGACTTACGGTCTTATGTGGTTGTGCAATGCCCGCCCTGAAAAGGGCAAGCTACCACATAACGTGTCATCGTCGTAGTGCAACACAAACCTGCGTTGCATACGAAGCATTCTGCTTTCACAGAACACCTACAACACGTTGTTTTATAGAGGTTATGTCCTCGCGACCAGACATGCAGAGCGAGCTCCACACGTCCGGCCCCCGGGTCTCCTGAAGGCAGACTTACGGGATGGTGTGACCGTGCAATGCCCGCCCTGAAAAGGGCAGGCAATCACACCGTTGCTAGTGGCTGTCCGCGACGGCCGAAGCCGCTACCCCCCTAAGGAGGCATTCCCCTATCCGCAACCCGGGGACGCGTCCGATGGCGGTACTAGCCCCGCACACGGAAACCTAACCTAACCTAACCTAACCTAACCTAACCTTTTTTTTTTTTTTTTTTTTTTTTTTTTTTTTTGACCCGGGGTAATGGCCGACCCATACCAGGCTTCGGGGGAAGACCTGGTTATGCGGGGCTCGAACCCGCTAAACCCCCCGGGGGCTTGTCCTCCGCCGCGTTGGTGCGGTGTCGGGCTCTCGAGTATGCAACCGACGACCGCCGCGGCGTGGCCTTTCGGCCTCAACTGGCCTGTCCCTGGAGGGGGACCAGCCGCTCCGTGCCACGGGAGCGACTGCCGACGAGCCGTGCAAGGCGGGTGACTGCCTCCATACCAAGGACCCCCGTCCCGTCACCCGCGTGGCCCTGGGCTCAGGCAACGCCCCGAAAGGCATTGCCATCATTGCCCTGTCGGAAAAGCCGGGTCGCCGGGCAAATACCCCGACGCGACCCTCGACTGCCGGGCAGATACCCCGACGCAGCCCGCCACCGGACAAAAGCCCCGACGTGGCCCGCCACCGGGCAGATACCCCGACGTGGCTACTTCCTCTTCTGCTGCTTTGGCTTGGGGCGGCAGAGTTTGCCGCACATGACATGCCCCGAGGGCAGCTCCAAAGCAGCGCACACTGTGCACCTGGGCTTTGCGTTGCAGGCGTTCGAAAAGTGGCCCGTCTCTCCACATCGGAAACATTGTGTGCTTCGGTCTACTTGGCTCGTGCACATCTCCCTCGTGTGACCTAGCTCCAAGCAGCCGAAGCAGCGCATCGGCCGAGGCGCGAGGGCGATGACTTTCGCCGCGCTCCATCCAACCAAGATTCGTCTCCCCTCCACTAGTTTCTTGGCGGCAGTCACTGGGCACCGGATGAGCGCCGTGAGCATGCCGTCTTTACCTGATCGCAGGTCGCCGATCAGGAAATCATCCACCGATAACCCCGATGCGTCGGCAGCCGCTTTCGCCAGCTCTTCATGCGTGACCGACAGATCTAAACCGACCACACGGACCTCGGCTTTCTTGATCGGCCGAGTCACCCGAACCAATGTTGACAAGTTCTCCCTCAGGCTCTTCTCCAGCTTTTGAGCGCCCTCAACGCCGACCTCCTTGGGGAGCTCTAATATAACCGCCCCAGCATAGGAACGCTTCAGTGAAAGGGTAGGGATGCCCAGTTTTCGCAGGTCGACCTTTTCCCTTGCCTCCTTCATGACCTCCACGAGAGTCAGCCCGCCCGCTCTCTCCTTCTCCGACTTCAAGATGTCGATTACGACAGCTGGGGCCTTCCTCTCCCGCAGCCGGACCGGTTTCTGCTTCCTCGGACCTGTCGTCTTCTTCGGTGGGGTCGGAGTAGTGTCCGCCACCTTGTTGCCGGAAGGAGCAGCTTTCGCCTGCTGCCTTTTCTCCCTCATCCGCTTTTTGCGGCCTTTCGCTGTGTTCCAGCCCTCTTCCTCGCCGTTTGAGACTACGGCCGAGGTGGTCGCTGGCTTCGCAGTTGCGGGCCTCTTTGGCTCTTGCTCAGGCTTCTTATTTGCCGGCTTCTCTGCCGCAGGATTGATTGCACGGTTGATGCTAGCCTTCGGAGACGGCTCGGGAGCGGGTTCAACCGAGACCACGGGCGCTGGCCTAACTTCTTGCAGCATTCCACGCATGGCCGACAGCAGCCTGGCATCGCGCTCATCCAGCCGCTTTTCCAGGTCTTGCTGAGGTGGTGCAGGAGCAGCCGCCGTCTCGGCCGCAGCCACCTCATACCGCAGGAGTCGGCGCTTACATTCTTCAAGCTCCTTCTCCACCTTGTCGAATTTTTGCCGCAGTACATACACCTCGTTCTTGTACGTCTCCTTCTCCTGGTGGAGAGTTCGGGTTTCGTCCGTGGTAGTGAGGGTGCCGATCTTGTTCACCAGTTCACCCATCAGAGCGCAAGCTCGCTTCATCTCCCCCTTCACCCCGCCTTTGATGTTCGAGGACTTCGACAACATGGTCTCGAACAGTCTGACGCCTTCTTTTCCAAGATCGATGAGTCCGGGGTTTGAGGGATCACTCTCGTCCGTTTTCAATTTCACCGGAATCTTTCGACCGCCAACTCCGCCGGTGAAGGAGCGCGCCAGGTCCTCGATCTCACGTGCCGAAATGTCCTCGGCAATATCGAGCCTGCGCCGCTCCTTCTCCTTCAGGGCCTTCCCGTACCCAATATATTCCCCAGTGGTCGGGGGCCTTCCACGTCCTCTCTTTGCCGACCCTAGTGCAACCAATTCAGGCTCTGACGCCTCTGAGTCATCCGAAAATTCCGAACCGGACAGCGAAGGGCTCCGGCTGATACTCAGCTTCCTCGCGACCGTTTCTCCACCTTTCGTGGCCCTGCTCCGCGTGTTGCGGGCCGGCCTATCCGACTCATTCTCGATGACTTCGATGATTTCCCTACCCGAACGTTGGGCTGGGGTGCCATATTCCGCACCATCGGAATTTACCTCCTCACTAACATCGTGCCGCCGTTTCGACTCTCCTACTAACCTTTTTTTTTTTTTTTTTTTTTTTTTTTTTTTTTTTTTTGTCGAGGGGGAATGCTCATGCATACCCTGCCGCTGGGGGGCGACAGGGTTATGTGGGACTCTAGCGATTTGTTGCCACCAGCCTACCCACTAAACCTACCCCGGAGTTCCGCGTCTCGTCTAGAGAGTGGGAGAGGGGGTATCGCGCTTGGCGCGTTTGGCCCCGTCAGACCCACTCAGACGCTCGCTCGCGCTGCTGCAGATGGAATGCAGCGCGAACCCACCACTGCCGGAGGCATGAGGAGTCCCGAACTCAAGGACTCCTCACCGTCGCAGGGACCAGTGCAATGCGAGCAGTTGTCGCCCCGCAGACAACCACCCGCTGGTTCCCACTAGGACGGCAGAGTCTGGTGCCACCACCTCCTCCGTCGTCCTGTCCTCCGGCGCCTCCTCGCATCGGCGAGGGGATCCTCCTCACGGCGGCGCTCGGCATCTTCCTTTGCGGACATGACGGTCTCGCAAAAGGTGGCCATCGCCTGCCATGCCCTTTTACTCTCAAGCATCGCCCGTATGACTGTGGGCAATGCGAGGTCTGAACCAATAGCAGCTCGTAAGACTCGCCGCTCCTCCTCCCATGCTGGACACTCCGATAAAGTGTGGAAGGCCGTGTCTTCCACGTCGCCGCAAGCATGACAGACCGAAGTCGCTTCTCTGCCGGCGACTTTGTGCAGGTATCTGCCGAAGCATCCGTGCCCCGACAGTATTTGTACCAGCCGGTAGGAAAGCGACCCCGATCTTCTCTCTACCCATTTCCTTAAAACTGGAGCAATAGCCGAGACCGTCCAAGAGCCAGCGCGCGGCTCCCTTAGGCGTCTTTTCCATCTCCGCAAACTGGCTTTCTGGGCATTGCCCCGCCAACGCTCTATTTCCTCCGGACATAACCTCCCATCTCTCTCTAAAGCCTCGCAACGCTTCTGGTAAACAGAGGCGAGCACTTTAGCCTGCAGTTCCCAAGGTGGAATTCCGGAAAGTGTGCAGGCAGCCTCAAAAGATATCGTTCTGTACCCCCTTACGGCTCTAATAGCCAGAATACGCTGCGCCCTGCGTAATACCGCCTTGTTTTTATTGTTTAGGGCATCTATCCATACAGGTGCCCCATAAAGAGCCATCGACGCCACGACTCCGACAAACAACCTCCTGCAGGAGCTTCTCGGGCCACCAACGTTAGGAAGCAGACGGCCGAGTGCTAAGGCGGTACCAACTAGTTTTGGAGTAAGCCGCTTAAAATGCTCCTGGAAATTCCATTTACTGTCCAACGTGAGACCTAAATATTTCATGTTGGCCTTGACTTCTATAGTCACCCCACCAACGACGATGTTAGCGCCGGGGGGCGGCTTTCTACGTGGTCCATAAAAGCAAATAGCCTCTGTTTTTTCAAGGGCAACACGTAGTCCCAATCGACCAATTCGGGCTGCCACCAGGGCAGTTCCTGCCGTCGCCAATAGAGCGGCCTCTCTATATGTGTCTCCGCGAGCTAGAACCAGCGTGTCATCGGCATAGCACACAAGGTGCAGCCCGCGGATAAGGGCACCTCGCAACATCCAATCAAAGCCTATGTTCCACAACAGAGGCCCGAGAACTGAGCCCTGCGGAACGCCACGACTCATTATGCGCTGACGCACACTACCCGTCAAATCCTGATACAATATAACACGCTCCCGTAGATAATCCGCGATAACCTGCTGGATGTACTGGGGCACCCCGTGGTATTGGAGCGCCTCCAAGATGGTACTGAACGGGAGCGTGTTGAACGCATTGGCGATGTCTAAAGACACCGCCAGCAGCACACCTCCTCTCGATGTTGCCTCATTAGAGAGGGTTTTCACTTGAAGGATCGCATCAATTGTGGATCGACGCTCTCTAAAGCCGTATTGGTTATTGGCCAAGTCTGGGCCTACTGTAGTGAGATGGTTCGTTATACGAGAAGCCAAGATTTTCTCAAATACTTTCCCTGCCTCATCCAATAGGACAATGGGCCTATACGCCGACGGGGAATCTATAGGACGTCCCTCTTTTCTTAGCAGTACTAGCCGCCCCCTTTTCCAGATCTTCGGAAATTGGCCGTGTATGAGACATTTATCCAATAAGGACCGAAAAGAGGTCTCCATTTCTTTTAAGGCCAAAGCCAACACACGGGCGTGGACACCGTCAGGGCCGGGGGCGGTTTTCTTCCCCCTGAGTCTCTCTAGAGCATCGTCGAACTCCCCGTCAGTTATTGGGAAAGCCTCTCTGTGGTTTGATTCACTCCTCGGAAACATGCGAGGGGGGTCAAATTCTGGCTGTACGGGGAACAGAGCCGCTACCGTAGCTTCTAAAAGTTGAGGCTCAAGGGTTTCGGTCACAGGGGGGCCGCGGTTTCGCAAACGATTGCGAACCATGCGATATGGGCGCCCCCAGGGATCTCTGTTAAGACCCTCGAGTAACTCCTCCCAGGCGAGTTGTTTGGCCTGCATGATAGCCACCTGTAATGACTTCTTAGCGACTTTGTACGTCTCTATCAAGCTATTCTCGAATACCGGGTCACGGACTCTCCTTCTGCGATAGCGTGAAATAGCTTTCTTGGTCCGCTTGCACTCCGTGCGCAAGTTGGCTAGCTCTTGAGACCACCAATAGACAGCTTTGTCCGGCGGCGGTCTCTTAGAGCGAGGCATTGCCGAGTCACATATCGCGGTGAGTGCCTCCCTAAATCTGTCTGCTGACCTGTCTACACCAACTTCTGGGGCCCAATCTGCCACCCAACCATTTATTGCCGCCGCCTCAATAGCACTGTCTTTATTTAGGCGCGTAATAGACCAACGCGGAAAGAAATTGTCCGAATTGTTGCTCCTCTGAACAATGTTACGGAGGGAGACACTAAATCGAATGTACATATGATCCGATAGTGTCTCCTCCTCCACCAGGACTTTCCAGTCTCGAACTCTATCTGCGATAGCAGGGGAAGCGAAAGTCAAATCCACTATGGACCCACCCTGCTGCCGGACACAGGTGAACGATGACCCAATATTTAGGAGGGCAAGGCCGGAAGTCACCGCCCAATCCTCCACGATTTCACCTCTTGGATCCGTTCTCGGGGAGCCCCAGGATGTAGATTTGGCATTAAAATCCCCGAGAACGATAAC
Source organism: Parapoynx stratiotata (assembly GCA_910589355.1). Taxonomy (NCBI): domain Eukaryota; kingdom Metazoa; phylum Arthropoda; class Insecta; order Lepidoptera; family Crambidae; genus Parapoynx; species Parapoynx stratiotata. The sequence continues at coordinate 31,470 of OU342460.1, forward strand.
TGATCTTGGGGCCGCACGGTGTACAGCGGACCCCAGCTCTCCCATGAATACTTCAAATTCAGCCAAAGATTTGTTGGGCGAGAAATAAACCCCTATAATACAAAACTCTCTCCACTTGATAGTGACAAAGCCTCGACCCCTGTGTACAACAGATAAGGGTGGAACAGAAACACCGCTCGAACCTATTATTGCAACTGAACCATCCAAATCCGCAACCCAATTGGATCGCGGAGGAACTGTGTATGGTTCAGCTGCAACTGCCACCTCGATTTCCCACTCTGCCATATGCTGAAGAAGAAGACTTTGCGCAGCAGCAGAGTGGTTTAGATTTGTTTGCAGAAATTGGCAACTATCCATTATTGTCTGTCAACATTACCTCTTGCTGCGTGTTTCGCGCCGACTCAGTAGCAGCCTTGGTCCGTAGGGCCATTTTCCTCCTGTTGTGGCGGGGCGGGGAACATTTCTTTCCACCAATTATATGACCCGCAGATTTTCCCGCTTCTGCACACACCACACAGTGTGGTGCATCGGTGCAAGAAGCCGCTACATGACCTTTCTTGCCACAACGATAGCAAGAGCCGCTGCGATCAACAGTTGCCGTGCAGTTAGCCTTGGAGTGCCCCTCTTCCAAGCATCTAAAGCACCTGTACGGACGAGGATCCAGGAGCCTAACTTGGGCCGAGCTCCATCCAACAAGGAGCCGGCGCCCGTCCGTTAATTTCTTCGCAACGTCGACCGGACATTGCACCCAGGCCGAACCCATTCCAGCTGGACCATCTCGAATTTCACCTACTTTAACGTGGTCTAGATTGCACTCTCCTTTCTCAGCCACTGTTTGTTGAAGTTCCTCTCTCGTGACTGAATCGTCAAGATAGGTAATTCGCAATTCCGCACATTTAACCGGCCGAACAACTTTTCCCCCTTCCGGTATAATGCTCCGGAGCTTTTCAGCCAATAGATCGGCTTTTTCCGGAGCAAGGCTTTTGGGTAGCTCCATCAGCCGGTCCCCGGTCGCCGTTGTTTTGAAACGAACACCGGTGTCAAGTCCGACCTCAGCCAAGCCAACAGAGCTCCTGGCCCTCACAATGATTTCGGCAAACGTTGCCTTTCTATTTTCCATATCCGGTGGCAGGGAAATAACTACTGCCTGAGTGCGAGGAGGACGTAGTCTTCTCCTGCGTGTCGTCTTGGGCTTTCTTGCCACCGTTTGAGCCGGCTTGACCTGTGCTACTTTGGGCTGAGAATGTTTCTCTGCTTCCTTCTTTTTCTTTTTATTTTTCTGTTTCCTACTCTCCGCCGTCTCCCACTCTCCCTCGGCAGATGTGGACGCCGTGGGCTGTCTGGGTTCTGGCTCAGCCAGAGGGCGGAGTACTTTCTTGACTGGAGGGGGGGCGAGTGCTACCTTCTTCGCCTTACTCTTTGTTGACACAATTGCACTGCTAGGTTTGTCAACGACAGTCTTGCCCGTACTTTTGGCAGCCTGTGCCGCTTCTCGCTTTTTGTCAGCAGCCAAAGGTGGCCTAGGCGTTTTCGCCGGAAGAAGTGCGCCCTCAATTTGGGCGTTGACCATGTTCCGAGCTGCCGCCATGTATCCTCTAAATATATTATCCATTTCAGCCCGAGTGACCGGCGCCGCATCAGAAGAAGGACCGGTTGGCGATGGATTTGCCTCTTTTGGTTGGGATTGAGCCCTCGTTGCAGCCTTAAGTTGCGCTTGAAAGTCCATGCGCATCTCCGCCATCTCTTTTCGGACTTCGGCAAAGTTGCGCTCAAGGCGCTCGTTGTCGCTCCGTAACTGCGCGTTCTCCCTCTCGAGCTTGGAAACCTCCGAAGAAACGGTGCATTTAAGGATGCCAAGCGTGAAGTCTTTTATTCGGGCCGATGAATCCTTTAAGATCTTCTGATGAGTTCCCTTAAGGTGGCTCGATGTCTTTGACACTTTCATAATAGCATCCAATTCCTCCTCTACCCCCCTGAACATTTGGGTGGCTCGGGGTTCCTCCGTCGAATCCATGTCGTCCTCACATTGTAGAGAGGCGAACGAATTAGAGCGCAAATTCCTCTTTTGCGCAATCTCTAGTGCGAGTTCCCTTTCGGCTTCCAACCTCATCGACTCCTGCAGTTGCCGATTGTAGTCTCTCTTGGCTTGCGCAAGACCCACATACTCACCCGTAGTGGGCGGGCGGCCACGTCCTCGATTGGTCGTCACCTTTTTAGGCGCCGACACAGCGCTATCCGCACTCGATGCACCCTCTGAGTCGGATCCAGATCTAGACGCTAATCTGTCGCGTCCCCTCTTACGTCCCTTGGATTGGGACATGACTTCCTCATCGTCTGACCCAGCGTCATTTAATGACAAACAGGACCCGAAGTCCGACAGTCGCCTCTCTTGCTCAATATCGTCGTCCATCGGATCGACTTTTCCACTCTCTGCCCTACCGGCTTTCACATTCACCGCGCTATCTTTCGATGTACTAGGCGCCTTCTCTTTTAGGTACTGACTGCGTACCGAGCTTTTGCTTCCACCACTCACAATTCTTAAACTAAGGGGTTTGGTTTTTGGTTTTGATTTAGACACTTCCATGTTTGTCCCACGAGTATGGGGGAAATAAGCGGTCCACCCGGGTGGTGCCCCCTGCACCCGGGCAACTCTACTACGCTCACCAGGTCGAGCAGTCTGGCGAGGTTGGCGCTAACTGGTGGGCTATACGCTGCCCACCACCCGAAGGCCCTCTGTTGCCGCGTTCACCAACAACAAAGACTTGCGGATTTTTATGGTGGTATACTCCACTTGGCCCGGCCAGTCAAGGCAAGGCCCCTACACCCCCCATTCAGCAGCGAGACATGACCACGTACACTGAGCTAGAAGATACAGGTTGCCCGACGAGGGCCTGTCATACAGGACTCCCCGCCGCGCAGAAGGGACAGGCGAAAGACGCCACGACCTATACGCTGGGCTTGAAGCCCAACCACCCACGAGCATAAGCTCCACTGGCCCTAAAAAGAGCCCTTTCCACAAACAGAGCAGCTGCTCCGTGAGCATTGAATGCTCCTGACATTGACCGTGGTAAAAACGGTCCGCAGACTAAAAGACCGCCATCCAACGACTACAAAAGAGTCCGCTGGCCCATAAATTGGGCCCAACAACGCCACAGCCACAGAACTCTGATGAGCAGAGGATCTGAAAGCAGCCCACCGAACGCCATGAAGGCGCCAACCACTTTAAGGCACTGAAGCCTACGCGGGAATCAAAAAAGGGACTCAACCGCCCACCTTCTTCAGACCATTAGCCCACCGTCGAAAACCGGTTTGGAGAATAGCACTCGCTTACAACCGGTGTTCGACGTTGGTTGCCCAGGGTACGCCACGAGGAGGCTGTCTGAACTGGTACCCCAAAAAACGGACGCATAAGCCTCAAATAAGCTGAAGGAAGGAGCAACAGTCATTATGGGCCCTCTGCCTAGACCGTCACCCCCCCCCTAGCCTATCTTCTAACCTCTGGTGTCTACTACAAGGCTTTGACTCAACAACCACCTTGATTCGACAAACGTTCAAGCCCGATTGCTACAAGGCTCCAGTGCAAGCACCTTCGCCACTCCACCAAAATGTTTACTACGGGCGAACCCGGTTCAACAGAAAAGTCGCAACAATCGGGCCTCCTCCCCGCTGACATAATTGGCCGAAGCCTAGCCAGAAGTCGGTTTGGGCGGACGAGTTGTCCGTCTGAAGAGTTCGCGACCTAATCCCTCCTACCCCGAAAAGCGGGAGCAGATTCCAAGGCAAAGGTAGAAGGGCCATCTCGAACTCCCCAGACCGACGGAGCCTACTGATCCCGCGCATCAAGTTCCCATCCCGGGCGCCAGTGAGCCTCCTACCGTCCTAACCACGACTTTCTTCTGACACCCGACATAGCCCAACACGCAGAATCAGCATGCTCTTAAGGCTCTCGCAGACATCGAGCAAATATAGGCCTAGTCCACAGCAGAACCTCGGAGCAGTCCTAGAGAGGCATTTTTTTCTTTTATCAACTCTCTAATCCGCACGAGATGCGACCTTGCATGACATGGTATGACGAGCATTCCACGGCATCCTGGTCGATTTCGGGCGGATGAGTACACCTGCATGCGCATGAAGGAGGCTAACCTAAACTGCAACGTGACATCCGCATACAGGATCGTACCCAGACGTTGGTAGTTGGCAGGAAGGCAATGCGGCATCTTTGCATTACCCCCCTCCCGGGGTGCTCTGCAGGGAGACTACCATCCCGCACCCGTTTCCTAACTGGGCATCATAGGGAAGGCCCTAGCCCCCACTGAGAGACAGCGGTGGGGTGAGGCTTGTCTTGAGAAAGACAAACCCACCCAGAAGTGCTTACCGGCGGACGGGCGAGTTTCATCCACTTTCAGCTGAATAGTCTCGGCTGCTGAGGTGTCGGCACTAGCAACTCGGCAGCGCCTCCACCAATATCGCCAATCTCGCAAAGCGCAACTCGGAGCGAGCTCCGTTCGCGCGATGTCAGCAGTCGAGACCTCCGAGGCGCGATTGACATCATCGGTCAGAGACCTAGTCTCAGCGGCTCAGGTGGCCCTAACCTAACAAGGCAGACGTCGTGCACTAAAAGTGCCTATTTCCGCCCCATATGAGCCGATGTGGATCGGTACCCCAGAGGCCACGTAACGCCCCGACCTAGCCGGCGAACTAACTCGACTCCGGGAGACGCGTATGACTGGGTATCGATACACCAAAGACCCATTAATACGGTCAATTTTTTATAGAGGCTTTTCTTCCTCACGGCCAACGCACAGAGCGAGCTCCACACGCCGGTCCCCGGGTCCACCGATGGCGGACTTACGGTCTGGGGGAGCAATGCAGCTCGCCCTCTGACGGGCAAGTTGCACCGCAGAAAGACGTGTCATCGTCGTCATGCAACACAGTACTGTACTGCACGCGAGGCATTCCCTGTATATAGCGTAACGGTATATACACAGAACGCTCCCAACACGCTCTATTTTTATAGAGGTTTTTTTCCTCGCGGCCAGACTCGCAGAGCAAGCTCCGCACATCCAGCCCCCGGGCCCCCTGAAGGCGGGCTTACGGTTGTGAGATGTCCTAGAGAGGGAGCCTCCCTAGCCCGCACGATATTAGGCGTGGTATGGCATGGCATGACAGAACAAACCATGACATCCCGGCCCGATTCCGAACGAGCGAGTACAACTGCATCCGCATGAAGGAGGCTAACCTAACCTGCCACGTGACATCCGTATGCAATTGTACCCAGACGGTCCCTACCTAACTGGGCATCATAGGGAAGGCCCTAGCCCCCACTGAGAGACAGTGGCGAGGTGAAGTTCGTCTTGGGAAAGACAAACCCACCCAGAAGTGCTTACCGGCGGACGGGCGAGTTTCATCCACTTTCAGCTGAATAGACCCGACTGTTGAGGTGTCGGCACTAGCAACTCGGCAGCGCCTCCACCAATATCGCCAATCTAACAAAGCGCAGACGGACAAGGGCTCCGTTCGCGCGATGTCAACAGTCGAGACCTCCGAGGCGCGATAGACATCATCGGTCGGAGACCTAGCCTCAGCGACTCGGGTGCACCCTACCCTAACAAGGTGGAAGTCGTGCACTTAAAAGTGCCTCATTCCACCCCTTACGGTCTAATGTGGATCGGTACCCCAGAGGCCACGTAACGCCCCGACCTAGCCGGCGAACTACCTCACTCCGGGGGACGCGTATGGCTGGGTATCGATACACCAAAAGCCCGTTAGCTACGGTCAATTTTTATAGAGGTTTTCTTCCTCGTGGCCAGACGCGCAGAGCAAGCTCCACACACCTGGCCCCCGGGCCCGCCATAGAGAGCGGACTTACGGTCTTATGTGGTTGTGCAATGCCCGCCCTGAAAAGGGCAAGCTACCACATAACGTGTCATCGTCGTAGTGCAACACAAACCTGCGTTGTATACGAAGCATTCTGCTTTCACAGAACACCTACAACACGTTGTTTTATAGAGGTTATGTCCTCGCGACCAGACATGCAGAGCGAGCTCCACACGTCCGGCCCCCGGGTCTCCTGAAGGCAGACTTACGGGATGGTGTGACTGTGCAATGCCCGCCCTGAAAAGGGCAGGCAATCACACCGTTGCTAGTGGCTGTCCGCGACGGCCGAAGCCGCTACCCCCCTAAGGAGGCATTCCCCTATCCGCAGCCCGGGGACGCGTCCGATGGCGGTACTAGCCCCGCACACGGAAAAAACGGACGCATAAGCCTCAAATAAGCTGAAGGAAGGAGCAACAGTCATTATGGGCCCTCTGCCTAGACCGTCACCCCCCCCCTAGCCTATCTTCTAACCTCTGGTGTCTACTACAAGGCTGTGACTCAACAACCACCTTGATTCGACAAACGTTCAAGCCCGATTGCTACAAGGCTCCAGTGCAAGCACCTTCGCCACTCCACCAAAATGTTTACTACGGGCGAACCCGGTTCAACAGAAAAGTCGCAACAATCGGGCCTCCTCCCCGCTGACATAATTGGCCGAAGCCTAGCCAGAAATCGGTTTGGGCGGACGAGTTGTCCGTCTGAAGAGTTCGCGACCTAATCCCTCCTACCCCGAAAAGCGGGAGCAGATTCCAAGGCAAAGGTAGAAGGGCCATCTCGAACTCCCCAGACCGACGCAGCCTACTGATCCCGCGCATCAAGTTCCCATCCCGGGCGCCAGTGAGCCTCCTACCGTCCTAACCACGACTTTCTTCTGACACCCGACATAGCCCAATACGCAGAATCAGCATGCTCTTAAGGCTCTCGCAGACATCGAGCAAATATAGGCCTAGTCCACAGCAGAACCTCGGAGCAGTCCTAGAGAGGCATTTTTTTCTTTTATCAACTCTCTAATCCGCACGAGATGTGACCTTGCATGACATGGTATGACGAGCATTCCACGGCATCCTGGTCGATTTCGGGCGGATGAGTACACCTGCATGCGCATGAAGGAGGCTAACCTAAACTGCAACGTGACATCCGCATACAGGATCGTACCCAGACGTTGGTAGTTGGCAGGAAGGCAATGCGGCATCTTTGCATTACCCCCCTCCCGGGGTGCTCTGCAGGGAGACTACCATCCCGCACCCGTTTCCTAACTGGGCATCATAGGGAAGGCCCTAGCCCCCACTGAGAGACAGCGGTGGGGTGAGGCTTGTCTTGAGAAAGACAAACCCACCCAGAAGTGCTTACCGGCGGACGGGCGAGTTTCATCCACTTTCAGCTGAATAGTCTCGGCTGCTGAGGTGTCGGCACTAGCAACTCGGCAGCGCCTCCACCAATATCGCCAATCTCGCAAAGCGCAACTCGGAGCGAGCTCCGTTCGCGCGATGTCAGCAGTCGAGACCTCCGAGGCGCGATAGACATCATCGGTCAGAGACCTAGTCTCAGCGGCTCAGGTGGCCCTAACCTAACAAGGCAGACGTCGTGCACTAAAAGTGCCTATTTCCGCCCCATATGAGCCGATGTGGATCGGTACCCCAGAGGCCACGTAACGCCCCGACCTAGCCGGCGAACTACCTCGACTCCGGGAGACGCGTATGACTGGGTATCGATACACCAAAGACCCATTAATACGGTCAATTTTTTATAGAGGCTTTTCTTCCTCACGGCCAACGCACAGAGCGAGCTCCACACGCCGGTCCCCGGGTCCACCGATGGCGGACTTACGGTCTGGGGGAGCAATGCAGCTCGCCCTCTGACGGGCAAGTTGCACCGCAGAAAGACGTGTCATCGTCGTCATGCAGCACAGTACTGTACTGCACGCGAGGCATTCCCTGTATATAGCGTAACGGTATATACACAGAACGCTCCCAACACGCTCTATTTTTATAGAGGTTTTTTTCCTCGCGGCCAGACTCGCAGAGCAAGCTCCGCACATCCAGCCCCCGGGCCCCCTGTAGGCGGGCTTACGGTTGTGAGATGTCCTAGAGAGGGAGCCTCCCTAGCCCGCACGATATTAGGCGTGGTATGGCATGGCATGACAGAACAAACCATGACATCCCGGCCCAATTCCGAACGAGCGAGTACAACTGCATCCGCATGAAGGAGGCTAACCTAACCTGCCACGTGACATCCGTATGCAATTGCACCCAGACGGTCCCTACCTAACTGGGCATCATAGGGAAGGCCCTAGCCCCCACTGAGAGACAGTGGCGAGGTGAAGTTCCTCTTGAGAAAGACAAACCCACCCAGAAGTGCTTACCGGCGGACGGGCGAGTTTCATCCACTTTCAGCTGAATAGCCCCGACTGTTGAGGTGTCGGCACTAGCAACTCGGCAGCGCCTCCACCAATATCGCCAATCTAACAAAGCGCAGACGGACAAGGGCTCCGTTCGCGCGATGTCAACAGTCGAGACCTCCGAGGCGCGATAGACATCATCGGTCGGAGACCTAGCCTCAGCGACTCGGGTGCACCCTACCCTAACAAGGTGGAAGTCGTGCACTTAAAAGTGCCTCATTCCACCCCTTACGGTCTAATGTGGATCGGTACCCCAGAGGCCACGTAACGCCCCGACCTAGCCGGCGAACTACCTCACTCCGGGGGACGCGTATGGCTGGGTATCGATACACCAAAAGCCCGTTAGCTACGGTCAATTTTTATAGAGGTTTTCTTCCTCGTGGCCAGACGCGCAGAGCAAGCTCCACACACCTGGCCCCCGGGCCCGCCATAGAGAGCGGACTTACGGTCTTATGTGGTTGTGCAATGCCCGCCCTGAAAAGGGCAAGCTACCACATAACGTGTCATCGTCGTAGTGCAACACAAACCTGCGTTGCATACGAAGCATTCTGCTTTCACAGAACACCTACAACACGTTGTTTTATAGAGGTTATGTCCTCGCGACCAGACATGCAGAGCGAGCTCCACACGTCCGGCCCCCGGGTCTCCTGAAGGCAGACTTACGGGATGGTGTGACCGTGCAATGCCCGCCCTGAAAAGGGCAGGCAATCACACCGTTGCTAGTGGCTGTCCGCGACGGCCGAAGCCGCTACCCCCCTAAGGAGGCATTCCCCTATCCGCAACCCGGGGACGCGTCCGATGGCGGTACTAGCCCCGCACACGGACTCCTACTAACCTAACCTAACCTAACCTAACCTAACCTAACCTTTTTTTTTTTTTTTTTTTTTTTTTTTTTTTTTTTTTTTTTTTTTTTTTTTTTTTTTTTTTTTTTTTTTTTTTTTTGACCCGGGGTAATGGCCGACCCATACCAGGCTTCGGGGGAAGACCTGGTTATGCGGGGCTCGAACCCGCTAAACCCCCCGGGGGCTACTCCTCCGCCGCGTTAGTGCGGTGTCGGGCTCTCGAGTATGCAACCGACGACCGCCGCGGCGTGGCCTTTCGGCCTCAACTGGCCTGTCCCTGGAGGGGGACCAACCGCTCCGTGCCACGGGAGCGGCTGCCGACGAGCCGTGCAAGGCGGGTGACTGCCTCCATACCAAGGACCCCCGTCCCGTCACCCGCGTGGCCCTGGGCTCAGGCAACACCCCGAGAGGCATTGCCATCATTGCCCTGTCGGAAAAGCCGGGTCGCCGGGCAAATACCCCGACGCGACCCTCGACTGCCGGGCAGACACCCCGACGCAGCCCGCCACCGGACAAAAGCCCCGACGTGGCCCACCACCGGGCAAATACCCCGACGTGGCTACTACAACGACCTTGTGTGACACCTATACCCCAACGACGCCGGATTTAGGCCCACGTTTGCCTCCTTTCGCCTGTTGAGGGCGGCAAAGTTTCCCCCCCATTACGTGCCCTGAAGGCAGGTTCAACGACGAACAGACTGCGCACTTGGGTTTCGCGCTGCAATCAGCCGCAAGATGGTTCTCCTCGCCACATCTAAAGCACAGAGTACTTCTATCCACCGCGCTCTTGCAGATCTCCCGTGTGTGCCCGAGTTCCTGGCAGCCAAAACAGCGTAGAGGCCGAGGTACCAGAGCGACAACCTTCGCAGAGCTCCACCCTACCACCAAACGTTTCAGTTGTGCCAACTTCTTGGCATGAGCCACCGGACATCGGACGAGCGCCGACAACATCCCGTCCCTCCCTGGTCGAAGGTCGCCAACAAGGAAGTCGTCCGCCGTTGCACCAGTAGCCTCGGCGGCCGCCTTCGCGAGCTCTTCATGAGTCACGGCATAATCCAGGCCCGTGACCCTAACTTCCGCCTTTCTAATGGGGCGGGTGACGCGGGCGACAATGGGCAGATTCTCCTTGAGGCTCTGTTCCAGCCGTTGCGCCCCCTCGATCCCTACCTCCTTAGGGAGCTCTAAAATGACAGCCCCCGCGTATGACCTCTTCAACGAAAGTGAAGGAATCCCCAACTTCTTTAGGTCCACCTTTTCCCTGGCCTCCTTCATAATGTCGACCAGGGTGAGCCCGCCCTCCTTCTCCTTCTCGGACTTGAGGAGATCGATGACCACGGCAGGAGCTTTCTTCTCGCGAAGTCGTACCGGTCTAGGTTTCTTCGGCCCCTTCACCTGTTTCGGGGCTTTCGGATCTTCGGCCTTCTTCTTCCCCTTGTTAGGAGCCGCACGCGCCTGCTCCTTCTTTCTCTGTTTCAGAGCCTTCTTGCGGCCCACCGCCGTCGTCCAGTTTCCTTCCTCGCCGTCCATGGTTGCGGCCGAGGTGGTTGCCGGAATCGCTGTGGCCTCCTTTGCCTGCGCCTTGGATGTAGCAGCAGCAGCGTAGTCCGTGACGCGCGTCGTTGCTTCTGAGACCGGCTCCGGTGCGGGCTTGGCTAGACCTACACCTGAGACAGGTACCGGTCTTATCTCCTCTGCGACCTCGCGAACCGCCGATTTGATGTACTCCCGCAACTTAGCGTCATCGCTGAAGAGTTCGCGATGAGCCGCGGGAGCAACCGCCGTTTCAGACGCAGTAACCTCCTGCCGAATGAGTCTGCGCTTGCAGTCCTCCAATTCCCTCTCGACTTTGGCAAACCTCTCTTGCAGCGCCTTATGCTCGTCTATGAGCGTCGTGTACTGCCGATGGATGATGCGGGACTCATCGGTAGTCGAGAGAGTTCCTATCCTGCTCAGCACCTCCCTCTGCAGCACACAGACCCGCTTCATTTCGCCCCTGACGTCCCCTTTGAGCCTCGACGACTTGTCGAGCATCGCCTCAAAGACCCGGGTGCCCTGCTTGGCGAGTTCAATAAGGCCCGGATTCGTAGGGTCCGCGATGTCGGTCTCCAATTTTTCAGGCAGCTTTCTGCTGCTCTTTCCGCCGGTGAAATCGCGGGCCAGGTCTTCGATTTCTCGCGCCGAAATGTCCTCGGCCACGTCGAGCCTTCGCCGCTCTCTCTCCTGCAGGGCCTTCCCCCAGCCAATATACTCGCCAGTTGTGGGCGGCCTGCCGCGCCCCCTCTTAACCGAGCCTGCTATTGAAAATTCGGCCTCTGACCCAAATGAATCGTCCGAACTCTCCGACCCAGACAACGACGGACTCCGACTGATGGAAATTTTCCTTGCCGCTATTTCGCCTTTCGCGGCCCTACTCCGCGTGTTACGTGCCGGTCTATCCGACTCCTTTTCCACAACGCTGACAACGTCCCGGAAGCTAGGACGCTTGCCAGTTGCCGGGGTTCCATACCCAGAACCGTCCGAGCAATCCCCCTCATCGACCACTTGCCTTCTCGGCTCACCTTCTTTCACAACTTTTTTGGTTTTAGATTTGTTCAACTCCATATTTGTTCCCACGAGTAGGGGGGCTTTAGGGTCTGCCCCCCCTGACCCAGAAAACACTGGCCGCTAGCTGGCAGATCTGCTCGCCTGCCACCTTCAAAGGAAGGCGGGGGTACGCCGCGCACTCCATCGGGGCCGCAGCCCGCCAAAACGCACCCCCGTTGAGGATTTGTTAGTGATGTTTACTCATCTCGGGGCCGGCCAATTAAGGCAAGCCCCCCTGGTCCCTTACCCGCGCCGATAGACATGACACCAGACGCCCGGGGGGGATAACAGGTTTGCCCGACGAGGTCCTGCCATGCAGGGGTCCCCGCCGCGCAGGTCCAAGCCCTTTCGGGCGAAGACAGGAGAGACGGAACTCTCCCGGGAGATGAAACTCCCACGACCAGAGCGCCGAACACAAAAACACCCGACGACTCCCGCGAGCCTTGCAGGCCCGCCACCCACGACCCCGAAGGGTCCGCTGGCCCTGAAAAGGGCCCTCCACAGGGTAATTATTTTAGAGAGGTTTTCTTCCTCGCAACCAGGCGCACAGGGCAAGCCCCATACGCCCAGCCCCCGGGCCCACTCAGTGTGAGCTTACGGGTTGGTGTGACCGTGCAATGCCCACCCCGTGAGGAGCAGGCAGTCACACCGTTGCTAGTGGCTGTCCGCGACGGCCGAAGCCGCTACCCCCCATATCTGGAGGGCATTCCCCTATCCGCAGCCCGGGGACGCGTCCGATGGCGGTACTAGCCCCGCACACGGAAACCTAACCTAACCTAACCTTTTTTTTTTTTTTTTTTTTTTTTTTTTTGTTTACGCTGGGGAAATGCATTGAATTGCATACCACCGGGTGCGTAAGATCCCGGTGGTTATGTGGGGCTCTCCTACCCAGAAGGGGAAGGCCTACCCACTAAAACCCCAGCGATGGCCACCATCAGGCATTACAAGGGGCCCCAGGGTCGAGTGTCGCTACTGGGGACCCCCCAGCCTTCGCTCCCCTGTCGCTACTAGGGGAGCCCTCCTTAGTGACACCGGAGGGGGCAGCACCGTGTAAAAGGCGGTGCGGCCCGCTGCGGCGTCGGCCATTCCTCGACGACACCCCCCCCAGCCATATCGGGGGGTGTCATCCCTCCCGGGTCGCGTCCATGGGCACAAGCTTTGTCGCGCCCACCAGCGACCCGTGGCGGCGCGTCGGGTCAGTACTTTACCTGGCCTGTCGCCGCCTTCTTCGAGCGGGATCGGCCATCTCCCGATCCCGCTCGGCGGCCTCCTTCTGGAGCATGACGGCTTCACAGAAGGAGGCCACAGCCCTCCAACCTCCCTCATCCGCCAGCATTGCCGCAATCAATGCTGGCGGGGACAGATCATGCCCGATCTCGTCGACCAGGACTCGGCGTTCGGAGGCCCAAGCGGGGCAGTCCGCCAGCGTATGCTGGGCCGAGTCGAGGTCGAATGCGCAGTGGTGGCAACGTGTCGTTACCTCCCTCCCTATTCGGCTCAGATACTCACCGAAACAACCATGGCCGGTGAGTATCTGAGTCAAGCGGTAGGTGACCTCCCCCTTCCCGCGGAGCCAAGCTTCGAAGTGCGGGAGAATTGCTCCGACGGCGCGCTGGCGTGCACACCCTCCCAACTCTAGCTGTGCACGCCAGTCCCTCTCTGCCCGTCGGAGCAACTCCCGCCTGTGCATTCCGTGCCCTGGTTCTGGGGGGTTCCCCCCCTCTCCCCCCCCGCCGACACGCCGCGGCGCATTGTACATCACCGCGTACATGTCGGCAAGGATTTCGAAAGGGGGGGAGCGCCCCAGAACTGTCGCCGCCTCGTACGAGATAGTACGGTAGCCCCGCACGATCCGTATGGCCATTGTCCGCTGCATGCTCCGGAGTAGAGCTCTGCAGCGGGAGGACCTCGTGCAGTCTCGCGACCACACGGGGGCCCCATACAAGGCCACGGACCGTACGACGCCAGCGTACAGGCGGCGAACACCATCCCCTGGTCCCCCCAAGTTGGGTAGCAGGCGGTGTAGAGAACCCGCTACCCTTTTGACTCGGGGGACCAGCCGCACGAAATGCTCTTCGAAGCTCCACCTGCTGTCCAAGGTGAGGCCAAGGTATTTGATATGAGGCCCCACCTGGACCTCCGCGTCACCTACCCGAATCCGGCAGCTGGGTGGTTCCCGGCATCTTGATAGGCCGTGGAACCATAGCGCCTCGGTCTTGTTAGGCGCTATTTCTAGACCCAGCCGGCGGATTGCCCTCACGACACATGCCACCCCTAGCTCGGCAAGCCTGAGCGTCCGCCCAAAGTCGGCCCCAGTCGTCACGACGAGAGTGTCGTCGGCATAGCAGACGACACTCACGCCGCAAGGAAGGCTGGTGCGAAGGACCGCATCGTATGCGAGGTTCCACAGAAGAGGTCCCAGAACCGACCCCTGCGGAACCCCGCACTCGACCCCCCTCTCCGATTCCGTCCCGTTCCTGCCCCCGATCCGGATCTTCCTGTCGCGCAAATAGTCCCCGACCACAGCCCGCAGGTAGAGGGGCAACTCGTGGTACTCGAGTGCCCCCCTAATGGCCTGCCAGGGAAGGGTGCCGAAGGCGTTGACGATGTCAAGCGACACCGCCAGAGCCACCCCTCCCGCTCGGACTGCGGACCCCGACAGAGACCGAACACGCTGGATGGCGTCCAGCGTCGACCGCCCCCGCCGGAATCCAAATTGGCAGTCCGACAAGTCGGGACCTACGCGCGACAGGTGCTCGCCGATACGGGTGGAGATGATCCTCTCGAAGAGCTTCCCCACCTCGTTCAGCAAGCAGATCGGACGGAACGACGACGGAACATCTTCGGTCCTTCCCTCCTTCCTCAAAAGCACCAGCCTGGCCGACTTCCAGTCGACGGGGAACACCCCCTCTCTGAGGCAGCTTGTAAAGAGCTGCCTCACTCTGTTCCCCAATGCCCTGAGCGCCAGCGCCAGCACCTTGCCCGGGACCCCGTCCGGGCCCGGTGCGGTGTTGCGCGCTGTGAGCCGCATCACGGCCCCGGCGAGCTCGCTCTCCGTCACCCCAAGGTCGTCCGACCACGGCGAGGGCGACGGGGCTTCGGAGGGACTGTCCTGGACCCTTGGGAAGAGCGTATCCACCACTCTTCCCACAAACTCGGGGTCCAGGGTTTCCGTCAGGGGAGGAACCCACGGTCTGAGCTTGCCCAGTACCATTTTGTACGGGCGCCCCCATGGATCCCTCTCCAGTCCCTCCAGGAGCTCGTTCCAGGACCTAGCCTTGGCGTCAGCAATGGCGATGCTGATCGCCTTGGCTGCGGCCCCGTAAGCGCGCCTGGCGCTCAGGACATCTTCGACTGAGGCTTGCCGCCTTCTTCGAGCTCTGAGGTACTGGCGGCGCGCGGCTATAACAACTCTCCTGAGCCGCGCGATCTCCTCATTCCACCAGTACGCAGAGCTCCGTCGGGGCGGCCTGACTCGGGGCATTGACGCATCGCAGATCGACGTCAATGTTTCCCGGAGCCAGGCCGCCTGCGCATCGAGATCGGGCATGACGTGTCCTTCCTCCGACCAGTCCGCGACGTGGGCTGCGGCGATGGCCCTATCTCGGTCCAGCCGCTTGATGGACCAGCGTCGCGGACGGCTGTCCTCCTGGAGCGTTCGGGCAGGGTGGCGGAGAGACACATCGAATACGATGTGTCGGTGGTCGGACAGAGTGACCACCTCCTCCGCGACCCTCCATCCCGACACCATGCGGTGCGCAGTGGGAGTCGCCCACGACAGGTCGACGACCGACTCCCCCTGCCACCGCACGCAGGTGCTGACTGAACCCTGGTTTAGAAGCCGAAGGTCCAGTCCCGCTACACACTCCAGGAGTGTCTCCCCTCTTACGTCGTCCCGGGTGTCACCCCACTCTCGCGAGTGGGCGTTGAAATCACCCAGGACGAAGACGGGACGGGGGCCGCAGCCGCGAACACAGCACGCCAGCCCGTCCAGGAATGCCTCGAATGCGGCGAGGCCGCAGTTCGGGGAGACGTAACAGCCTATAACGGCCGTGGAACCCCATTCCACGGCCACGAAGCCCGGCCCCCGGGCAAGGGGACTGCAGTGCGGCCTGTCACTAGCCCAATAGATGGCCACAGAGCCCTGGTCGTCCCCGAACCATCTTGGGTGGTTCGGAACAGAGTAGGGCTCAGCTACGACCGCTAACGCAACCCCAACCTCCGCGAGCGTCTGCATAAGCAGGTCTTGCGCAGCGCGGCAGTGGTTGAGGTTGCCCTGCAGCACCTTACCATGGACTGACATTTAAAGGGTGTCCATGGTTTCACCTCGCCCCCGGACCGGGGCAGGGGGTTGATCACTAACCCCCGCCTTCTTCTTTTTAGGAGGGGAGCATTTCTTGCTCCCCATCCTGTGATCCGCCGGTCTGCCCAAGTCTGAACAGAGTGGGCAGCGAGGAGCACTCGCAGTGCAGAGACGGGCAACGTGCCCCGACTCTCCGCACCTGTAGCATCGAGTGCTCCTGTCGCAGTTAGGGTTAGGGCATCTGGCCCTAACGTGCCCCTTTTCGAGGCACTGGTAGCACTGTAAAGGCCGTGCTGCCAGTGCCACAACCCTAACGGAGGTCCATCCAATAAGGATCCGCCCAGACGCCAGTTTTCTGATGGCGCTGAGCGGACACCTGACCCAGGCCGTTCCTAGGCGGAAGGGGCTGGCACGTATCTCCCCGACTTTCACGTCGTCGGGTGAACAGGCTCCAGCCGCGGCAATGGCCGCCCCCACGTCCGCTTGAGTGATGGACTCGTCAAGGTCCAGTACCCGCAGGTCCCCCATTTTGCACGGGCGCGAGATTAGAGCGCCCGTGCCTGCCAGAACCTCCCTCATGCGCTCCGCCAGGGCGTCGGCTTTAGCGGCGCTCTCCGGGCCGGGCACCTCCAGCAGGAAGGCCCCCGTTGCAGCTATTTTACGCCGCAAGCCTGCGGTGATACCCAGGTCTGCCAGATTAATTTTGGATTTGGCGGACTCCATCACCGCAGCGTACGTCGTTCCGGCGTCCGGAGGCACCGTTACCACCACCGCAGCGCAGGCGGGTGGCTTAGGCACCCTCCGTGGGCCGGGGTCGACCACCCTTATGCGTGGGACCGGGGCTGGGGCCGCGGTCCTCTTTGGGGCGGCTCCCGTTTTTCGCCCCGCCACTACAGCCCACGAGTCTCCTTTGGAGGCTTCCCGGGGAGGCGGCGCAGGTATTGGGTTTGGGACCGCCAGCGGAATAGGTGCCGCCGGCGGGACCGCTGCGCCTGATCGTTGGCCCTTCTTTTTCCTCCCCTTTCTCCCTTTCTTCTTTTTCCCCCCTTCACTAGCTAAGGCAGGTGGCGCTGAGGGAACTTTCTCAGCCCTCCTCTCATGGGCAAGCATGGGCCTCTTCCCCAGCTCCGGACAGAGCTTGCTCATCATGTCACCCTGGAACCTAGCAAATTCCCGCTCTAGGATGAGCGAGATCCGTTCCCAGTCCGACGCAGCAGGCTCTGACCGGGGCTCCTGGGCCGTTGGTGGAACAGGCTCCTTTGTTTGAACATCCACCGTCGCCTTCTTGCCTCTTCTGGGCGCCGGCTGCGTCGGGGGAGGCATGCTTTCCTGGGATGACCCCGGCTCCTCTGTTCCGTTCCTGGGGAGTTTTTTCCTTAAGGCCTCGTTCTCTTCCTTAAGGGCACTCATCTCACTGGCCAGCTTTGCTACGCGGCCAGTGAGCTGTTGTATGAGGGCCCTTACATATTCGTTTTCGCTGTCCCGTTTTTCCGCCCGATCGCAGAGTTCGGTCATTCCCCTATGAAGGCTGGGCAGGGCGGTTCGGACGGACTTCACCACCTCTGCTCGGGAGCTTTTAGGCCTGTCTGCGGTCTTTTCGACGTCTGACAGGCAGGCAAGCATCTCCGCCCCAATATCGCTGGTCGCGGTCTCTTCCTCCCCGGCACTTTGAGAGTGGTCTACCCATCTCGAATCCTTGTCTCCCGCCCTCTTTTTCTTTACACGCTCCAGGGTACGCTGCGACTTGCGTTTGCCCGCCCGTAGCGTCTCGCCTTCTCCGGATGTGGTTGACATACCACCGTCACTATCGTCCACAAGTTTGGCCCCAACGTCTTTTTTGGGGCGCTGACTGCCCACAAGTGGAATCCGTACAACCAGAGGCCCTTTCCCTGACGACGATGCGTTGGGTCCCCTTGAATTGGATCGGGGTCTTTCCGAGCCGCACTGGCCCTCACTGTTTGTCCGGTCCTTTGACTGGGTTCGTCCTCGCCCTGCGGGATCATCGGCAGCAGTTACAACTGCCGTCGGCACCTCCGCTGTCGCGGGATCATCGCCTGCGCCTCTTGGCAAAGGCGGAACGTCCGTCTTTCCTTCCACAAACGCCTCGGTAGCTAATTTCACACCAGACGACCCGGTAATCGTCTGGCGCCGCTGGCCAGGCGGAGCGCATAGGCCGCTCATAACACATTTCTCACCCGGGGTATGAGCTTCCCCCGAGCGCCCGGTGTCAGCGGGATGGCATGACATATTACATTCCTTTGTAGACCCTTCCATTGTTGTCATTTAAGGGATGACTCCCATGGTGACCCGCTTGGCACTGGACTCCCTCCAGCCATTCACCCCATCGGCACGGGCCGCACCTTAGGGTTAGGGTAATTTTTTGTGCGGTTTTCTTCCGCTCGGTCCGACGCTCAGTGCGCCGTACCCCCGGCCCCACTGAGTGTGGGGTAACGGGTTGCCCAACGGCAGACCCAGCTGCATCCACCGCCGCGCCAACGAGCCGAAGCTCTTACCTATCCCGCAGAGCCGAGTGGAGGGGTTCATAACCCGATATCCATCGCCTCTACACAGTTCCCTACTGCGAGAGCGGCCGAACGGGGAGGTTCGTAACCCCTGGTCCGTCGCCCGCAAAACACAGAGCTCACCCTCTTTCGACGCCTCTGTAAGCAGAGGGGAAGAGAGGAGACCGCCTTCCCATACAAATATACCCGGGCACTCAAGCCCCATTCCTATCAATAGGCATCGAAGCCCGGCAGCGGACCATCTGGGAGTGGTCTCCGCCGCCACAAACACGTCAGACCATTAGCCCGCCGCTGAGCACTGATTTGGGGGAAATCCAATCCAGTGGTCAGCGGCGGTTGCCCGGGGTGCGCCACGAGGAGGCTATCTGACCAGGCACCCCAACCTAACCTAACCTAACCTAACCTTTTTTTTTTTTTTTTTTGTTCACGCCGGGGAAATGCATTAAATTGCATACCACCGGGTGCGTGAGTTCCCGGTGGTTATGTGGGGCTCTCCTTCCCAGAAGGGGAAGGCCTACCCACTAAAACCCCAGCGATGGCCACCATCTGGCATGACAGGGGCCCCAGGGTCAAATATTGCAACTGGGGACCCCCCAGCCTTTGCTCCCCCACGGAGAGCCCTTCCTGGGCAAAACGGCCCACGAGTGGGACGCCACCGCGGGCCGCACCGTGTAAAGAGCGGTACGGTCCGCGGCGACATGCCACACCACGACGACACCCCCCAGCCATGGAGGGGGTGTCATCCCACCACTCGGCGAGACTGCGGGAAGAGACCTGCAGCAACGCCAAGGCCGAGCCTCAGCCAACTGCTTCTCTGTGAGAGAAGCAGGCACTGAGGCCCGGCGCCACCCTGAAGGGCACAAGTGCCCCCGCCGGCCTAGCAGGCCGGCCATCCCACGACCCCCCAACTGAGGGTCCGCTAGCCCTGAAAAGGGCTGTTTAAAGTGCCCGGACGTGACTATGTCCGGGCCGCCGACTCCTGTCGGCCATCCGCCGACGCACCAGCTCTCCTGGGCGTCTCTGTCCCAGCGCCTATAGGCGCAACCCTAGCGGCGCCTGGTGCCCCCCCACCGCCAGGCCCCCCGGCGCCCGATTGGGCGTCCATGGGCTCAGCCTGCGGAGGGTCACATTTGTGGCCGCCAATTGGGGCCGCCCTCACGCGGCGCCGTGGGGCGCCGCACCTCCTCTCGCCCAGCCGATGGCTGGCCTCTCGCCCCGCTTCAGCGCAGAGAGGGCAGTGGGCCTTCTCCCTGCACTCCGCCGCCTTATGGCCAGTGCCTCCGCAGCGATAGCACACCCCGGTGCGGTCGACCACCGAGGTGCACGTCACCCTTACGTGCCCCGACTCCAGGCACTTAAAACAGCGGACGTCGCGCGAGGGCAAAACCCGCACGAACGCCGCCGCCCAACCGATCTGGAGTCGGCCATCCTCCGCCAGTTTTTTGGCTGCACCGCTGGGGCAGCTGGTCCAGGCCCGAAGGCCCCCAGAGCCGGTGGGACGGATATTCCCCACCTTAATGCTCTCTAGCGGGCATCCACCCGCGGCGCTCATCGCAGCAGCGATGTCGGCGCCGGTCGTCGCGTTTGCCAGGCCCGAAAGCACCAGCTCTGTCCGTTTTTCTGGCCGGTCGATCCTGACGGACCCCTCGGCAGCTGCCTCAATTTTTTGGGCGATCTCGCTGGCCCATTCCTCCTTCTGAGGCCCCGAAACGAGGCACATGGTGGCCCCAGTGACGGACCTCTTCCATCTCAGCTGGGCCGCCATCTCTGGTCTCAACTGGGAGCTCGCCTGCGCTCGCCCCATCACCTCCTCTACGGTCACGCCCCGCGCGGCCGCCTCCGGCACAATATTAATGGTTAGGGCAGCCGTGTCCGGCGCCCTGACCTTCACCTTCCTGCCCCTTCTCCTCTTTGGCCGTTCCTTCAGCGCGGGAATTGGGGTCCTCGGCTTTTTGGCCGCATCCGCGTAGGAACGCGTCGCCACTACTGGTGCCTGCTGCTGGGTCGGCTGCCTCCCGAGCTCCTTAGCGAAGCGGCCCAGTTCATCCGCAACGCGGCTCTCCAAGCGGTCGAAGTCGGCCTTAGTGGCCGCAAAACCTTCGAGCTCCCTCATGGAAGCTTTGAGAGCCTCGACTTCCTCCTCCAACTCCCTTACTCGCGACTGGTATATTTCTTTGCACGCCATCGCCCGTTCGTAGAAACGGCTTGCGTCTGCCTCGATGTCCCTAGCAATCCGGCGTGCAAACGCTGCCTGCAACCGCAGCGAGATTTCCGCGTTGGGATGTTTTGCTCCCACGGCCTCCAGCCCTTCGACATGCATACGGATCTTCCTCCCTACATTCGACATCCAATCTCGCAGCCATTCGGGATCATCGGCCATAGCCGGAACATCCGCTGCTCCTCCGTTACCGCGCACAGTTGCCCCCCCCGTATACGAGGGGCAGACCGACTCAGCGGAAGATTCGGATTCCAAGCGGATTCGCTTGGACCCCGACTCTCCCGCAGGGCCGGTGAGGGATTCCTCCTCACGGAGACCCTCCCGGGGACGTGTATTTGTGCCATGCGCTTTCATTTTGTGTGTGTTCGCCTTAACCCGGGCACTGAAGCCCCTCTCTATCGACGGGCACTGAAGCCCGGCGGCGGACCATCTGGGTGTGGTCTCCGCCGCCTCATCCACGTCAGACCATTAGCCCTCCGCTGACCACTGATTTGGGAGAAATCCAATCCAGTGGTCAGCGGCGGTTGCCCGGGGTGCGCCACGAGGAGGCTATCTGACCAGGCACCCCAACCTAACCTTTTTTTTTTTTTTTTTGTTCACGCCGGGGAAATGCATTAAATTGCATACCACCAGGTGCGTGAGTTCCCGGTGGTTATGTGGGGCTCTCCTTCCCAGAAGGGGAAGGCCTACCCACTAAAACCCCAGCGATGGCCGCCATCAGGCATGACAGGGGCCCCAGGGTCAAATATTGCAACTGGGGACCCCCCAGCCTACGCTCCCCAACGGAGAGCCCTTCCTGGGCAAAACGACCCACGAATGGGACGCCGCCGCGGGCCGCACCGTGTAAAGAGCGGTACGGTCCGCGGCGGCATGCCACACCACGACGACACCCCCCAGCCATGGAGGGAGTGTCATCCCACCACTCGGCGAGACTGCGGGGGAAAAAAAAAAACCCGCAACACCGCCAAGGCCGAGCCTCAGTCAACCGCTTCTCCGTGAGAGAAGCGGGCACTGGGGCCCGGCGCTGCCCTGAAGGGCAAAAGTGCCCCCGCCGGCCTTGCAGGCCGGCCATCCCACGACCCCCCGTCTGAGGGTCCACTAGCCCTGAAAAGGGCTGTTTAAAGTGCCCAGACCCACTATGTCCGGGCCGCCGACTCCTGTCGGCCATCCGCCGACGCACCAGGCATCCCGGGCGTCACCATCCCTGCGCCCATAGGCGCAACACCGGCAGCACTCGGCGCACCCTCTCCACCAGTCCCCCCGACCCCCGATTGGGTGTCCATGGGCTCGGCCTGAGGAGGGTCGCACTTGTGGCCGCCAATCGGGGCCGCCCTCACGCGGCGCCGTGGGGCACCGCACCTCCTCTCCCCCAGCCGATGGCTGGCATTTCGCCCCGCTTCAGCGCAGAGAGGGCAGTGGGCCTTCTCTCTGCACTCCGCCGCCTTATGGCCGGTGCCTCCACAGCGATAGCATACCTCGGTGCGGTCGACCACCGAGGTGCACGTCGCCCTTACGTGCCCCGACTCCAGGCACTTAAAACAGCGGACGTCGCGCGGGGGCAAAACCCGCACGAACGCCGCTGCCCAACCGATCTGGAGTCGGCCATCCTCCGCCAGCTTTTTGGCTGCACCGCTAGGGCAGCTGGTCCAGGCCCGAAGGCCCCTGGAGCCGGTGGGACGGATAATCCCCACCTTTATGCTTTCCAGCGGGCATCCACCCGCCGCGCTCATCGCAGCAGCGATGTCAGCGCCGGTCGTCGCATTGGCCAGTCCCGAGAGGACTAGCTCTGTCCGCTTTTCAGGCCGGGCGATCCTGACGGACCCCTCGGCAGCCGCCTCGATTTTGTGGGCGATCTCACAGGCCCATTCCTCCCTCTGAGGCCCCGAAACGAGGCACATGGTGGCCCCAGTGACGGACCTCGTCCATCTCAGCTGGGCCGCCATCTCCGGTCTCAATTGGGAGCTCGCCTGCGCTCGCCCCATCACGTCTTCCACGGTCACGCCCCGCGCGGCCGCCTCCGGCACTATATTTATGGTCAGGGCAGCCGTTTCCGGCGCCCTGACTTTCACTTTCTTGGCCTTGGGTTTCGGCTTGGGTTTTGACGAATCCTTAGGCGCGGGAGCCGCGCTCGGAGTCTTCTTCTTAGCCGCATCCGCGTATGAACGCGGCGCAGCTACTGGGTCCTGCTGCGGGGTCGGCTGCCTCCCGAGCTCCTTTACTACGCGGCCCAGTTCACCCACCACTCGGCTCTCCAGCCGGGCGAAATCAGCTTTGGTGGCTGAAGCCTCCTCCAACTCCGTGATAGCGGCCTTAAGAGCCACAGTCTCTTCTAATAGCTCATTCTCTCGCGCCTTCGATTGAGCCTTGAGGGCCTTGATTTCTCTCTGAAACTTTCCGTCCCGTTTCAGGAGCCTTTGGATTTCCCCCGCTACAGCCTCGTAAAAATTCTTCGCCCGGTTATCGATCACCCTAATTTGGTGACGAAGCTCGCCCACTTTGTTGCTGATGGCATCATCGTTTTCAACCCAGAAATCCCCCACTACCTTTCCAACGCCAGCGGCAAGATCACTGAGCACCTCCAAATCAGGGTCCAACCAGTGCCGGGTGAACCTTAACTCCTTCCACTCCTTGGCAGGCTCGTCGGCATCAGCCGGAACATCTGCTTCACCACCCTGGTTGCGCAAAGTTGCCCCCCCCGTATACAAGGGGCAGACCGACTCAGCGGAAGATTCGGGTGCCAAGCGCATTCGCTTGGCCTCCGACTCCCCCGCAGGGCCGGTGAGGGATTCCTCCTCACGGAGACCCTCCCGGGGACGTGTATTTTTGCTTAGCGCGTCCATTTTGTTTTTTTTTTTCTACCTTACCCGGGCACTGAAGCCCCTCTCTATCAACGGGCACTAAAGCCCGGCGGCGAACCATCTGGGTGTGGTCTCCGCCGCCTCAACCACGTCAGACCATTAGCCCTCCGCTGAACACTGATTTGGGGAAAGTCCAATCCAGTGGTCAGCGGCGGTTGCCCGGGGTGCGCCACGAGGAGGCTATCTGACCAGGCACCCCACCCCAACCTAACCTAACCTAACCTAACCTAACCTAACCTAACCTAACCTTTTTTTTTTTTTGTTCACGCCGGGGAAATGCATTAAATTGCATACCACCGGGTGCGTGAGTTCCCGGTGGTTATGTGGGGCTCTCCTTCCCAGAAGGGGAAGGCCTACCCACTAAAACCCCAGCGATGGCCGCCATCTGGCATGACAGGGGCCCCAGGGTCAAATATTGCAACTGGGGACCCCCCAGCCTTTGCTCCCCCACGGAGAGCCCTTCCTGGGCAAAACGGCCCACGAGTGGGACGCCCCCGCGGGCCGCACCGTGTAAAGAGCGGCGCGGCCCGCGGCGATATGCCACACCACGACGACACCCCCCAGCCATGCGGGGGTGTCATCCCACCACTCGGCGAGACTGCGGGAAGAGACCTGCAGCAACGCCAAGGCCGAGCCTCAGCCAACTGCTTCTCTGTGAGAGAAGCAGGCACTGAGGCCCGGCGCCACCCTGAAGGGCACAAGTGCCCCCGCCGGCCTAGCAGGCCGGCCATCCCACGACCCCCCGTCTGAGGGTCCGCTAGCCCTGAAAAGGGCTGTTTAAAGTGCCCGGACGTGACTATGTCCGGGCCGCCGACTCCTGTCGGCCATCCGCCGACGCACCAGTTCTCCTGGGCGTCTCCTTCCCAGCGCCCGTAGGCGCAACACTAGCGGCACCTTGCGCCCCCCCTCCGCCAGGTCCCCCGACGCCCGATTGAGCGTCCATGGGCTCAGCTTGAGGAGGGTCGCATTTGTGGCCGCCAATCGGGGCCGCCCTCACGCGGCGCCGTGGGGCGCCGCACCTCGTGTCTCCCAATCTATGGCTGGCCTCGCGACCCGCCTCTGCGCATAGAGGGCAGTGGGCCCTCTCCTGGCACATCGCCGCCTTGTGACCGGTGCGTCCGCAACGGTAGCAGACCTCGGTGCGGTCAACCACCGAGGTGCATGTCGCCTTGACGTGACCCGACTCCAGGCACTTGAAGCAGCGCACGTCGCGCGGGGGCAGAACCCGCACGAACGCCGCCGCCCACCCAATCTGGAGTCGGCCACCTTCCGCCAGCTTCTTGGCTGCACCACTGGGGCAGCTGGTCCAGGCTCGAAAGCCCCCTGAGCCGGTGGGACGAATATTTCCCACCTTGATCTTCTCCGGTGGGCAACCGCCCGCCGAGCTCATCGCGGCAGTGATGTCGGCGCTTGATGTCGC
Source organism: Parapoynx stratiotata (assembly GCA_910589355.1). Taxonomy (NCBI): domain Eukaryota; kingdom Metazoa; phylum Arthropoda; class Insecta; order Lepidoptera; family Crambidae; genus Parapoynx; species Parapoynx stratiotata. The sequence continues at coordinate 56,490 of OU342460.1, forward strand.
GCCGGACAGACCGGAGAGAACTATCTCCGTCCTCTTTTCAGGCCAGGCGATCCTGACCGCACCATCGGCTGCATCCTCTATTTTGCGGGCGATCTCCTGTGCCCACTCTTCTTTTTGTGGCCCCGAAACGAGGCACATGGTGGCCCCGGTTACGGATCTCGTCCATCTTAATTGCGCCACCATCTCTGCGCTCAAACGGGTGCCCGCTTGGGCCCGCTCCAACACCTTCTCTGCGGTCACTCCACGCGCGGCCGCCTCCGGCTCGATATTAATAGTCAGGGCAGCCGTGTCCGGCGCCCTGACTTTCGCCCTTTTGGCCCTCCTCCTCTTCGGCCGTTCTTTCGGCGCGGAAGTCGCGCTGGGAGCGATCTCCTTCCGTGCCGCCTCCGCGTAAGAGCGCGGCGCCGTTACTGGGGCCTGTTGCTGGGTCGGCTGCTTCCCGAGCTCCTTGGCAAATCTGCCCAGTTCGTCCGCGACTCGACTCTCCAGACGGGTGAAGTCGGCCTTAGTGGCTGAAGCCTCCTCCAGCTCCGTGATGGCGGCCTTGAGGGCCTCGATCTCCCCTAGGAGCTCTCGCTCTCGCGTCCGGCTCTTTATGACGGCTTCATCTGCGGCGTCGTGGTAACATTTAGCCATCTCCTCTGCATCCCTAAGAATCTTGGCCATTACCATGGCTTCTTCTAAGGCCTCCCGATTAAGCCACAATTTGCAGGACAGTCCTCGGAGCCTGCCAAGGTGCGAGACAATCCAACTCCTATCAGGAGTCACCCTCTGTTCCTTTGCGGGATCATCGGCCTTTGCCGGAACATCCGCTGCTCCTCCGTTACCGCGCACAGTTGCCCCCCCCGTATACGAGGGGCAGACCGACTCAGCGGAAGATTCGGATTCCAAGCGGATTCGCTTGGACCCCGACTCTCCCGCAGGGCCGGTGAGGGATTCCTCCTCACGGAGACCCTCCCGGGGACGTGTAGTTTTCCCATGCGCTTTCATTGTGTCTTTTCTTCCTTATCCCGGGCACTGAAGCCCCTCTCTATCAACGGGCACTGAAGCCCGGCGGCGGACCATCTGGGTGTGGTCTCCACCGCCTCATCCACGTCAGACCATTAGCCCTCCGCTGAACACTGATTTGGGGGAAATCCAATCCAGTGGTCAGCGGCGGTTGCCCAGGGTGCGCCACGAGGAGGCTATCTGACCAGGCACCCCAACCTAACCTAACCTAACCTAACCTAACCTAACCTAACCTAACCTTTTTTTTTTTTTTTTTTTTTGATGACGATGGGGAATCCATTTATGGACGCGTCACGCCCCCGCCAAGGGGCGCAACCAGTGCGGGATTCCCGGCGCGGGAAACAGCGCCAGACTACCCGCTAAAACCCACCGGTACCCTCCTAAGCCCTTGTGAGGCCGCTCTGGGTTCGGCGCACCGCAGTGCACCCCTACTCCAGAGTGACCCCGAGCTGGCCCTAACCCCACAGGGGGCCGGGCGACGCGCCACTTAAGGGGGATTACGCTAGGGTACTAGGTAATCCCCAGACGTCGGTGTGGTCTATGCCGGACTCGGCACCGAGGAGGCGCACGGCTGGCTAGGCCGCACCCTCAGACCACCCAGGAGCCGGAAGGTCGGGGGTCTAAGCCACCCGTCTTCGCCGGCCCCTACGTCTACGCCGGAGGGGAGCGGCTAGAGGATCCTCCTCCCGCTCCCTCTCCGCTGCCTCCTTCTGCGCCATAACGCTTTCGCAGAAGGAGGCGGCAGCCCTCCATGCCCTCCCACTACCAACCATGGCTCGCACCATGCTTGGCATTGAGAGGGCGCCACCGCCGAGCACCGCAACAAGAGTGCGGCGCTCCCGTCGCCAGGCCGGGCACTCGACAAGCGTGTGCTCGGCCGTGTCGTCGGGAGAGTCGCAGTGGAGACACCGCGGCGACTCCTCCCGGCGGGCGACGCGGTGCAGGTAGTGACCGAAACAACCATGTCCGGTCAAAACCTGCACCAGGCGGTATGAGAGGGTGCCCTGCTGGCTCCCTACCCACTCCTCCAACACCGGACGGATCGCATCGATCGTCCGGTGGCCAGCGGCTGGGTTGGCGAGTGCCTCTTCCCACGTGCGCAGAGCCTCCCTCTGCGCCAGGGAGCGAACCCGCTCTATCACCTCCAGAGCGGGTCGCTCGCCCCGCTCCCTCATCGCGACCCGATTTCGATGCACCTGGGACAGAACCAGGGCATCGAGCTGCCACGGGAGCGTGCCCGCCAACACGCAGGCAGCCCCGTGGCTGACCGTGCGATACGCCCGCACGGCCCGGATCGCGATGATCCTCTGTGGCCCTCTCAAGAGGGCCTGGGTGCGGGGCGAGAGGCACTCTGCCCACACCGGGGCTCCATACAGTGCCATAGACCTTATCACCCCGTGATAAAGCCTACGGCACTTCGCTCCGGGCCCCCCCACGTTCGGGAGGAGCCGTCCGAGTCCGGCTGCGGCGGCGCAAAGCCGGGGAGCGAGGAGCCTAAAATGCTCCTCGAAACTCCAACGGGGATCCAGGGTCAGGCCGAGATACTTCATGTGTCTCTCGACATGAACCTGGACCCCCTCGACTCGGACACAGAGCCCCGGTGGGGTCCTGCGTCTCGGGGCATGGAACGCCATGGCCCTCGTTTTGTCGAGGGCCACCTCCAGCCCCAGGAGGCGAATGCGTCGGACGACCATGGAGGTGCCGACCGACGCAAGGTGGACTGCCTCCTCCCACTCCCTCGCCCCCGCCGCGACCAGAGTGTCATCCGCATAGCAGACGACCTCCATCCGCGGCGAGAGCGAGCCACGCAGGACCCAGTTGTACCCCAGGTTCCATAATAGAGGGCCTAGTACGGACCCCTGGGGCACACCCGCCGCCACTGTCCACGCCTGGACGCGACCCTCCGCATCCTCGTAGAGGACTGACCTGTCACGCAGGTAGTCCCCCACCAAGGTGCGGAGATAGAGGGGCACTCGGTGGAATGTGAGTGCCGCCTCAATGCACTCGTGGGGAATGGTGTTGAAGGCGTTCGCGATGTCTAGCGACACCGCGACCACCCCCTCCCCACGGGCATTGGCCTCCTCAGTCCACCTTTTGAGGTGGCCAATCGCGTCCATCGTGGACCGGCCGGTGCGGAAACCGTACTGGCAGTCTGCCAAGTCCGGTCCCGTGCCCTCAATGTGCCCGACGATCCGGGAGGCGATGATTTTCTCAAACGCCTTCCCGGACTCGTCGAGCAGCACCACCGGCCGATAGCCCGCTGGGGAGTCCGCCGGGCGGCCCTCTTTTCGGAGCAGGCAGAGCCGCCCACTCCTCCAGCGCCTGGGGAAGCGACCCGTCGCGATGCACACATCCAGCACCGCGCGAAATCGGTCCTCCAGGGGGCCCAAGGCGATCGCCATCACCTTGGCATGGGCCCCGTCAGGCCCCGGAGCTTTGTTACGGCTCCGGAGCCGGTCCCTCACCATGTCAAACTCCCTATCCGACACGGAGGGACCAGCGGCCCACGCCTCCGGGGCGGAACCGGAGGCAGACCTAGGGGGTGCGAAGGGACCGGGGTTGGGAAAAAGTGCCCCCACCACCCTTCGCAGCAGTCCCGGCTCCATACAGGACGTTGAGGGGGCCGCCGAAGCGAGTTTCCCCCTCACCGTCCTGTACGGCCTCCCCCAGGGGTCGCCGTCTAGGATCCCCAGAAATCGATCCCAGGCGGCGCTCTTGGCCCTGCAGATGGCAGTTCGCAGGGCCTTGTGGGCCTCATTGTACGCCCGGCGGAGACTCTCCTCCTCACCGGGCGTTCTCCTGGCGCGCCTACGACACCGTAAGTAGGCGCGCCTGGCTCCCATACTGGCGGACCGCAGGTCCGAGAGCTCCTGCGTCCACCAGTATACCTGCCCCCTGCTCCGTGGGCAGGCCCGCGCCCTCGGCATGGCGGCATTGCAGACGACGTTGATGTCGTCCGCAAGAAGATCCGCCATGCCGTCGGCATCCCCCGCAATGGTGTCGGGCGGAACGTACATTGCCCGCACCATCGCAGCCTCCTCCGCCACATCCCGGCGGAGGCGTGAGAGCACCCACCGTTTGAACGGTGAGTTGCCCACACGGGGGCCCGAAGAAGAATGGGCCCCAGGGGATGCCGTGGAGATCTCGTATCGGACGTAACGATGGTCCGATAGAGACTCCACATCCTCCACCACTCGCCAGTCCCTGACCCAGGACGCGAGCAGTGGGGTGGCAAAGGACACGTCCACGATGGACGTGCCCTGCCAACGGGCGCAGGTCGGGGTGGTACCTCGATTGAGTATCTGGAGCCCCAGGGACAGAACCCAGGACTCCAGATCACCACCCCGAGCGTCAGTGCTGGGAGACCCCCACGCCGTGGATTTGGCGTTGAAGTCTCCTGCCACCAGCACCTGACGGGGAGCCGAGCGGTGCACGACCCCTTCCACCGCAGCCAGGAACACCTCGAACTCCACCCGACTGCGGTTCGGTGAGAAGTAGGTAGACACCACGACTACCTCTCCCCACCGGGCCGCGACATATCCCTCCCCTCTCTCAACGAAAATGGGGGAGAGACCCGCGCCAAACACCACAATGGCCGCCGAACTGTCCGAAGCCCCCATCCACTTGTCGGACGGAGGAATCCGGTACGGCTCGGCGACCAGTGCCAGACCAATGTCCCACTCCGCCGCCACCTGACACAAGAGGTCCTGTGCCCCGGCGGAGTGGTTGACATTGATCTGCACTATCTTCCCCGACGACCTAGGCGGCATTATTTACCGCCATCGGTGTAGTCGCCGGGGTTGCTGCTGACCCTGAGGCGGTAGTGCTCTCTCGTGCACCACCGGCAGCGGCCCCTTGGTCTTCTCGAGGCCTTGCCCCAGGGAGGCGGCCCTTAACCCGCGGGGGGTTACATTTATCCCCCGCCATGCGGTGCCCACACTTACGGCCCCCGTCCGCACAGATGTCGCAGTGCGGAGGGGCCGAGCATTCCCTTGCCAGGTGTCCCTCTTTTCCACAGCGGTAGCAAAGTCCGCTGCGGTCCTTGACAGAGGGACATCTGGCCCCCAGATGACCGGGAGCCAGGCACCGGTGGCATCTCGTTGGGCGCCGCTCCATCAGCCGGACCGACGCCGCACACCAGCCCACATGGAGCTTGCCACCGGCCACCACCTTCTCCAACGCCTCCAGAGGGAGTGTGGCGAACGTTGTGCCCCCTCTACCTCGGCCGAATGTTATGGCCCCCACCTTGATATTTATGGGGGGGCAACCAGCCTTCCGGGCCAAGGAGTCCTGCACCTCCTCAGGCGACGTGGTGTCGTCCAGCCCGGACACCCTCACCTCGGCAGTTCTGACGGGGCGAGTGACCCTGGCCGATTGGCCCAGGACCTCGCCCACCTTGGCCGCAAAGGAGTCGGCCTGGGCTGCAGAAGTCCCCGCCGGGAGCTCGAAAATGCGAGCCCCCGTTTGCGCCGGTCTGTACCTGGCGGGCCCTATCCCCAGCTCCGCCAAGTCCACTGCCCCCTTCGCCTTGGAGAGGACGTCCTTGTATGTGACGCCCTCCGCCTCCGCCTCCGGACTGAGGGACACCACCACCGCCAGTGTCTTCGGTGGCTTCGGTATCCTGGGCCCCCCATTGGGGCCCTTGGCCGCCCTCTTTTTCTTCTTCTTTCTCTTCTTCTTCTCTCCCCCGCTAGGCCCTTGCTTCGGCTTGGCGGGGGTAGGGGCCTGGGGTTTCGGCTTGGGCTTCTTCGGCTTCTTTGCCACCTGCACCCACTCACCCTCCTCGTCCATTGGCCCCTTGGACGTAGAGGCCACGGCCACGTCTTGCCCTTCCACCCTCGAGGGAGGGGAAGGCTGCACCGGGGTCTTCGCAGAGGAGGAAGAAGCCCCTGCGGCCCCAGAAGACGAAGACCCAGCCTTCGTTTCCTTCCCCACTCCCTTGCCCTTGCCCTTGCCCTTGGGCTGTTTGGGCGGATTCGCGGGGGGGGTTAAGGTGGCCGTTGCTGCCCTGGGTGGGCTGGTCGCCTTTCTCCTATCGGCCGCCAACGGAGGGCGCCGAGGTCTCTCCGGCGCAGGAACGAGGCGGCCGTCCACCTCCAGGCCCTCTATCTGGGCCCGGAGCATATTGGCGAATCGCGCAGACTGAGCGACCATCTCCGCCCTCGCCTCCGCCACCTCGGCCCTCAGGAGCTCCACAATTTCCCCACCGGAACTCACGGGGGACTCCACCACCACCGGAGCCGACGGTGCCTTACGGCGGCTCTCCCCGGACTCCGAGAAGGCCCTCCTCACGGCCTCGACCTCGGCACTCAGGTTTGCCATCTGCCTCTGGAGCCGCTTGTTGTCGGCCCGCAGCTTCCGGACCACCTCTGCCTCTTCCTTTTTTGCCAGGGACATCACCAAGCCGAAAAGCCTTTCGGTACCGGCCTTGATGTCTCTGGCACAGCCCCCCTTGAGGTTCCCCGACTTCCTGACTGTGTCGAGGACAGCCGCACGCTCTCGCTCAGCCGCCTTGAGCACCTCTTCGGGGGACTCTCCAGCTGAGGCACTCCTGCCGACGACCTCATCGCCGGAATCCGCCCCATCGTCAGCGTCCATTGAGGCCGCCACCTGGTGCTGTTTAGGGGCCCCAGCGCTTTTACCTCCCCGCTTGCCTCCCTTCAACTTCGGCACCTTTGGGGGCGCCAGAATGGGAGGGTTTTTCATAAACTCCTCCCTCCGGAGGCGCTTTCTACGCCCTTGGCTCGGGCCCAACTGAGACCCAACGGAGTCTGTCGCAGACCACACGCTCGTCCGCGAGCCAACCACCGAGTCTTCTCCCGACCCAAGCACCGAGTCGTCCGCTGAGAAGTCGCCCGACCTCCACAAACTCGAGGTCGAGTTCGACTGCGAACGGGTCTGCCTGATTGGCCTGAACTTCAGGTAAAGACCCTCCTTCTTTGCGGCCGAGTCGGAAACACCGACGGCTCCAGCCTCCACCACCTTCTGCCCAGGAGGACGGGACTCCGTTCCCTCCTTGACACGCGGCCCCTCCGGGCTCGCTGTTCTGCTGGTAGTACATTTCACACTGACCGCCCCAGCAGGGGACGGCGAGCGCCCGTGGCCAACGGGATCGTATGGCCTGGAAGCGCCGACTGGCGCGAAGCAGTTCTGGCCCCCCCCAGATACGCGGGGCCTGCCGCCGGCCGAAGCCGACGAGGTGGATTCTCCGCTATCAGCGGTACCACCCTGGGGTATTTGTTCCGGAATCTGCTTATCCATTTTTTTATTCGTTTTTTACCGGGTAACGGCTCCCGTGTCTCTCCTAACCACCGTGCTAGGGACCGGACTCCCACCGGCCACTCAGCCCATCGCCGCACTCCGGAACTTGGGCTTGGGGATTTTTATTGAGGTTTACTCCTCTCGGACTGAACCTCAGTGGCCCAGTCCCCTGGTCCTCTCAATGAGGGAAACAGGTTGCCCGACGGGGCCCCGTCATACGGGGTTCCCGCCGCGCCTTTCTCCCACGCTCGTCTGCAGGGGCGAGCACGCGGCCCAAGGCCGCCATCCACCGACCAAAAAGTCCACTGGCCCCCCAATAGGGGCCACACACACCAAAGGCGCAGGCGCCACAGGGCGAAAACGCCCCCTCCAAGATTTTTTATTGAGGTTGTCTCCTCTCAACCCGGGCAAATGCCCCGCCGGTCCCCGGCCCCTCAGTGGGGTAACGGGTTGCCCGACGTGCCCCCGGAGTTCGGAAGACACGCCGCGCGGCCACATCTCAACAAAATGCACTCCGCCAGAACGGAGCGTGTTGAGAGTAGCCCCTCAAACCTGGCACTGAAGCCTGTTCCCTATCGACGGGCACTGAAGCCCGGCAGCGGACCATCTGGATGTGGTCTCCGCCGCCTCAAACACGTCAGACCATTAGCCTTCCGCTGACCACTGGTTTCGGGGAAATCCAATCCAGTGGTCAGCGTAAGTTGCCCAGGGTGCGCCACGAGGAGGCTGTCTGACCAGGCACCCCAACCTAACCTAACCTAACCCCCCCCTGAGGTGGGGCGACCTTGTCGCGGTGGGGGGGCTTACGAGGGAGGACCATACAAATATTTGCCAACAACATCCGGTTGCCAGCATCATCGGCGTTTCCTCCCTCCAACTAACAGCTCCACACTTGACGGTAACTCGAGAGAGTTTCCCTCGAGGGGCTTTACGCCAGTCCCTCTGCCCGTAACCCGTCCTACCATCGACAACGACCCCCATTCAAGGCGTCTATGGGGATACGTCGACGGTCGTGGATGGAGCGGAGGGCTTGCCTTAACTGGCCGGCCCGCGACAAGGAAAAGTCTTTAAAACCCGGGAGAAACCCCGCTTAAAACCTACGGATACCAGGCGACCTCCGTCAGTATATAGCCAGCACTCCTGGAATGGGCGTCACCCGGGAGTGTTTCTTCACATCGGCCCTACTCGTGGGATTCATTATGAGTACTGATTCTAAAAACAAAAAACCTTTGACCCGATCTGAAAATATTACGACGACTACGGCTAACACACTGGACGACGAAAAAGCTAACGAGAAGGCCAACATAAACAGACCAAATACTAGAGCGCTTAAATTAACATACGGCACTCAACAAGACAGCAAAAATACGCCTACAAAAACAAAAAATAAAGCATCAACTAGCAAAGAAATAGAAACTCCATCTATCACATCAGAAGATGAATACGTTGAAGCCAATACATTCGATCCAGAAGAAAGTTCATTAAATGATAATAGCATTAAATTCATTTTTGAAAAAATTAATCAATTAGCTAATAACATAAATAAAAAACTACACAGAGACACAAATGTAAATAAATGCACAATAGATGATATAAAACAATTAACTAACGATATCACCAAACTCACCATAAAAGGAATAAACTGCAGCGATGAAATAAATAAAGAAATAAATGACACCAAAACAATCCAACTAAGTAGAGAAACTATCAGAGCTATTGAGAACACTATCAAAGATACAATCAAACAGCCTACGACTAACATCATTCCTAACTACTCTCGATCATACGCTGATATAGCTAACACTCCTCCAAAAGCTCCACAACCCTCTTTCAAAACAAAACCTGCAATTATAGTTTCATCGAAAAAAGAAACAAAAAGCTCTGCTGAAACACTCCAAATATGGAAACAAAACATCTCATTCAAAGATACCACATTCACACCATCGAATATAAAGTTTGTATCAAACAATAAAATCCGAGTAGAGTTTGACTCTGAAGAACACAGACAACAAACCTTAATAAAAATCAACAATAAAAAAACATCACCAATAAATGCTGAAGAATCGAAACTTCTACAGCCAATGATTATAGTCAAAGGTATATCCAACACAACTAATACCGAGGATCTTAGTAAAATAATAATTAACCAAAATGAAAGACTCCATACTCACACAGAAAAAGACCTAGTTTTTAAATTCAAAAGAGGAAATCGAAACAAAAATTTATATAATGCAGTCCTAATGACAACACCGGAAATTTGGAAAATCATCACATCTATGGACAGACTCAATATAGACCACCAAAGAATCGCTGCTGGCGACTACATACCGCTTATGCAGTGCTATGGATGTCTACAATTTGGGCACTGCAAAAATGATAAGATTGCATGCTCTCATTGCGCATCCTCAGACCATCTATACAATAATTGTCCACACAAAAAAGAAAAAGGAGAAGAAATATGTTATAATTGTATCAACCATAATAAAAAATTCAATCTAAATACAAAGTCGGATCACAGTGCAACATCTACTAAATGTCCTAGAACTCAATTCATGATTAACAACATTAGAAATAGAATTAATTATGGTACGTAAAACAAATAATCATCATATCCCAACCAACACTAATTATAATTCTAATAAATCAACAAGTTTTGATAAATCTTTTAACTGTGTACAACTAAATATAGGAAGAAGCAGAAACGCTTCTCATGAACTAAATGTATACCTGTCTACATCAACTACAGAAATTGTATTTATGACTGAACCTTACCTCATTAATAATAGCACTCTACCTGGTATTTCTGGATTCACTTTACATCACGCTATTTCCACTGACATAACCAACCCCGTCAAAGCAGCAATAGCAATTAAAGATAAAACCTTCTCAACTCTAGACCTTTCACAATTTTCTCATCCTAATTTATGCATCGTACAAATAAATTCACACAATTCAAATAAAATATTTTTAATATCCGCTTACGTAGAACCCAGAACCGACGACAACAATATCATGGGAAAGTTAGAATTTTTCTTGCATAGTCATCCCCATGACACCCATATTATCTGCGGGGACTTTAATGGATGGCACACTCAATGGGGCTCTATCTCTAACAACAGCCGCGGTCAACTTATCTTCGATTTGATTACTATCAATAATCTAATACTATGTACCGTAGGTAATACACCTACGTTTCACACTGTAACACATGGTATTCCCAGGGAATCAATAATTGACCTTACAATGATTAGCAGTAACTCTCATATTAAAATAAATAACTGGCAGGTTGATCAAAGCATATCAACTGTCTCTGACCACGATGCCATAACATTTAAACTAACCTCCGTTAATACCGTCTTCCATAGTAATTGTAAATTGTCCACTTTCAGATACAACACTTCAAATTTCAACTGGGAATTAGCGACACATTTATTTGTTGAACACGTTAAAAAAGCTCTTCCTACGGAGGATATAAGCACATTAGACGAAACTGGCATAGACAAATTTATTCAGCAAACTACTGTAGCTATACAGAAAGCGTGTGAAGCCATTTTACCGAAATCCACTGGCCGCTCAAAAAAGGCCCCTTGGTGGACAGATGAACTTGAGGAAATCAAACAAAAGGTTTTACGCAACCATCATAAACTAAGTAAGCACAAAAGACGACAACTGCCTCTTGATGACCTTATCGCCGAAAGAGACAAATTAAGAAAAGAATACTCTAACGCAATCTGTGCTGAATCTACAAAACATTTTAGAGAATTTTGCAACCTTCAAACTAAAGAGGACGTCTGGAGCATCACCAATAGAATACTAAAAACAAAACCCATTTCGCAACCTCCATCAACATTAAAATTACCGAACGGAACATACACCACCGATGCCCTAGAAACTGCAAATGCTCTTCTAAACCAATTTTACCCTGACGACACCCCTGACTCCACCCTACATTGTAACATCAGGAAAAATGTCGATCAACAGCCGAATTACCATGATGAGCCTCCTTTTAACACCACTGAAATTATAGAAACTCTAAGGCAAATGAACCACAAAAGAGCACCTGGAATAGACCACCTCACTTCAGATATTTGCTATAACTTTGCTCGCAATTTCCCGGACTTCATAACCAACCTTATGAACAAATGTTTGCAACTATGCTACTTTCCATCCGCATGGAAAATAGCTATAGCTAAGATAATTCCCAAACCTGGTAAAGACGATTACACATCAACTACAGCATTCCGACCTATTGGTCTCATTAATGTTTTTGGCAAGCTTCTGGAAAGACTGATCACGAATCGACTTACTCACCATCTGTACATCACCAACAATATGTGCAAACACCAATATGGATTTAAACAACAAGTGTCCACTACAACAGCAATACATAATGCCCTTAACATCATCAAAAATGCAAAGTCACGTAGAAAGCAGGTGCTTGTAACCTCTTTAGACATAAGAGCTGCATTTGATCATGCTTGGTGGCCGGCCATATTTCAACGTTTGAAAAAAGTTAAATGCCCCAACAACATATATCGCTTACTCGAAAGCTACGTTACCCGCAGAGAAGTCATTATGAACTTTGCTAACTGCACCGTATCTAAAACGATGACCAGAGGCTGTATTCAGGGATCTGTGTGTGGCCCGATGTTATGGAATCTCATTTTAGATGAACTTCTGTCTACTTCTTTACCTCTCGGATGCGAACTTCAAGCATATGCTGACGATGTACTACTTATTACACACTCTAAGAAAATAGACACTCTTCAATTAATAACCAACTCAGCTTTGGAACAAATTGTTCGATGGGGTGAAAGCGTTAAACTTGAATTTGGACCCAATAAAACTCAACTTATTCCATTTACAAATGATGCAACTAAATGTACTATACAAGTCCGCAGAACTACTTTAAAACCAGTCAATAGCTTTAAATATTTAGGTGTTATCATAGACTCAAATTTAAAATTTAAGCAACATGTAGAATATATTTTGGACAAAGCTAATAAACTGTTGAACAAACTAGTAATTTTTTCACGTCCCACTTGGGGAATTCACTCAGAAAATATAAAAACCATATACTTGCAGGTAATAGAACCCATTATCTGTTACGCAGCAAGTACATGGTCAAAAGCTTTAAATTATGAGTATAATAACAGACGACTTCTGTCTGCACAGCGCATATTTGCAATTAAAATCATACGTGGCTTCCGCACTATTAATACACCATCTGCAATAGCAATAGCCCAACTTACACCCTTACCGGAAAAAGTGCTTGAAGTGTCTGACATTGAAATAGCTAAATTAACAGGTAAATCACGCTGCACCCCGAATAACACTGTAATTGAATCCCCCACTCCACCATCACAACTCTTGCACCCCGTAAATAGACCAAAACTCTCATTTCTCGAAATCTCATCAATTACAGATTATGAACAAATCAGCGAATTAAATACGGTACACAGAATCTTTACCGATGGTTCCAAGCACGACAACTCGGTTGGAGCTGCTTTCGTTGTCTATCCGCCGCAAGGACGTCACAAAATAACAAAGCTCAAATTACATCAGTCTTGTTCTGTGTTTCAAGCAGAGATGCTTGCTATTGAGCGAGCATGCTCTTGGGCTATAGATCAGAACTTCCCAAAAACCATTATTTTCTCAGACAGTAAATCAAGCTTACAAGAAATATCAAACTGTAACACCACTTGCCCTCTAGCAGTCAAAATACTAGAGCACATTAATAATACAAAACAATCAGGCATAAACATTGAATTCATCTGGGTCAAAGGGCACATTGGACTGCCCGGCAATGAAGCCGCTGATCGTGCTGCCAAAACCGCAGCTAATCTTAGAAACAAACCCGCATATGACCGTATTCCTATCAGTTTCATAAAACAGAAAAACAAAACACTAACAATAGAAACAGCCAAACAACTATATGATAATACAACTTATACTAAATCTCTTTTCCCTACAATAGATCATCTAAATAGCTTTTTAAAACGAATACCTCCCTCTTTTGCAGTCACTCAGGTTATCACGAATCACGGTTATCATAAGGAATACTTATATCGATTTAAAATCACTAATAATGACTTATGTCCTTGCGATGACACATCTACACAGACCCTTCACCATTTAATAAAATACTGTAGTAGATTTGCGGCGAAGAGACGAGAATATGAATTTGTCTCTCAACATTTGGATGACCCCTATGATCTCAATAAAATTATAAGTTCTGAATCCATCAGCGACTCGTTCTGTACATATATTAATTATATAGTTTCAAACCTCAAAAAATTTAATGGTACTTAAGATTAAATTTTAACGAATCGAATGAAATAATAATAAAAAATTTATATACAACTTTACATTATTCAAAAATCTTTAAATCAAACATAAATCCTCTATAAATTACCAAAACCAAAATTCAAACCTATAACCAATTCATTATTTAATTTTCACAAAAATTTTATTTTACAATCACTCACATTGAAATCCATATAAAACATCTATAATACCAAAGAAATCAAGCATTTTCAACAAAGTGTATTCAATAGCACCGCGTTGAAAACAGTATCAAAAATAGCTCATTCTATTAAAAAAAAAAAAAAAACCTAACCTAACCTAACCTAACCAGTCACAAGCCCCCCCTTGGTGGAGAAACCTTGTCGTGGTGGGGGGGCTTACGGGGAGGAGACCAAACTTTTTATCGCGCCAATAACACCCGGCCAACACACACTCCTCTCCAAACTAATAGCTCCACAACCTAAGTCCTCGGCGGGGTATTTGCCCGGAGGCATGCCATCGTGAGGCAGTTGCCCGGTGGTAACCAGCCCCCCGAAAGGGGAGCTGCGAGGTGACCTTACGCCAGTCCCTCTTTCCGCAGCCCGTCCTACCATCGACAACGACCCCCATTCGAGGCGTCCATGGGGGTACGCCGTTGGTCATGGACGGAGCGGAGGGCTTGCCTTGATTGGCCGGCCCGCGACAAGGAAAAGTCTTTAAAACCCGGGAGAAACCCCGCTAAACCCTCGGACACCTGGCGTCCTCCGTTGTATGTAGCCAGCACTCCCGGAATGGGCGTCACCCGGGAGTGTTTTCCCTATATCGGCCTGACTCGTGGGACTATCATGGAACACTTAAAATCAAACTCAAAACAAACCGAATCTTCTAAAAATACGACGACCATGGCAAGCATTAATGACAACCGATCAGAATACGAATATGATTCAGACGAAGAACTGCAATATTTCAGCGGCGGAGAAACAACGATGATTCAAGGCTGCGATGATACTAACAGCCCAATTAATAAAATCATGAAACATGCACTAGGAATCATTGACAAACTAAGCATTACAACATCGAAAAGCGTCACAAAAGCCAACCGTGAGGCGGCACTAGCCCACGCCAATGAAATACATAAAATGGCACAAAATCTTAAAAAACAAAATGTGGGCACTACATCTCTAGCCCAAACACAATCAGTCAATATTACTAGCAATGAAATTAAAGAAATCATAACTAACCAGGTCACTGAGACAGTAGAAAAGACAGTCGCCAAGACACTAAAAGAAGTAATGAAGTCCAAAACCTACGCCGGAGTAATAAATACGAAGGCACCAACAAATAGCATAACAAAGAAAGATAAAACTCATAAAAGTAAACCGGCTCTGCTAGTCACAGTCACTAACAGCAAGACCAAAACAGACACCAGAGAAACCTGGAGTAAACAAATATCATATAGAAAAGAAAAGTATCTACCCAATAAAATAGTTAGCGTAGGAGACAACAAATTAAAAATAGAATTCGAAACTAAACAACAACTGGAAGACACTACACAAAAAATCAATAAAAATAAAAACATGCAATATAAAGTAATAAATAACCTACAACCAACAATCATACTAAAAGGAATACACGAATCCATACCAAAAGAAGAGATCGTAGAAAGATTATGCAGTCAAAATTCATACCTTGAGCACATCGACTATAAGAACGCTGACAACCAAATAAAAACCACACTCATCAGAAAAAACAAAAACCCAAAATTGTATAACTGTATAATAAGAACTACCCCAATCATCTACCACAAAATAATCGAAGAAGGCCGCGTTAACATTGGGCACTCTAGGGTGCGGGCCGAGGACCACGTGGCCGTCCTACAATGTTACACCTGCCTGCAGTATGGCCACACGTACAAATACTGCAGATCGGACCGCAAAGCATGTTCACACTGCGCCAGCTCTGAACATACATATAAAGACTGCCCACACAAGGAAGACCGCAGCAAAAATAAATGCTACAATTGTTGGCAACATAATATAAAAACAAAGAAAAATACACCCACAAACCACTCAGCCACTAACAAAAAATGTCCGGCGTACGAAATAAACGCCCTCAGGACAATAGAAAGAATTAACTACGAAATAAATTAATGTCTACAAATCATCATAACCATAATTCATCATCATTAAGATCTACTAACCAACAGAATAATAACAACAATCGTAACGACCTTAAATGTTTACAGATTAACTGTAACAAAAATTACCTCACACACCAAGAAATTATTAAAATTACAGAAGAAGAAAAATTTGATATTATATTACTGACTGAACCATACACAGGCAACACCAACTTAGTCAAACCGATACCAGGATACACAATATATCAACATCACAACACACATACAGAAGAAAATAGTAGAAACAAAACAGCAATAGCCATGAAAAGAAATAAATACAGCGTAATACCAATTCATGAACTAACAAACCAAAATATAACAACGATTCAGATTAGCAATAAAGCAGGACACAAGATAAATATATACTCTATATACATAGAACCAAAAACAGATAAGAATAGAACGCTGAACAAACTCGAAGAAATTCTGAACAACAACCGCAACATCACAAATATAATAACTGGAGACCTCAACGCATGGAGCCGAACATGGGGCTCGGCAACAACTAACACTAGAGGAACAGAAATAAATAATATGTTTAACAGACACGGCATAATTACCGTTAATGACGAAAATAATGACTACACATTCCTAACAACCACCCACGGGCAAATTAGAACGTCAAATATAGACATTACAGCAATTACCGAACACAATTACCAAGTAAATATCATTAATTGGAAAACAAACAAGAATGTAATCACAACATCAGACCATTTAGCAATCACCTATCAGATTAAACAAGGAAGAGGAAACAAACAGATAAACAAGAACATCAGTAATAACACCTGGAAATACGACACTACAAAGTTAAACTTCTGGAACAAAGAAAAAACGAAAGAATTCGAAGACAAATGTAAAGAATACATAGACAACAGTGAAGAGACTTTAACTCTAATAGCAACCTTAAACAAAACAGAAATAAACACATATATAGAATCACTTACAAATAAAATCATACTAGTATGCCAAGAAACCCTACCTAAATATAAAAGCAGACCAGGGAAACCACACTGGTGGAATGACACACTAGAAGAAATGAAAAAAGAAGTAATAAGAATTCATCATCAAATGTCAAAAATAGCTAAGAAACTAAAAAGAAACACTAGTAACACACCAAACAATAATTTACAAAACGCATTAGAACAAAAAATTCACGAAAGAAACGAAGCTAGAAGCAAATATCACAAAGCTATACAACAAACTTCATCAGAATCTTTTAGAGACTTCTGCAACACGCAAAATCCAAACGATGTCTGGACCGTCACTAACAAACTAACCAAAACCAATCCACTATTGCAAACCCCGGGAACCTTTAAAAAAGAGGATGGCACCTACACTGAAAGTATAGAAGAAACATGTGAAATTCTGGCAAAAACCTTATTCCCGGATGACACAAACAACAACAGGAGACAAGAAACAATTAAGAAATACGTAGAAACTCCCCCAGCAACTGAAGATGATCCACCTTTCACTATACATGAAATAATGGCGAACATCAAAGAAATCAGTCCCAAGAAAGCTCCTGGATACGACGGCTTAACAGCAGATATAGTTCAGAAATTCATCGAAATTCATCCAAATCTAACACTAATATTATTAAATAGACTACTCCAACTACAATATTTCCCAGACACATGGAAAATTGCTGTCGCCAAAATTATCCCAAAACCAAACAAAGACAAATATAACACTGCATCCTCATTCAGACCGATTGGCCTACTACCCGTTTTCGGAAAACTATATGAAAAACTAATAAATAATAGAATCACATACCACATTTACAAAAACCACCTAGACCAAAACCTCCAATACGGATTCAAACCACAAACCTCAACAATTAATGCAATAAACGACGCGATAGAATTCATTAAAAAAGAAAAATCTAAAAATAAACAGGTAGTTATGGTGTCCCTTGATATACAAGGCGCTTTTGACAATGTCTGGTGGCCAAGTATCCTAAAGCAGCTTAAAAAATACCAATGTCCCAAAAATATATACAATACTATGACAAGCTACATTCAAGACAGGAAAATACAAATTACACTAGGACACGTAAACACAACCAAGCTAGCAACAAGAGGCTGCGTACAAGGATCAGTCTGCGGCCCCCAAATGTGGAATCTGGCATTGGACGAACTTTTGGAAATATATCTACCCCCTGGAATCAGAATTCAAGCTTATGCAGACGATATCCTATTAATAGCGAGTGAATATAGTATAAAAGACTTAGAAAACAACTTAAACTCCGCCTTAAAATCAATCAACAATTGGGGAAATGATAATAAATTAAAATTTAGTCCAAACAAAACCCAACTTATGGCTATGACCAACAAAGCAAAAACTGCAAAAATACACTTAAACAATACAATATTAGAATTTACTAAAAATATAAAATACTTAGGAATCAATATAGATAGTAAGCTCACATTTAGCCAGCATATTAAACAAACAATAGATAAAACCAACTCTATATACAATAAAATAAAAATATTTATACGCCCAACCTGGGGCGTACATGCAGAAAATGTTAAAACTATCTATCAACATGTCATTATACCCATAATCACGTATGGCGCGTCGATTTGGGCACATGCTCTTAAAAATAAATATATATGTAAAATGTTACTATCGCACCAGCGAATGTTCTGCATAAAAATAATCAGAAGCTTCCATACAATTAACACACCTCTATCAATAGTTCTATCCCAACTACCACCCATCACCGCACAAATAAAAGCCATAGCAGACAATGAAATAACTAGAATGAATAAAAAATCACAGTACTTACCTGATAACATCCATCTTGAAACACCAGCTCACCCGAAGTGTAGACTCCATCCTTCCCGCCGTCGACCAATCTCCTTCCACACTGCAAATAATAAAGAAGAATTAGAAGACATATTTATAATGTACCCGGACGTAAACTATTACCTGTATACCGACGGCAGCAAAGTCGACAACAATGTCGGTGCTGCCGTCGTTATACAAAATCCACAAGGTGAAATCACCAATACACAGCTCAAGTTGCACGGCGCCTGTTCAGCATATCAAGCTGAACAGTTGGCAATAACAACTGCCTGTCGATGGATTGGTGACCGCGATGTAAACGCATTTGTGGTTACTGACTCACTATCTACCCTACAGGATTTAAGCAACGCCAATACATTCAACATCCATGCAGTCAATACCTTCAACATCATCGATAAAATAGAATCTACAGGCAAAAAGATCATATTTGTTTGGGCCAAAGCACATAACGATATACCCGGGAATGAACTGGCGGATATAGCGGCGAAAGCTGCTGCTCGTTCAGACGCCACTCCAATGTACTCCAAATTCCCAATATCATACGTAAAACAGATCAACCAACAGACACTCTTAAAAGAAATTGAAAAACTTTACAACATACCGGATAACTGCAAATATACTAAGAAGTCATTTCCCGAATACTCATCCTTACATAAATTCATAAATAAAGCCACACCTAATTTCGCAATCACCCAGTTCATTTCCGGGCACGGATATCATAAGGCATACCTGCATAGATTCCACATCGTTGGTGATCCATATTGTCCATGCGATGATAACGTTGTACAAACTATGGATCACCTAATTCACGAATGTCCCCGTTTCCAAAATACCCGGCAAGCAATGACCATTGCATGTCAATTTAATGATATCGAATATAAAAACTATTCTGGAATCGCAGGAAAGGAGGAGACGCTTGGAACGTTCCTGCGGCATCTAGAAAAGATAATCAACAATCTAAAAACATTTAACGGAACATAACTTACACTCAATGAAATTGACGTTTTTATTTATTGTTTATTTTTATATTTATTCCTAATATACAAACTTTACAACTTTTACAAACAAACATATACTCACTTTTATCAAAACTTTATTTTAAAATCTCAACCCTACATCCGTGATTTACGGCTGCAAGGCTAGGTCACGATACAATTCAATATTATTATTATAGTTCATATATATTTATAACAGATATTTATCAAAACAATCGAAAATTCATACAAATTAATCCCATACAATAAACTCATAATATATTCCGTTCATTATCGTATATATCGTGCCTATTTTTAGTGTAGTACATAGCGCTAAAAATAAGCATAAGTATATTTTATAGCTAAGCATTCTTTAAAAAAAAAAAAACCAGTCACAAGCCAAAACTCATCAAGAACACGCGCATGGCACGTTTTCTGGATAAACCAGAATAACCTCAAACACGAGGTCGGTGATCCCGAAGGAGCAGAGAGCAGCCAAGGGTGCGGCCGGGTGCAGGCAGTGACGGCGAGTGACCCGACACCAAAAACACCGAAATCGGATTATTCTAAGCTAAGTTTTTAAATTTTCAAACTTAAAAAATTAAAAAAAAAAAAAAAAAAAAAAAAAAAATATTCAAAAATTTTGTACTGGAACCAACTAGCCGATAAATTAAAAGCTGTAGAGAATACTAATTCCTACAATAATCCGAAAACCCCACCAAAATCGGACGGAAATTGGGCCCAGTACAAATTTTTGAAAATTTCTATATAACTACCCCTTACATTTAAAAATATTAATATGTACTTTTTTGAAATTGAAAAAAGATCACTGTAAAGATAAGGCTGTGACAAATAAATAGAATTTTAAATTTTAGAAATAGACCTAGTATTAAGATAGATATAAGACTTTTAAAATTAGGATTTTAAGACTAGGGGGTAAGGGGGTGCAGCAGCATAAACCCAGACCATCACCAACCCCCCCCCCCCCAACCCCCCACCTGGGAAATTCTCACACCCACAGCCGATCGATAGAGCGCGACCGGGCAAACCACCCGGACTTTTTCCCGGCTCTCTGCGGCATCTGGGGCCCGAGATAACGCCAGGGCGAAATTTGGGAGATTCTCCCGCCCAACTCCTACCGGAAACCGCCCAGCGTATATCTCCGGAACTATTGGTCCTGGGGAGCCGTGATTGGTGTCAGGGAAGGGGTCTCGTCGAGCCCTATCCATTCGGCACCCCCACACACAAGCCAAAACACCCCTCCCCCCTCCACCTGCGAAAAACACCCCCCACAGCGTATCTCCAATAATATTAGCTCTGGAAGCTCCGGGTTTTCACCTAAGGCAATAGGGCAACAAGGACTAGGGCTGGGGAAAGGCGCGAGGCTGAGGTAGAGTGGGTAGAGTGCGTAGAGCCGAAAATAGAAAATAAGTTAGGTTAGCTCAAGACCCCCCCATATTGGGAAAAATAAGTTAGGACAATTATATATAAGGTTAGGATAGGACACCCCCATTTACAGGGATAGCATAGGACACCCCCATTTACAGGGATAACACAGGACACCCCCATTTACAGGGTTAGAATAGGACACCCCCATTTACAGGGGTATATTAGGACAGGAAACAGGACGTAGGGGATAAGTGACAGGAACTGCGTGACAACTGCGGACGTGGGTCCCGTGGTTGACCGTAGCTCTACTTATAGAGCTGAGCTGAACCGCAGGGCTCCAAGTTGAAGCCGACTTGTGTAAGCAAGCGGCCACGCACGAACGCACACACATAACACGCACACACATAACGCGCGTACACATAACACGCACACATTCAACACACTCATACATCACCAAGTAGAGCTGTAAACCGACCCCCTTTACAGGCTGACGACAGCTCTACACACACAAATCCGCACACAAAAATTGTACATCACTCACACTCACACTTACAGATATACAGCAGTTCACACACTTTCATTAATAACCATATTTATACTCACCAAACCGAAGTACACTCTCCATAACACTTACCCCGAACCTGAAACAGAGAAATTACTATTTATTACTACTGAATTGTTATTAAATCACCCTAACATGGCGACAACACGGACCCCGGTTGGTCAAAAACGGAGAGTTAGCACTGACTCTCTGTCAAATAAAATAATAAAAACACCCAGAGACAAGCTACTGGGAATGATAGAAGAGATCTCCCCACTGGTAAATAAGTCAGGGAACATAAAGAGGGAGATCAGAGAAAGATTATTAAAGATTAGCGAGGAATCAAAATATATCTTAACCGGGCCCTTACTAAAGATCAGGAGGTATGTAAGAAAGAGCAATTGGAGAAAATAGTTAAAGAAAGACTGAGCGAAAGGGTAGAGAGAGAGGTGCAAGAAAGAATGAGTAGGATGAAGGAGGAAGCGGAAGAGAAAGAAAGGATGATAGAAGAACTGAAAGAAGATATCGAAACCGAAAGAGCGTGGAATGATGATTGGAGAAGAAAAAAAAAAATACAACCTAACCTAACCTAACCACGACGTGCTCCTCATTTCCACAGCAGACACTATACACACTCTACAATCCAACACAAACACAGCACTGGAGGCCATATGCGGCTGGGGGGATAGCATTAAGCTCTCGTTTGACCCGGACAAGACCAGTGCACTAGCCTTTTCTCCAAGAGCTTCCCGAGCCCAACTCTCCATGAGAGGCACCCCCATTCCCTTCTCCACCCACTTCAAACTCCTTGGGGTCATCCTGGACCAGCGCCTTAACTTCATCCGCCACCTCAACTTCTCCCGACCCAGCTCTTCTCCCGACTCTCCCTATTCATGCGCCCTTCCTGGGGCCTACACCCCGAGAACGTCGAAGCCATCTATAGATATGATCGTCCCCACCATCTCCCACCCACCCACCCACCCACCTCGCCCGAACTGAGGAGCAAAAAGCTGACGCCTGTGAATCCAACACCATACTCATCTACACCGACGGCAGCAAGCAGGAGGATTGCGCCGTCGGTGCAGCCCTTGTCCGGGTCGACCCTTCATCCCGTCCCTCTGTCCTCACCAAAAAGTTCAAACTCCACTCCCCCTGCACCGTCTATCAGGCCGAACTTTTCGCCATCCTCTAAGCCTATCACCTCGACCACTCCAACAAATATCCCGACACACTCATCCTATCCGATTCCAAATCCACTCTCGAGTCCCTTCAGCAGCGGAACTCTGCCCATCCACTCGTCTCCAACATCCACTCCATAATCCACTCCCACCTACCCCACGGCAGCATCCGGTTCTGCTGGGTAAAGGCTCACGCCGAGATTGCGGGCAACGAGCTTGCCGACAAGGCCGCCGGAGCTGCCGCCCGATCCCATAAGGCCCCAGACTACCTCCACTTCCCCCTGTCCTACGTTCGGAAGCACGCAAAGCAGGCCATGTATAGGTCGTGGCAAAACCGCTACGAGTCTTCCGAACAGGATCTCACACCCGCTCCCTATTCCCAACACTCTCATCCAACTCCACATTCCGCTCCTTCATACCCACTTCCTTCCACTTAAGCCAGTTCCTCACCGGCCGCGGCGAACACCGTTCCTACCTCCTGCGATTCCACATTACCGACTCCGACTCCTGCCCTTGTGACCCCACCCAACCTCAAACTCCCCAACACCTCCTCCTCGAATGCCCGATGTTCGGGGCGCGAAGGCAGACGCACATCACCACGTGTCGCTCCAACGGCGACATCCCCCTATTCTCAATGCCCGACCTCCTCCTCAAACCCTCCTGCCTCAAGTCCCGTACTTTCTTATCTCTTACATTTTCTCCACCATCAGACACTTTAATTCTCCCACCAATATCCTTCCCCCTTGAGACGCCCCCCTACCCCTTTTACGAGTCATTTCCACTTATTCCTCTAAGAAACTAATAAAATAAAATCCCAACAAGTCGTCTATATAACCGAGTCAATGAGGTAAATCTAAACATCATCCGCAACAACTAATTTCCTAATTGCATATCTTAGCTCGGTTTCCATCGATCTTACCGAAACTTGCTATTCATATCCCTGTAGCCCCCTCCATTATCGCCAACTACACACAATCCATCTAGAAGCGATTTTGCTGCTGTAAAAATTTTAGGCGTTGATTTTCATTTAACAAAAATGGATCACACCAAATCTCCTTGCTCTAACCCAACTTGCCGAGCTAATCGGCGAGATCTGGCTGTGTTGCGCCTTAGGGAGGCTCTGCGTCGTAGAGGCGTCACTCTGGACTCACGCCCAAACCCCGAACCCACTAGATGGCGCTCCATTTGTAGCCCTCCCTCACCACTCTACCCCGTACACTACACTACTACGGACGGCGCCCTCTTGCCCCACCCACTTTCCCCACTCTCCACACACACTCCACATCAGCCGTCTTACCACCCACCTCCTCCCCCTCTCATCCTGACTCGGATTACTCCATCTTACCGGAGCCCACTCCCCATGTAAACATCACATCTACGTACTTGGGAACCGGGCCGGATTTTCCGCCGGCCCCTGTCCGTCCCTCAATATCCACCCACCCCCTCCCGAGTGTCCGACTCCGTCACCGACCCGGAGTTTTCACCGTCGGATAACACCTCTTCGAGCACCTGTACCAAATCTTCCTCCCCCTCCTCCTCGTCACAATCTGCCTCCTCTAGCCCCACAGCCTCACCACCTGCTCTGTCCCCACCAGCCTTGGTGGCGCCAATACAGCCCCCCAAATCGCTACTCACTTCCCACCACCACCAGGCAGACCGTAATTCTCACCCCACTCCCACTAATAGTGCCTACTGCGTATTATGTGGCGCAATTATCGGCCACCGCATGTATAAGCGACACTATACCAGAAAACACACGGGTTTCAACTGTACAGCCACCACTACCAAAAACTCGCAATACAGCGCATACTTCATGTCCCCCACCAAACCCACCAAATGCCCGACCGGCGTGCGCCCCCCGGCGTCTGAAGTGGTAGGCGTTAATTTCATCGGATACTAATGTATACTAATGTATATAAATGTAATGTTTAAAAAAAAAACCGAAATCGCCGGGCTCGCATTCATGAGCGTTCTGATTCTATTGCTTTTATGATTGTACAACATACACAATTTCACATATTATCTTCATGATTCTATGTATGTTCTGCCTATCAATTGAAAGACCTATTCCCCGTCTCTTCTCCCCATTTTTGTTCCCCTAGCCCCTCATCCTCCCCCAAATCTCTCCATCCCATCCCATCTTATCTTATCAAATCCCATCACATCACACTCGCAATCGCAGGATGCCGCTTGCAGCTATAGCGAACCAGACTCACCTGTCCCACGGACATCACGTTCAGTCCACTTTCCCGATTATTATCGCCCGTAGACACGGTCTCTGAACCTGTTTGCTCCGATTTCCGGTACCTCGGATCATTAATTCAAAACGATGGCGATATTGACAAGGATGTAAGAAATAGAATAAATGTGGGATGGATGAAATGGCGACAGGTCTCAGGAGCAACGTGTGACCTTAGATTATCCCTTAAGCTTAAGGGGAAGATCTATAAATCCGTCGTTAGATCAGTTGTAATGTATGAATCTGAATGTTGGGCAACGAAAGCGATGAATGAAAGAAAGCTGCACTCAGCAGAAATGCGAATGTTGCGATGGACGTGTGGAGTTACAAGAATGGACAAGATCAGGAATTAATATATTAGAGGAAGTTTGAAAGTAGCGCCAGTGACAGAAAAGATTAGGAGCAATAGGTTAGCGTGGTATGGACATGTGATGAGGAGGGATGAATGTCACATTACAAGAAGGATGCTGAGCATGGATGTGGACGGACCTAGAGTTAGAGGAAGACCAAAGAAGCGATGGATTGAATGCGTGAAGAATGATAGGATAAAAGAAGTGGATGCTGAGCTGTCGAGTGACAGAGGAGAATGGAAGAAGAAGACATGTTGTGCCGACCCCAGCTAGAGTGGGAAAAGGGCAAGAAGAAGAAGAAGACACGGTCTCTGAAGGGGAGTGATGTAGGTGACATACATTCTTACTTATGAGCCAATTTGAAGCAATTACCTATGGTGTCCCTCAGGGGAGTGTCTTGGGGCCAACTCTGTTCAACATTTACATAAACGACCTATGTAAATTAACACTTCCGAACTGCAGCCTCATAGTGTATGCGGATGACACTGCTATGCTTATAAGTGGCAGGAGCTGGGACTTGGCTTCCGCTAACGCTGAAAACGCACTTAGAGAAGTTACAAGGTGGTTATCGTCAAATCTACTTACACTTAACTGGGATAAAACAAAATTTATTACTTTTGCATCGTGTATCTCTTCTCTACCACCTCAATCTTTAAGTATCGTGCACATGGAGCCCAGGGGGTTGAGTGCAATGGTTTTAACTGTAACTGTTTGAATATCTTACGAGCACCACATATCAAGTATTTGGGTGTATGGGTTGATGCTCTACTGACGTGGAAACAACATATTGCAACTACTGTTGGCCGAGTAAGGAAACTGATATACATATTTAAAAACCTTAGGAACTCAGTTGACTCTGAGACCATGCAAGCGACTTACTGTGCTCTGGGACAGTCACTATTGTCGTACTGTATATCTGTTTGGGGTGGTTCAGGTAAAACTCAATTTCTGCGCCTGGAAAGAGCTCAAAGAGCTGTGCTTAAAACTATATTGTTTAAGCCTATAATCTTCCCGACCACTGAATTGTACAAACTATCGGGAGTTTTGTCTGTTAGAAAGATTTACGTGCTTCATGTCATCTTACGCAAGCACATGCAGGTACCATACGATGGTACTTCTGTCTTGAGTGGTCGGAGGCCTCATATTGTTTGTAAGACAATTCGCTATAGGCTGGTTTTAGCGAGACGCCATTTTCGCTCAATCAGTCTTTTCCTATACAACAACGTTAACAAAATTTTAAACATCCATCCTCTTACAGTTCGACAATGTAAGATAAGGATAGTGGCTTCGGGGTTTGACTTACCTTGACACCGAGGATTTCCTGAGCAGTGTGCTGAAGATGGTTTGACGGGGTACACACTTACATACAAACTCACACACACGCACAGAGTTATACACATACACGATCCCACCCACACAACACACACACTGGACACACACACACACACACAAGTCTTGTCACTTATTTATAGTAGCTGTTATCATATTTATTGAAAATGGTTTTATTCCATTTTTGATTTGACTTTATTTAAAAAATTTTTATAGTTCTTCTATACAATGTAATTGATTTTTTGTTTTTTATTTTATTTTGCTTCTTGATTTATATTTTTAGACACTTGATTTATTGTAAGTTTTATTTGATTGTAATTGATTGATTTTGATTAGAAATTTAATTTACTTGCTTGATTTAATTTCAAATGTACTCAATTAAAATTAATGTTTTGTATATAATTTGATTTAATTTGTAATAATTTATTTATGTTTCAATAATTGGATTAGATTTATGTATTTTGGAGGTGGGCGCTAATGACTACGACACAGTTCTACACTAATGCGGGCATTAACGAACGCTATTTTATCTGTACTAATTGTTTTTTGTACCAATAAAATTATTATTTTTATTTGTATTTTCTACATCTCAGCTCGAAGCTGGTTTTCTCTACACTTACGGGTTGTCACCAAGTAAGTGCGGAGTATGTATGTGTTATGTTGTTGGTACATGATTCTCTTCGGTTTGCAGAAATTTTCTTACTATTCTACAGGTGTTGAGGATGGCGGCTTTCTGTAGAGTTATATATACAGTGTGTCCCACGGCCATGCCACATGGAGGGAAAGTATATTAAATATTGAAGGTAGGATATTTTACTCAAAGAAGACATCATTTTATTTTTTATAAGAAGTGGAACTGCATTCATAGATTTATTCCAAATCGCCTGCCTCTACCGGGAATCCAACTCGCGAAATGTGAAAAAAAAATCACCATGCATTTTATGATAACCGTCGAATGGGTTAATCATATGGATTATTTTTTCCTAAGGAACATAGCACTTTCAATGAAAGGAAGATCATGAAATTTAAAATTTTATTAAAATTTTCGTTAGGAAAATTTCGTCTGACTTTGCCGTGTTTCCAATAACATTATGAGCACGCAATTACAATGTGGCTGGCTAAAATTAGTAAAAAAAAGTATTCAAATATTACAAACGGTATGTGTATCGTTTTGTTATTTTTATGACATACTTGTAACAAGGAAATCTTGTATTCTTAAGTGAGTATGTAGTAAATACTTTGAAATGATCATGTTAGTTATAAGAAACACGGCAGCGTCAGACGAAATTTTCCTGACGAACATTTTTTTCCTTTCATTGAAGATGCTATGTTCCTTAAGAAAAAATAATCCTTGTGATTAACCCTTTCGACGGTTATCAAAAATACATGGAGTTTTTTTTTCACATTTCGCGAGTTCAATTCCCGGTAGAGGCAGGCGACTTTAAATAAATCTATGAATGCAGTTCCACATAAAATAAAAAATAAAATGATGTCTTCTTTGAGTAAAACATCATATCTTCAATATTTAATATACTTTCCCTCCATGTGGCATGGCCGTGGGACGCCCTGTAGAGTGTCATTGAGGTCTAACATTTTGAGGCTGTGATGGAGATGACGAGGTATAACACCGGTAACAGAGAGGACTATAGGAATTATGTACACTTTGTCTTGTTTCCAAATTCTTACAACTTCTTCTCGGAGATCCGTGTATTTATTAATTTTTTCTGCTATGGTTTTTTGAAGGTTGTGGGTGTTGGGTACTGCAATGTCTATTAAATATGAAGTCTTCCGTAATTTATCTTGTAAAATTATATCTGGCCTGTTGTAGTGAATGGTCCGGTCGGTAAGTATTGCGCGGTCATAGTATAGTTTATATGAGCTATTTTCTAGAACTGTTAGGGGTGCGTATTTGTAATAGGGTGTGTCTGTGTTTTGGATGTGTTTGTGTTTGAGTGCTAGTGTTTGGTGAATAATGTTTGCTACTTGGTTGTGTCTGTGTGTGTAGTCGGTTTGTGTGAGGTTTGTGCATGCTCCTGTTATGTGTTGGATGGTCTCTGGATGCTTGTGGCATTTACGGCATTTATCATTTGTGGTTGTGGGATCTTTTATTATATATTTTCTGTAATTTTTAGTATTGATGATTTGATCTTGTATTGCAACCATAAATCCTTCGGTTTCAGGAAACAGATTACCTACCTTTAACCATTTGTTTGAAGCTATTGGATCTACGTGGGTCTGTTCCAGATCATGAGCATGTCGTCCATGGAGAACTTTCGTTTTCCAATTTTCAATTTTTTGTTTTTGTATATCCTCATTACTAGTAACATTCATGGAGGTTGTTTGACTGTTAAGGTTTAGCGGAGTGTAATTGTTATCATTTTTGACTATGGCATTGTGAATTTGACTGGAAGCTGATTTGGTGTGGAAGAATGTTTTCAGTTTGGAGATTTGCTTCTGCCAAAGATGGCAGATATCTATTAGGCCTCTCCCTCCTTTATCTCTACTGATGGTAAGTCTTTCTATAGCTGATTTAGGGTGCATATCATTATGTTTAGTAAGGATGGTTCGTGTGGATCGTTGTAGATGCTCGATGTCTGTTTTGGACCATTTTATGATTCCAAAGGAGTATGTTAAGATTGGGAGGGCATATGTATTAATGGCTTTTATTAAGTTCTTACTGTTAAGATGTGATTTACAAACTATATTTGTTCTTCTTTTGTACTCTGTAAATATTGTTTCTTTAATTGCCGTATGGTCGAGTCCTTTCAGCTGATTGTAACCTACATATTTATATAAATCTGTTGATTCCATCGCAGTGATAGATTCTGTGTTATTTATTTCATAATTTCCAGGACGGATCTTACCTCTAATAATGTGTAGTGTTTTGCATTTATCCAAACCAAATTGCATATTGATGTCTTCACTGAACTGAGTTGTAATATCTATTAGTTTCTGCATATCTTTATCCGATTTGGCGTATAATTTTATATCATCCATATACACTAGGTGTGACATAACTATTTCAGATGTGGAATATTTTAATATGTAACCTGCTTTAGTTTGTTGTAATAAACGAGACAAAGGATTAAGGGCTAAGCAGAACCACAAAGGACTCAAGGAATCACCCTGGTATATTCCTTTTTTTATTGATATTTGTCTCGTAATAACAGTGTCATATTGGGTTTTTAGGTGTAGTGTTGTTTTCCATTGTGTCATTATGTTCCGTAAAAAATCTATAATTTGGGTGTTAATTTTGTACAGCTGTAATATTTGTATTAACCATGAATGTCGAATGCTATCAAATGCTTTTTTATAGTCTATGTATGTACAGTGTAGGTTTCTATTGTTTACAGTGGCGTGCTTGTGTATTGTGGAGTCTATAACTAGCTGTTCTTTGCATCCCATGTGGCCTCTCCTGCAACCTTTTTGTTCTTCGGCTAGTATGTTGTAGTGTTGGATGTGTGCATTGATTTTTTGTGTGATTGCTGATGTTAGTATTTTGTATATTGTGGGTAAGCATGTGATCGGCCGGTATTGTGAAGGTTGTGAGGAGTAACTAATTTTTGGTAACATGTAAGTTATACCTGTTGCTATGAATTCAGGTATTATTTGTTTACCTAAGATTATCTCAGTTATGTTTTTGGCTAATGGTAAATGTAGAGAGGTGAGTTTTTTGTACCAGTAGTTTTGTATTTTATCCACACCAGGAGACTTCCAGTTATGTAGTTTACTTGTAATTATAGCTATATCGGATTCTGTTATTTCCTTAAATTCCATTTCTTCTATTGTATTATGTTTTGATTTTTCTTCTACTATCCAATCTGCGTTCGTATTGTGCTGTATTTGCTGTTCCCAAATTTCAGACGAGAATCTTTCTAACTGTTCTTGGGTAGGTATTTCTCGGGTGTTCTCGTTTATTTCAATTTTTGGTTTTTGCAGGTTTCTGTAAAATTGTCTTTCATTTGTCGTAAAAGTTATATTTTCATTGTTCCTCTGTAACGCTTTTTTGTATCTTTTAAGTCTATGGGCTTTGAGTGCTAACTTTTGTTTTAATGTATCTAAGAATTCCTCGGGATTCTTATTATCCTTTTCACGTCTGCTGTGTACTGTCCTACTCTTGAATATAGTCTCAACACATTTGACAACCTTGTTCGACCTGTTGTGGTTGATATATTGTGTAAGCCTACCACAATCAGCTCGTAGTTTTTCTATATCTTTTTCCAGTCTTATTTGCCATGGGGGCTTTTTAGTGTTGCTGCTTCTAGGGATGTTTGTGTGATCACCTATTTTATAATGTAACTCTTCTGATATAACTAAAGCTGTGCAGTAAATTAGGGTATGTATATCCATTAGTTGTGCGTTCACCGTTACAAATTGGGTTAGTATTGCATTAAACACGTTTATAAGATTTGTGAGTATGGGAGTGTATCTAAGTTTAGGTAACCTAGGACTATCTATCGAATATCTATCGAATTTATTTGCACGATAAATAGACGCCCGCACCCGTGCAGCCCGCGGCTCGCTAACGCTCGGTCGGCCGCCAGTCGAGAAAGCACCACCCGACGCGAAGCCTGTGTCGCTCGATGCCTCGCCGCTCAGCCCGCGATCTACGTAATCGCGTATATACTTTTACATCTCTCATGTTCGGTAAGTAGGTCCTTAATACCCCCAGATGCGGGTTGTAAGTGATCAATTACCGCCCTAGGTTAATAATGTAGCTAGAAACGCCCTAGGGCGGTAAGTTATTAAAAAAAAAACTCTTTCAAAAAGTTCCCGTACATCTAACCATCTTACTGGCACTAGACATCATGCATTCAGCCCTATGACAAAAGAGGTCGCTTCGCTATTTTCATCAATTTTGAATATCGAACGGCGAAGCTAAATTTAGTTCTTGAAAATAAATTTATTTATTCTTGTAATGCCTCTTTTTCCACTTACCTCACAATCGAGATGTAAAGCAGAGTAGTTAGCTCGGGTGTAAGCATCAATTGCACCCTCGAACTATAAGCGGCCTCGCTGCGCTCGTGCGCTGAAATAAGGTTTGCGTAAGGGTCTGTTGAGTGTGGACTGGCAGGCACTGAACGGTATGGATACAGAAAACGCTACAAATTATTTTTATTCGGTTTTACATAATCTTATCGACGCTTTCGTTCCAAAGCGAAAGGTCAACATTAATAAAAGGTGGCCAGTCTGGTATTCTCGTGCCCTCATTAAATTGACTCGTGAAAAGCAAAAAATTCATACTAGATGGAAAGTCTATAACGACCCTCGTGATTATCAACAGTTTAAATTATTGCGTACTCGTGAGAGGAAATTGCAGGTTGAATGTTATAATAAGTACATTAAATTCTCCGAGGAAAAAATCACAGCTTCACCCAAATATTTTTGGTCCTTCATTAAATCTAAGTACTGTCCCAATAATATCCCATCATATATAACTTTTGGAGATGTGTCCTCGACTGATGGCGAAGTTATTTGTAATATCTTTAATGACTATTTTCATTCTGTGTTTGTCCCAGCAGATGGCTCACCAAACCTGCCGGATGATGAATTTGATCAAACTCAGTGTTTCGTCGATGTCTCTCAGATTACTATAACTAATGAGTTGGTTCAGAAGTATCTTAAGAAGGTTGATACTAATAAGGGCGCGGGTGTCGACGGTGTTCACTCTTTGTTGATATCTAAGCTCTTCAAGGAGCTGTCTGTCCCAGTTACTATTATTTACACTAAGTCACTTAGAGAGGGATACTTTCCTAGCATCTGGAAGAAGGCTATTATTACGCCTATCCCTAAAGGTGGTGATAAGCATAACGTGGAACAATATAGACCGATTTCTAAGCTATGTTTACTGGGAAAAATCTTCGAGAAGATCGTTATTGATGAGCTAAGGCACGTAGTCTCTCGCCATATCTCACAGCAGCAACACGGCTTCTTTCGGGGTCGTAGCGTTGACACTAATCTGGTGTTATACACGGATTTCATTCTCAATTCCATGGACAAAGGTTATCAGGTGGACGCCGTTTACACAGATTTTTCAAAGGCATTTGACAAAATTAATCACTTGGTACTTATTAAAAAACTGGCAAAGTTTGGTATCCAAGGCGACCTTCTTCGATGGTTGGAATCATATATCTCTAATCGAAGTCAGGCTGTGGCTTTGAAGGGTTATATGTCAAAATTTCTCAATATCTCGTCTGGAATTCCTCAGGGTTCACATTTGGGTCCCTTTTTATTCACAATTTATTTAAATGATGTTGGCTGTTGCTTAAGTGATTCACATTATTTGCTTTATGCTGATGATACAAAAATACTTAGAATTATATCGACTACTGATGATTGTCTAAAGTTACAATCCGATTTGCAAAGATTTGAACTTTATTGTGATAGCGACCAACTGTACCTAAACGCTGATAAGTGCTGCATTATCTCTTTTACACGTAAGCGTAGCCCGATTACCTTCGATTATACCCTTTCTGGTACTATAATTAATCGAGTATATGAAGTCCGCGACCTCGGAGTTGTACTTGATACAAAGTTAAGCTTTAATCTGCATATAGACAGTATAACTTCGAGGGCTTACAGACAGCTCGGAATGATTCTCCGTCTCGGGAGACCATTTAAGCACGCATTTACGTATAAAATTTTATATTACTGTTTTGTTCGTTCCCTGCTAGAATTTGCTTGTGTTGTTTGGTGCCCTCAATATGCGGTACACATTGCTCGCCTTGAAAGGGTTCAAAACAAATTTTTAAAATCTTTGGACTATCGAAGCGGGCACTATTTCACAGAATACGAAACGGCTTCAAAGAGACATCGGGTGGTATCTTTACAGAGTAGACGTGTGCTCTTAGATCAAATGTTTTTATACAAAATAGTCAACGGCAAGATAGACTCGTCTTCTTTGTTACAGTTAATAAACTTTAAGGCCCCTAGGATATCCTCACGTTCAACAAATACTTTTTATTGTTCTTATTGCGCCGCGGGTTACGCCCGGAATACATTTATTAGGCGTTCTTGTGTGTTTTATAATAATAAACTAAGCGACATCGACATTTTTCATATACCTTTAAATGTTTATAAGCGTTTAGTAGGGGAAGTAATGGGTTCGTAGACAGTAATTGACACATTGTCTCATAAGTGGAGCATTACCGTCTTAATTTCCGAATATTTTTTTTTTTGTATGTTTTTAATGGAACTGTAGGTCTATTAGTTTTAACAACTCGTAAATATAAATGTATATGACTGTTTGTTGTCCTAAATAAATAAATAAAAAAATAAAAAAAAAATATCTCGGGCTGCAATTGATGCCTTACAGCCCTTGGCTACTAATCTACTAAGTAGTGTTCGTAACATGTATATTTGTTGTGTTATGTGTTGAACATAGTACGTCTGTTCACCTTCTGCAAACTCAATTAGTGTGAAATAGTGCTCATGTGAAATTAACTTTTTTGCCTAGGGCGGAAAGGAACGTTTTCCCTAGGGCGGAAATTAAATTTTTTCCCTAGGGTGGAAATGTACGTTTTTCCCTGGGTGAAAATGGACGTTTTACCCTGGGCGGAAAAGAACTTTTTTCTCTAGGGCGAAAATGAACGTTTTTCCCTAAGGCGAAGAATAGAATAGAATAGGATTTTATCGTGCATAAATGTGGTACAATGAGGTTCTTATACTCGTATCTAGTAAAGTTACAAGGCACATCAATAATAATAATAATATTTATTTGCATCAAACATGGTAGTTAAGGTGGTACATACAATTTGGAAGAACATACATGTTTCGCTTATCTTTAAGGCATGCAAATTTGTCACGATATATTTACTACAATTTTAATCTTCTATAGGAGAAAGCAAATCATTCGAATCACTAATACAAAAACAAACGAAAAAGTAATATTATCAACAACAAGGATAAGCCCATAATACACCATTAAAAAAGGAAGTCTTTTAGATCATAAAAGGTTTGCGATAACAGCCACTTATGCAAATCCTTTTTAAACTGGTTTATGTTCATAGGTTTTAGATGCTCAGGTATTCTGTTAAAGATATTGACACACATTTTTATATAGCTAACTCTTTGAATAGAATGATTAGTTCGTGAGTCCGCCACTAGATGGCGCTGTTAACAATTGTAGTATAAATAGAGTAAAATGCAAACAAACCTAAATCTCGCTATTGTGATGTCTCGCAGGCGATATATATACTTTTAGGGTCATTTTAAATACACACATTTTGTCACCTAATTTGGCCTTTTATTTTATAAAGAATAATTAGCCCCATTAAGTACCTTGGGTAGTTCATGGTTTATTCATGGACTGTATCTATAGGTCGCTGGCTTAAATCCGGCTCGAAGGATCATCACAATAGCGAGATTCAGGTTTGTTTGCATTTTACTCTATTTATACTACGATTGTTAACAGCGCCATCTAGTGGCGGACTCACGAACTAATCATTCTCTACAGCTCTTATTTTATTGCATTGTTTGTGGTTTTACATGCAGTACCAGTCAGTTCGGATTTCTTGTATTACGAGTGTAAATATCACAATCCCTCTTAAAGAAACACATGTTTTGTTTTACAAATACCTCATATATGTCTAGTGATGTCTCGGTTAGACATATAACCTCTGGGGCATTATTTTCTTCTGATAACTCAATCATGGTTAAGTCTATGATTTCCTTTTTTGATAAAGCACCAGCAATATTTTGGTGCAACACTTTTTGTCAAATTTTAAACTCTGGCTCTGTTTTAACAGAACACGACTGTTAGGTACTCAAAGATGAATATAACATAAATGTTTTTTTCTTAGAAATTATTTACTTTCCCCTCTAGCAATGACTCTAACTTGTCGCGTTGTCCTCATCTCTACTTACAGGCAGTTGACTCCGTACCATGAGCGGTTTGTTATTAAAAATAAAACTTTTGCTTCAGGTGACGAGTGGTAGACCTCGCCTGTATATCGCGGACGAGGAAAAGGAAGTTCTAAATTATCTCCAAAAAGATCCAACTCTGTCTACAAGAATGATAGCTCAGCTTATGGGACTCTCCCAATGGAAGGTGTGGTACGTTCTTGATGCAAATGGGCTCCACCCCTACCATTACACGCCTGTTCAGGACATAGAAGAAGGGGATCCTATGTGTTCGCGCCATAATTTGAATGCGCGACGTTTGACAGCTAGATACACCGCCCGACCTTGCGGGAGGCGACACTAGCGCCATTCATGCATTGAATCGAATCAGCCCAAAACTAAAGTAGTGTTCTGCTTTCCGTCTGAGCTCGCGGTCGTCTGCGCATCTATCCGTGTGTGTCTGCGCCATACCATAATCGTACAAGAAATTTCGTGTGTGCCCGGCCGGGAGTGAACCAGTGAACCAACGAGTGCATTTACATATAATAATCAGTGTTAATCCGCCCAATACTGTGCCGTGCCTTATCGGAGGGCCGGGAGACCACGCGCTCGCCATCAGCTCAATCGCCATAAATTCTGCTCATCATCATCCAATCCAGGTACGTCCATCCATAATCTCATCCGCCCACGAGGATATGTGTATTTCCCACACATATTTTTGGTCCATTTCGAGCCGGTGAAGAACTAGCGCTTAATAATTTTTCTCAGCTCATCTGTACATATATTTTCATATTTTAGTCTTTTTTCTCAGCCCACCCATACCTACACATTTTTTTTTCTGGACATATTATTAGTCCATTTCAAGCCGGTGAGGTACTAGCGCTTAAGTATAAATTTTTCTCAGCCCATACGTACATATTTTAAAATTTTAGTCTTTTTTCTCAGGCCCTCTTTAATAGTTATATGTATACCTACAGTCCATTATCGAAGTAATTTTCTTTTAAAAAAAAAGGGCTTATCTAAAAACCTTACTAGATTTCGCCTCAATAACATTACAATTACTCATAATTTTATTTACAACGAGCAAAATATCATACAATAGATTCAAAACCCAGTTTCCAAAATAGAAAAAAGAATTATTTCTTTAACAAATAAGTCCCCTTACTTAAACTTCATAATATAATTGTCAATTTAAAGAAATTCATTTCAATTTACTAAGTTGCAAGTACCTACTTTTGTTTACATAAAAAGCGTTCATCGTCTACTCGCCGGGCGACACGTCGCGTCGGCGCCGGCGCGGCACAACGATTTTAAGTACCTACCGTATACTGTTTTACCTTACGTATTTGTTTATATTTGTTTATCTTACTTATTATCAGCCCAAAGTGTTAGGGATTCTTTGTGTGAGTGTTGTTCATATCGTTATGTGACTCGAGTGATACACAAATACAATTGTAAGTTAATATTAATAACAAACCGGTTCCTTAGTTTTAACACGTAAACAAATCATTCTTTGCAGTGAAGTTATTTCATAGGGAATATTTTTTCTAAGCAAGCGTCATAGTGCACGTATAACCACAGTAAAAGTATCATCAGTAAACAAATAAAATTTTAGTTGACAATTTCATCCTTGAATATTTTTTTTCTTTTCATTAGAATATTATCAGCTCGTTTAATATACATGGTGTTCACTTTGTGATTAATATACAGGCAGTTCTTTTTCAGCTCGAATAATATTTGCCATATTTATTTTTTTTTCGTCTTTCGCTCGCTTTGCGTTTTATTAGATTGCCGCCCCCAAGATATAGCTTCGCACGTATTGTTTGCATTGTCACACGTGATAAAACTTAAGGTTTTTTATAGAGATATTAAATTTTCATTCTGAAATAACAATGCCTACTAAGTCGCAAGCCGCTATCTTTCGCGAGGCTTGTAGGAGTATTCTTCAGCTCCGCGATATTGGAAACGCACTTGTTGAAGGAGACACTTCTCAGTACACCCTTGCGGACTTTAATGCAAGGTTTTCTCGGCTCGACATTACCAAGTCCAAGTTGGATGATGTCTTTTATGAGATCATCGATGATGAGGACCTGGATGATAAGGTGGAGGTGACCTACACTGACAATCATACTAGGGCAACAGATGCTTATATGGAAGTGTTGATCGCCAAAGAAAAGATCTGCTCACTACCCCACGTTTCTCCTCAGCCCAGTACCTCTGCGGCTGCTACGCCCGCAGCGGTATTGCCGAAAATAGCACTCCCAAAATTCAGCTCTCAAGTGGAAGATTGGCCTTCTTTCATAGCCATCTTCAAGAGTCTCACTGATGATATGTCGAATCTTTCTGATGCGCTCAAACTGCATTATTTAGTTTCCTGTCTATCCGGTGAGGCACTCAGTATGGTTTCTCACCTCAAGATAACCAACGAAAATTTCTCGGTAGCGCTGGACATCCTGACCCGGCGCTACGAGAACCGAAGGGTGCTTATCGACAGGTTTGCAGACATCATACTGAGTCTGCCTCAAATTCATTCCCGCTCTGATATTAGAACGCAGTTCTTAACTCCGCTCATCTCAGCACAATGTGCACTTAATAATCTCGATCTGCCCATGAAAGACAGCGACTATGTTTTCGTATCCATAGTCGTTCGTAAGCTTAAAGGTGAACTTCTCACTCTATTTGAACGCAAATATGGCTCGCGTCAAGCTCTGCCCACTCTCAAAAATTTAATCTCGTTTTTAGAGGAGCACGCGCGATGCGTTGAGACAGAGTGGGCCTCGACAGCTCCAACTCCTCACGCTCGGCGCTCTCCCCAACCTAGTGCCCCCCTAGACAACCCCTTCACCAACAGCATTCGCGAGGTTCGCGTCAGCCCAGCCCTCAAGAGTTTCGTCCCATATCTCCAGCCCAACCGCGACAACATGTCTACAAACGAGTTTACTCAGCCCAACCACTTCACTCACCACCAACATCCCACACTTACTGCCCATATTGCAGGGCAAATGATTATAAACTCATAGCATGCCCCCAATACAATAATCAGCCCATTCAAAGCCGATGGGATTTCATCAACGCACGCAACCGTTGCCGTCGTTGTTTGGGTCCCCACTATGAGAATGAGTGTAAATCCACTCGAGCTTGCAAAGAGTGTGGTAGTGCCAATCACCACACATCACTTCATCGCCATGGTGACGCCAACTCCCCTGTACAAACGTCTGCACATCTTTTGCAACCCCATCTGAGAGACCAGCCCAGACAACGCCCTTCTCATATGCATCAACATTATTCAGCTCATGCTACACAGACTTTAACAAAAACACCCAACCCGCCCACCCAGTCACGCTCCCCAAATAGGTCACGTGACAGAAGTATGCCGAATTGACTACCAACAATTACAGAACACACAGAACCACACGATGATCAGCACACATATTCAACTCAATTTGACACATCACATTCCAACTCCGCGTTTTTACCACGTGATAAACCTGCCCAAAATAAGGAAGAAGCCTTAAAATACCCAATATTATTACCGACGGTTTCGCTTAAAATATCAGATGTACATGGCAAGCTACACACAGCCCGCGCCTTATTGGATTGTGGCAGCATGCTAACCCTGATTACTCAGCGCATGGCTAGAATTTTAAAATTACCGCAGAAACAAACAGAACTAAAAATCGCAGGAGTAGGAAATCAGCACGCACAAGACATAAAAACATCAATTGAGATATTATTTCAGCCCATAAACACTGACACGCCTAAGATAAAAACTACAGCTCACATTATGAAAAATGTAACAGGATTCCTGCCCATACAAAAGGTTGCAGATATTGCACAAGCAACTGAGATCCCACCAATACCGTTAGCGGATCACGATTACCACACGCCAGCTCCAATCGATCTTCTGTTGGGATCAGATGTTCTCGGCCAAGTTCTGGACGGGACCAAAGTGAACTTGGGCCCGGGCAAGCCAATAGCCTTCGGCACGATATTTGATTACACACTCATAGGTCCAATTGACGACTTACAGACTACACCCATTACTCATGTTAATTCTGCACATTTCACAAACTCAGACAAAATCGAATCAACTGATGAAATACGTAAAAGCCTGGAGAGGTTTTGGGAATCAGAAGAACCACAGTCCCATATACTCGTCAGCCCGTTACAAGAACAATGTGAGGACATTTTCCTTTCCACAACCACTCGCGACCCATCTGGCCGATATATGGTCACTTTACCCTTTTTACATGATGCACCCCTTCTAGGTCAAACTCATGCTACTGCATTACGCCGATTCCTCAACCTTGAAAGGAGGTTACAAGCTGATCCTCTCCTTCATGTTAAGTATACTGATTTTATGTCAGAATACATCAACTTAGGCCATATGACCCCATGCCATCCAAGCACCTTTGTAAATAAACCTCATTTCTACATCCCACATCATGGAATATTCAAACCAGGGTCAGATAAAATACGCACAGTCTTTGATGGTAGCTGTAAGAGCTCAACAGGTATCAGCATAAATGACTGTTTGCATACAGGTCCAGCTCTTCAACAAGATATTATTGATATCATTATGTCTTTTCGAACTCATCCCGTAGTTTTCAGCACAGACATACGAATGATGTTTAGAAACATTCTCGTACACCCAGATCACAGACGTTTTCAGCTCATCCTATGGAGGTCTTCACCTAACCAGCCCCTGCTCACATACGCTCTTAATACCGTAACCTACGGTCTCCGCTCTAGCCCTTATCACGCTATCCGCACGATACTTCAATTAGCCAGTGATGAAGGTCACCGTTACCCCCGAGCTTCTCAGGTCATTCGCAAGTCGATCTTCGTTGATGACATACTGTCTGGAGCAGACTCTATTCAATCAGCTCAAGAACTCCAAACAGAGTTAATCAAACTGCTCGCTCTGGGTGGCTTCCAGCTCAGCAAATGGACTTCAAATTCATCTGAACTTCTCGAACAGTTCCCAGATGACCATTGTGACATGCCCAAGAATTTTGATATGAATCCAGATCTCCAATCCATTAAAGTACTGGGTGTACAATGGATTCCTCGATCTGACGAGTTCACATATCGTATCTCACTTCCTCCACCAGGTCAAATCACTAAGCGTTCCATTCTCAGTACTGTAGCATCCCTTTACGACCCTAACGGTTGGGTTACCCCTGTTATTTTCCGCGCAAAACTCCTCCTACAGAAGCTGTGGCTCCTAAAACTCGAATGGGATGAGCAGACCCCTCCTGAAATACAAACGGAGTGGCGACATATTTCACAGGATCTCCCTCTATTGTCTAACATTCGCTTACCCAGACACATCTGCTCAGGAAAGACTTTATCTACTTACTCTCTTCACGGGTTTGCTGATGCATCAGAGTCCGGCACTGCCTGTGTAATCTACCT
This sequence comes from Parapoynx stratiotata, assembly GCA_910589355.1. NCBI lineage: Eukaryota > Metazoa > Arthropoda > Insecta > Lepidoptera > Crambidae > Parapoynx > Parapoynx stratiotata. The sequence continues at coordinate 97,293 of OU342460.1, forward strand.
TCATGAGCTCAACATGTATGGTCAAGCAAACGTACATTTGATGGTTGCCAAGTCCAAGGTAGCTCCTATTAAAAATCGTCTTACTATACCAAAGCTAGAACTCTCAGCAGCCGCTCTTCTATCTCAGCTTATCAACCGTGTCTCAGCCCTGTTATCATCTAATATCACTATAAGTCAACATATATGTTGGTCAGACAGTACCATAGTTCTCTCATGGCTAGATACACCCCCACATAAGCTCCAAGTTTTTGAATCCAACCGGGTGACAAAAATAATATCTAGCGCTATCAGCCCTACATGGAGACACGTTCCTTCGAACATGAACCCTGCAGATTGTGCAAGCAGAGGAATGTCTGCCCAATCTCTTGCAACACACGATCTCTGGTGGTCACCAAATTGGCTCAAACAACCTTTTGATGCCTGGCCCGAGAGACCCTCAGCCCTAGGCCGTCAACCCTTACCTGGTCTTAAGCCCAAACACATACCATCTTTAATTACGGTCACTGGTCTAGATATAAATCTGCTCAACCGATTTAGTTCTCTAGACAAGCTTGTCGGGGTGACAGCTTGCATAAAAAGATTCATCTTCAATTGTAGGCTCAGTCCCGAAACTAGGCGCTCTGGTCCTTTGACAGCTACTGAGCGTAGGGAAGCTCTCTTATTCTGGGTCCGATCTGTCCAACACAATGTGTTTGCAGAGGATATTCATCGTCTCCAAACAGACAAAATCTGCACCGCACGATTACAACGTCTTACGCCTTTCCTTAAGGATGATCTCTTGCGAGTTGGCGGTCGCCTTACTCATGCACCCATCGCGTACGATGCGCGCTATCCGCTCATTCTACCTAGCTCTAGTCCTCTAGTAGATCTTATAATAGACCATTACCACCGAATACACTGTCACCCTGGTGCTGACACTCTGCACGCTATCCTACGTCAGCAATTCTGGATATTATCAGCCCGTAGGATTATTAGGCATCGTGTATTTAAATGTATGAAGTGCTTCCGATGTCGCGCTTTGCCAGAAGGTCCGCTCATGGCCGATCTCCCAGAAGATAGGGTTACTCCTCAGCCCGTGTTCAGTAGAGTCACCACGGACTTTGCTGGTCCTGTTACACTTAAGACCAGCCTTCTACGTAACGCTAGGTTAGCGAAAGGTTACCTTTGTATATTCGTGTGCCTCTCAACGAAGGCTATTCATTTAGAACCCGTCTCCTCACTTAGCACAGAAGCATTTCTCGCCGCCCTACAACGATTTATCTCGCGCCGCGGTACTCCCGTTCTTATACGTTCAGATTGCGGTACGAACTATGTAGGTGCTAGGAATCATCTCTTGGAAGTTCAAAGCTTTCTCGCTGCAAATAATGATAAAATCACACACAAACTAGCTAATCAACACGTGACCTGGCAATTGAACCCTCCTAAGGGACCTTGGTTTGGGGCACTTCATGAAATTAATATCAAATCAACGAAACAATTGCTTTATCGCGTAATCGGTGAACAACATCTCACATTTGAAGAATTCGCTACACTTTTAACGCGAATTGAGGCTGTTCTCAACTCTAGGCCGCTTTGCCCGCTGTCGTCCGACCCTTCAGACTTTGAACCGCTTACAGCCGGACATTTTATCATAGGCCGTCCGCTCACTGCTCTGCCCGAATTAATATTTGATGAGACATCATTGTCTCCTCTTAAACGCTTTCAGCTCGTACAAGCCCTTTCTCAGCGCTTTTGGACTTTGTGGACCAAATCCTACCTTCATACCCTCCAGACCCGCTCCAAATGGCTCTCTCCTACCTCCCTTCCTAAGGTTGGCGAACTTGTGCTCATCAAGGAGGATAATCTGCCTCCACTGCAGTGGAAGCTTGGAAGAATTACCCGTACCTACCCCGGAAAAGATGGAGTGATACGAGTTGTGGATCTGGACACTGGTCGTGGATGTCTGCGAAGACCAGTATTCAAACTGGCAAGATTGCCCTTGGATTCTGCTCAAGAAGGATCAGCTCGCCCCGCCCAGGATGTTCGCGCCATAATTTGAATGCGCGACGTTTGACAGCTAGATACACCGCCCGACCTTGCGGGAGGCGACACTAGCGCCATTCATGCATTGAATCGAATCAGCCCAAAACTAAAGTAGTGTTCTGCTTTCCGTCTGAGCTCGCGGTCGTCTGCGCATCTATCCGTGTGTGTCTGCGCCATACCATAATCGTACAAGAAATTTCGTGTGTGCCCGGCCGGGAGTGAACCAGTGAACCAACGAGTGCATTTACATATAATAATCAGTGTTAATCCGCCCAATACTGTGCCGTGCCTTATCGGAGGGCCGGGAGACCACGCGCTCGCCATCAGCTCAATCGCCATAAATTCTGCTCATCATCATCCAATCCAGGTACGTCCATCCATAATCTCATCCGCCCACGAGGATATGTGTATTTCCCACACATATTTTTGACCGCGGCGCGAGAAGAATGCAGTTCGTCAGATTTCTCCCACATGCGGATGTTGAAAACCGAGACTATCTAAGGGACTGACGAGTCCAAGTTTGATAAGGATGGTATAATCATAATGCTCATTACTGGAACGAACGTGACATCGCATATTTGCAAGTCATATTTGATTTATTCATAGCAATCCCTCATATAATTCATATTTTTTTATTTAACGCAAGTTAGCCGTATATACCCGTAATTTGTGAATAATATTTGACGCGCTATACTCGGCATACTAGCGTCAGCGTAGTGTAGTACGGGCGAACACAATACTAAATCAAGTGTAATTTTTATTTTATTTCATTGGTTACTCTAAAATATTTATGCATTATTTCTAATTTTAGGTTTGTATGTTGTTATTCAAGTATTATTATTATAAATTTGTATGCTAAATACCAAGTCATTAAAGTTACCTTTATATAAACGGTAAACGCGTTACTTACGTGCATTATATCGCTCATCCAAAAGAATAATGACGTAATTACGTTTTTGCTATTTTTCAGGAGAGCGTTTTAAAAGTTTAACATCGTGTATTTTCAATCATTCTATTGATATATTTTAATAGTTATTTTGTGTTACTTTACTACCAATAATATAACATAAAATTTTTGCGAGAAAACTTTAGATAACTATTTGAAAAAACGAAATAAAACAAACCAGACGTACATTTATGACATTTTATACATCAAATAATACTATTATGACATCAAACTAGGTTTGGATATGGGAATAAATCATGAATTTAAATAACATTATATTCAATTTTAGTTTTATTTTTATAAATCTGTCTACATTTTATAAAATTTGTCGATGTTTCCGCGTATCCTTTCGAAGTATAGGCCAACACCATGACGGCAATGACTCTTTCTTTCGGAAACTAATGGAACAAAAATTCTGTCGTTTTCACCATAGATAAATCGTGCAAAACATGAAGTTATGGCATCAAAAACTCATTTTCGACTTTTTGGTAATTGTGTCGTTATTCTTTTGGATGAGCGACATTAAAAACAGCAAATTTATATATAGCGTACTATAAATACACATGTTCTACAAGGTAGCGTATCTTTAAAGAAAAACTAAATATAATTTATAAGTTTAGATTACATTCTACAATTTATTAATTTCAACGTGGTATTATAATGTTGAAATTTATAAATTCGAGGCGAAATTAACTAGATAGCACTATTTTTTGTAAGTAAATATTATAATCAAGTAAAATACCATAGAAATCAACAATAACTTTATAAAAATTTCTATCAAAAATATATTATTAACAAAAATGGCACATAATCACTAATTAATACTTTTCTGTTTATAATTTTTATTTACTTATTAATTAACAATATAAGAGATCAGATGAATCATAGCTCGATTAAGTAATATTAGGTTTTCACACATATTGCACATAATTATGTTATACTTACATTACTTAGTCTTACTGTAGAATTTTTGAGGTACTTTTAAATTACATAATTTAACAATAAGTAGGTAAAAAGGTACTTAAAGAACATTAAACCCTCATAATCGCTTGCACTTCTCACCATTTTCAGTCGTCAGTTTATTCCTATAAAATGTGTGGTACTTTTCGGGTATGATATTATTATCACAATAATATTTTAAATCTTTATATTTAGCAACATTATATTTTTAGTAAGCTTTTGTATGCCTTTTCGGGAAAAAGCTCCAAGTTAGAGAGCCGAGTTGAAGTCTTTTTAAAACATAGCAATTGATTGCTTTCGTTATCACCTAAACTGTACTTTTTTTTTCCCTGGGAAATGCCCGCGCATACCTTCCACCCGGGGGGTGGGGGTTATGTGGGACTCGAACCCACTAAAAACCAGGGTGCTCGCCTCAGCCGCATCTGGTTCGCTCGGGGATCTCAAGTACGCGCCCGAGCAAACGCGGTGGTCCGTGTGGACTCCTCAATGGAAGGGAGGGTGTACACGGCCCTCCCTCTTTTCAACCTCCCCTACAGGGGACTGCCGAAGCCTGAGCAACGGGCTCGGCAGCCGACTGGATCACGACGTGCAGACACCCCTTCCTTCCCCCAGGACCCCCGTCCCGGTGTCTGCGCTCCAGGGCTAGGGAGACACCTGCCGTTGGTACAGGCGTCTCCTTCGCCCGCCGCGGCGGCGTCGACGCGGGTCTGCCAGGGGATCAGCCTCCCTAGCCCGCTCCGACGCCTCCTTCTCCGACATGACAGTTTCGGCGAAGGATGCCACGACGTCCCAGCACCTTTCGCTCCCGATCATGGCTTTTACCAAGCTGGGGAGGGAGAGATCTGTCCCTACAGCACGCATAAGGACTGCGCGTGCTTGCCCAAAATAAGGGCAGTGCTCTATAGTGTGCTGAGCACAATCGTCCACCTGCCCACACTGGGCACAGTCACTACTGACTTCCCTGCCTATTCGGTACAAATATCCCCCAAAGCAGCCATCAAAGCAAAAGCAGCATCGCTGAGAAGCTGCACCATGTGGAATGTTAGCGAGCCGTGTTTCCTCCGCACCCATTTCCGAAGGGTGGAAACTGTACTTATAATTCAACAACCCGTAATTAACTGGGGAGACTTAATTTTTTTTTATTTTGTTCCACATAATTTTTTTTTTTCATTATTTAAGTTTTTGATCAATTTTTTTTTGTTTATATTACTTTTAAAATCAAATATCATATTTTGATTGACCTCTTCAACCGCTTCTCTGATCTAGTGGTTCACACCACCGGGTGTTGATCGGAAGTTTGATTCCCCATGGGGCCAGAAGTTTTTCTGCTCGGTTTGGTTGGTGGTAGGGCTTTTAAGCCCGCCTGTCTACCATCGTCTTACCTAAATTTTTCGCCATAATATCGATGTTTTAAGCCTTGTTGTGTTCCGGCAATCAGAGGCCAGACAGCCAGGTCCTCAGTTGTTGAGTATTACAGGTGAAGCTCGCTTCCACCTTCGGCCTTATCGTCACTTACCATCAGGTGAGATGAAGGCCAAGAGCTTACCTGTCATATATAAAAAAAACATCATTATAAGGATTACCATTGCCTATCGTACTAGAGCATACCTTTCGTCTAGCGTATATATATTTCTACTTCTTGCAGTCTTTTCAATCGAAGCATGAACTGAATCGCCCTCATTTTGTGTATGGCCCTTTTCCATTAAATTATGGCTAATCTTCATTTCAAATATCTTAGTTGCTAATAAGTACACATCGTAAACTATGCGGTTACGATTTTGTCCCCCACAGTTGTCCGACTATAGGTTGACTTCATGAACTCCCTTAGAAGCTAATTTATTAAAATAGTTATAAAAGCTGTTTGCTCATCCCACATAACTAAAACTGTAAAATTATACACATTGAGCTTACGTCTATAATAATAAATATACTTGTATTACTATGCGGTGCACACAACTTTTTCTTACACAGACGTTTTCTTTTCCTAACTATCCACTCATCTTCAAGCCTTAGACGTTTGAGACCTACATCTTTCAGTTCTTTTTTTAGATCTACGATTATTATTTTTTGTGGTCGATAAGGCAAAATAGTCACTATCATTGAACGTTGCAGGTGAGGAAATATAATTACAAGGAGTAGATATTGCCGATACTGAATCCGTGTTACTGACGAGGCCGTTATCCATTTGACCATCTGAAAAATCTTTTTTAAGTAGGCATACTGACTTCTGGTGTTATGTCTTTGGTATCTTGGCAAGAAGTGGGCACAAGAGTGTCGCTTGAACATTGTGAATATTCACAAAAGTCACAGTAGGGTGATGGTACGGGGGTATTGTCTAAGCTGTCAGAAGGAGCATTAGTAACGACCGAAAAAAAAAGGTTCATATTTGGTGGAGTTAATATCAACGGAGAAGGTTTTTGAACAGAAGTCAATACCTTTGGTAAACAAATATTAAATGGAGAAGTAGGCGCCCTCGAGTCGTTTAAATTTATATCTTATTTCATTGCTTGCAGTACTAGATGTTGAATAATTTTTAATTGAGATTAAAAAAAAAACAGTTTAATTTTATATTTCCCCAATCAATTTGAACTTTAAAAGATTGTCATGAAAATTCGGGTGAATTTTCACCCGAAAAGTTTTCATCCGAATTAAAGAAGACTCGGGTGATTTTTCGTGTGAATTAAAAATCAGGTGAAAAAAATTAGGTGAAGTTTCGGGCGAAACTTCGGGCTATTTTTCGGGTGAATTTGAAAACTTCGGGAGATTTTTCGGGCGAAACTTCTGCAAGTGTTATGAGCAATAATCATAAACAATGAATGAACATGAAAGTAATAAACAAAAAGAGCACAATAAGCAGTGAATTAAATCATAAACGAAGAAGATTGAACTGAATTTGCATCATATAAACGTTACTGTTACGTTAGAATAAAATGTTTACAGCTGTCGGCTGGGCACCGCCTTCATAAGTTGTTAAATTTAAATATATATATTTTTTAATTTTATTTAAATGAATTGTACCAACAATAGAGTTACTTAGGTATTTTCGAAGGCAGCAATTATTTTTGTACTTTTGAGTGCTTTTTGTTTTGGATTATTTTTGGAGCCGGTTTTATCTTTGTTTTATATATTGTGTATTGTTGTTGTTGTAAAATAGGCTAGTTGACTCATAACAAAACATGAAATGAAAATAATGTGTCATTTTAATAAATATGTTTTATTTTTACTTTTTTATTCATCTGTCAAAAACGCTATCCACCATGTTCGTGAAATTAGTAGAGTAACGCTTCATGTAAACAATTGATGACATTTCAAAATTTTAAGGTGTATATTTTATGATTGTAAATAAAAGAAGATGAAAAATTAAGACAAACGTATTTTTTGATTTTTCAAAATATCGACTTTTTCATTCATCTTTTTATGTTTAAAGATCAGCTCATTCTAAAATGTCGTAACGTAAGTGCCAAATGACGTCATTCATACGGAGGAATAGCGTTTTGCTTTTGCCTATGTTTAAAAAATAGTTACTGACGGTGAAGTTTGACTTTTAAGAGTTTTTGGCGGCATTCAACTATGGCGGACGTGATTTTTATTTCGATGATTATAATATTGTACGGAGTGGATATTGTTACGTAAAATCAGTGTAGTTTTGTGTAATAAGTGTCTGTGATGATGTGCAATATGGAGGATTATCGAAATAAACGTCAAGTGGTGTGAAAAGTGATGAGTTTTTTATCGTGGTAATCCACCTCATCCAAGTAGCACCACAGTGTCTGCCATCGATCGTTTGACGCCAAACTCTCCCAAGATGCATTGAAATGCATTACACTAGCATTTCAATGCAAACTACTGAAGATATATAAATTGCAGACATGGCTGTATGGGCTTCGTTCCCTTTGCCTTCCCTACGGGAGAATTTTACAAAAAAAAAATTGACTTTTAACCGTCAAAATTGATTAGAACCTTTAGAACTTTGTTTGAAACCTCAGAGTAAACAGACTGAGTTTGAAACATATCAATTTGCTCGAGAATTTTAGTTCATTTTACTTTAATATTTTTGTTACACCATGAAAGTGAGCGCAGGATTTCAATCCGTTGATTTCTCGTTGATTTCAATCAAATTTGTTATGGCCACAACAGATTATATAGAAATAACAAGGCCATGACATCAACTTTTTTTCCTGTTTCGAATTTGGCAAAGGGGAATCATTATTCCTCCGTATGTATGACGTCACGCGTACGATTTTAGTTTTTTCAGTTTTTCTCGAAAACTATCAGCTATGTCACGCATGCGTATTGAATTGTTTACAATAATCGTAACGCTACGCACAGATACTTCATAGACCATCAGGACCGAAGACGTTTTTGACATTTAAGCAAAAACGTAATTTAAAATTTATTCAGTTAAAGGTTTTAGAAAAAAATTGCTTTATTTTTATGGTGATGGGTAACAGAAATGGATCATATTGGGCCTAATAAAAAAATGGGTCAACTAGCCTATTGTCCCATTTAGGGAAGGCAAAGGGAACGAAGCCCATACAGCCAACTCTTCGGTATATATTTCTTCAGTATTTGCATTGAAATGCAAGTGTAATACATTTCAATGCATTCTTGTGAGAATTTGGCATCAAACGATCGATGGCAGACACTGTGGTGCTACTTCGATGAGGTGGATTACCACGATAAAAATCTCATCGTTTTTCACACCACTTGACGATTATTTCAATGATCCTCCATATTGCTAATCATTATTGACACTTATCACTCAACAACATTGATTTTCGCAACAAGATCCACTCCGAAACAATATTACGATCACTGAAATAAATATCACGTCCGCCATAGATGAATGGCGCCAAACCTCCTTCTTTTATGTAATAGTTGACAGTTTACTGACAGTTTACCTCATAAAAGGCTACAGACTATCAATCTAGGCAAAGGATCCACCTGAAACACACCAGTCACCCTCAGAGTAAACAGAACTGGAGTAGCCATTAGTCAATTTCTCAAACATTTTATTCTGCCATTTCTTGCGGGGGGTGAGGTTACCACTACACTGAAAGCCAGCACAACGCACAACGTTTTTACAAATGCACACATGCATAATTCGACACACAAATTTAAATTTCACGCACACAGACGCTTAAAATAGTCACGTGGGGTGTGCGTTTTGACAACGTCACAGCCGCACTCCCCACGAGACTAGCGCTCGAAATTTGAAATCGTAGAATTCTAAAACATGAAATAATGAAGTAAATAATAATGAAATCTTAAAAATTATAGTTACAAATAAAAGGTGACACCATCTTTTAGCATACTCGATGTTTTCTATTTATTTTTACAACAAAAAACAGCACAGGCAGGCATTTTTGCGGGAGCTCTGTTCGCCGCAACGTTTACAATGTTATGGCTGTCAAAATGGCGGCTCAACTAGTTTTATTAAACGTGCAAGCATCCGATGCTTGTGCATTTGGCAGAGGGGAATGTTAGACAAAGGCTACTCCAGTTCTATTTACTCTGAGCAGTCACCTCATCCTTTTATACATGTTAAATTGAATTTCTATAGCAATTCCTTATTTATATTGATTAAATTTGGTATATTTCGGACCCTTGTACTAAATACTATGTGAATTGAACATTATTTTCATTTGTTTTAGATACAAGTCAACTAGCCTATAACAATAATGATGAGAGATCAAACAAAAAAAAGCGCGGCTGTAGGATTCGTATTCCTCTAAAAATGTTACAAGAAAACTCTGCGAAGAGTCAAAAGCAATCAAAAGAGATCTATGTAAAAGAGCAACCCGTGGAGTTTTTGGCGGCTTTTGACTATGGCGGATATTATTTTTATTTCAATGATTGTAATATTGTTCGGAGTGGATCTTGTTGCGTAAAATCAGTGAGTTTTGTGTAATAAGTGTCCGTGATGGTGAGCAATGTGAAGGATCATTGAAATAACCGTCAAGTGGTGTGTGAAAAACGATGACATTTTTATCGTGGTAATCCACCTCATCGAAATAAGTCAACAGTGTCTGCCATCGATCGTTTGGCGCCAAACCCTCCCAAGACGCATTGAAATGTATTACACTTGCATTTCAATGCATATTTTTAAGACAAAAATACCGAAGACATGGCTGTATGGGCTTAGATTCCTTTGCCTTTCCTTCATGGGAAAATTTTACAACAACAAAAGCAACCCGAACTGTCAGTGTCAACATCAACATCAATATCGAAACACGAAATTGCGATCGTCGTAAAAGGAACGCGTCTCATAATATTAGTTAGATCAATCTCGTGTCAGAGGCAAAGGAGCGGGGCGAACCGACTAGTGGCCTGTCTCACGCGGGAGAGGACGGCCGGAGCACCGGGAGCATGCGGGGCGCCGCGCACTCGCAGTAGCGGGCCGCGACCTCCGCCGCCGCGATGTACGAGGGCACGTGCGGCGGCGCGGCCGGCGGCCGCTGCGGCCAAGCCGCGCCCGAGCCGCCGCCGGCCGCGCGCCAGCCGCCCGCGCCGCCCGAGCGCGACTACGGCGGCTTCGACATCGTCAAGGCGACGCAGTACGGCGCCTTCGCGCGCGTCAAGGAGCTCGTCGAGGCCGGCTGGGACGTGAACCAGCCCGACGCGGAGACGGTGACGCTGCTGCACTGGGCCGCGATCAACAACCGGCGCGAGATCATCCAGTACCTGGTGGGGCGCGGCGCGCGCGTGGACGCCGTGGGCGGCGAGCTGCGCGCCACGCCGCTGCACTGGGCGGCGCGCCAGGGCCACCTCGAGGCCGCCGTGCTGCTGCTGCGCGCCGGCGCCGACCCCGCGCGCCGCGACGCCGAGGGCTGCGCCGTGCTGCACCTGGCGGCGCAGTTCGGCCACACGGCCGTCGCCGCCTACCTCGTGGCGCGCGGCGCCGCCGTCGACGCGCCCGACGCGCAGGGCATGACGCCGCTCATGTGGGCGTGCTGGCGCGTGCCGGCCGCCGACCCCGCGCGCCTGCTGCTGGCGCTGGGCGCGTCGCCGCGCGCCGCCGACGCCGCGCACGGCAACACGCCGCTGCACTGGGCCGTGCTCGCGCGCAACGCGCCCGCCACGCACGTGCTGCTCTCGCACGTGAGTCACCCGTCCCCGACCTCGCCCTGCCAGCGACGGACCTGACCACGCTGTCCACCCCTCCCGACCACCAATGATGTACATTATTGGTGGTTGATGTCGATCGTCCCAGATGATGATTCCAGCCAGCATCATAATTCGATGAATATTATGATGCTGGTTGGGACATGATGGATGCGTATTGATTGTGGATGAGAATCCTTTGTAATTACTTTACTAGGACCCCTGTCCTACACGCTGTAAATTCAGAAATTCTTTTATTGTCCCTCTGTGACATATTAATGAGTGCATGTTGTAGTTTGCACCGCTTATCTATACATCTAATCATTCATTCTTAATCAAATGATATAAACCTATATTTCCAATTGAGTGTAAATAACCAGAAATTTCATGAATAAATTATAGGATTCTTTAAACTAGAAACATTGAATATCTTAAAAACTGTCAAATCAAATTACTTAAAAATCTATCTAACTTCCATTTGTTTGTTCTTATGTTATTCTTCAAAGTGTTTTACTGGAAAGTTCTGTACCAGCGCTCGATACTGATTTGCACATAATTATTTATTTCTATATTAAATTAAAAATGTTGGTCTCTTTTTGAATTTCAATCACTACAAATTTATCACTAGAAATTATAATGTGGATACAGAGCAAGTCAGTAACAACATGAACAAGATAGAGCTGGCTGGCGGTGTGCTGTACAGCCACAAGCATAATTAAATCCATTTGAGTACCTCATCATTTTAAGATTTAGTAAAATATTTGTGATCGTAGCACTAGACACTCGTGATGTCAAAATGACAAAGTACAATAGGGCTGTATCATTTTTCATGCAAATAAACTGATGAATCGATCGATCAGTAACATTATTGCACTCAAATGTATCAGTAGCGTGTTATTTATTTAAAATGTTATCTATCCTTACACGTATGCTCACTGCCGATAGATAAGATGAAAGATAAATTATTCTGATAGGCATATGATACACTTAAATTATAAATCTGCTATATAACCGGTTAAATCGTTCGATCATACCTAATAAAGAGTGAACAGTACAGCCGTAGTGAGTTCACAGAGAGAGCAAGGAAACAGGTAAACTCTGTCAGCTATGGCATTGAGGTCGAGCAATGCGTGCGTCAGGACACTCAAGAAGCGGTCGGTTCTCTCGCGGTGCGCCGCCAGCAGACGCGGACCTGACCGCTGTGCCGTACTGTACCGTACTAAGGTCGGGTGTCGCAGGGGGAGGCGGGCGCGGGGGGCGCGGGGCTGGAGGTGCCCAACGCGCGTGGCGCCACGCCGCTGTCGCTGCTGGCGGCCGCCGACGCGCCGTGGCTGGGCGCCAAGGCCGCCGACAAGGTCCGCGACTACACCAACGCGCACTCCAACAAGAACCTCTTCAGGAGACTGCTCTACGACAAGGTACCTTCGCGCCTCTCACTCTATCGCATCTCCCTCTGTGCCCTCGATCGTGACTGACCGTCTACAGTGTCTAGCGAGGAGATCGGGGACGTGAGAGTGGCTCTGTCGCTCTAGCTTTCGTTCTCGATGATGAAGTCACTTTTCGCTTTGCCGTTGCGAACGTTTCCACCCACTGATCCACGTAGGGCGAACGTGGTGGTGGTGTTGAATTCAGAAGTGTCATTGTCAGCGCTCGTATCTATAACGAACGTCTCTAAAATTTAAAAATTCATTTTAATTTTCTGCAGTATCCCCGATGATATTTTAGAAACTCGAGAGATTTTAAATACAATCACAGAGATATTGTTTTTCCTGCATTTAATAAATCGAGATATTTTATTAAAAACATACGAGGTTGTTAACTTCAAAGACGTTTTTAGTGTTAGTGTTTATTGAATGCTAGTATTATGCCGGCGCCTGACATGTGCGCAAAGATTTGCACATGTGAGGCGCGGGATTTTGATAATATTTGCAAATATTTCCGTACATATTTGCGCTTTGCCGTTCCGTGTCGGTTCATCATCATATCAACGCCAGGCATGTACTGCTCGAGTCCTCCCCAAAGCTCCCGGGCCGCGGTCCGCACGTGTGTGTGTGTGTGTGTGTGTGCAGAAGGCGCGGTGGTGGGCGGCGGCGGGCGGGCCGTTCGTGTGGTTCTACTTGACGGGTCTGACGCTGGAGCTGGCGGCGCCGCTGCCGCTGAAGCTGCTGCTGCTGGCGGCGCTGCACGCCGCGCTGCACTTCCTCGCGGGCCTGCTGCTCGACGACGACCTCAAGAACATCTTCCCGCTCTGCGTCTACCTCGCCACCAAGGTACGGCCGCAGACACCCCTCGGAATACTCGTGAACTTCTTGAGGTGTCGCCCCTCTCGGCCGATCCGACGCTACCACTGCTCTATCGGCAGGTTCCCGGTCGTTTTATGTGCTCTATAGATATTCCCAACGAGGGAAGGAGAAAGATTCATTTGCGAGCCGACGATTCATCGTTTTGATGATGTTCACACTGCATATGAATGAATCCCAAATATGTGATAATATAATATTTTGGCGAGTGTGTGATCCTCACTTGTCTAATGGTAGGTAAACTAAAATCTATGGTTCAACTTATTTATTTGAGGTTTGTTTTAAGGTTACATTTGGTTGTGAGCACAGGTTCTGCCACGGAATTATTATGATTGAGCTAAACTCGATGTTAATACTAGGGATATAAAAGTTATAGCACCGAGACTACACGCGACGTACATAATGTAGTATATTAGGTAGATACTACTACTATTGTGTGGGTAGAAGAAGATTTACGGCCCCGCCCGAGCAGACGAAGCCGCGCGCCAGTCAGCTCGTGACCGCGGTCGGTGTGACCCAGCCGAAACGTCGAGCGGAAAGTAATATCTATATACTACATTATGTACGTGCGTGTAGTCCCAGTGTTAATAACTTTTATATACAATGCAACGCTAAAGTTTAAAATCATATAATACTAGGGATATCTCCAACATTTTTGGTAATAATAACAATAGAAATATAGTTACATTATTTTTATTATAAAGCAATTTACAGAAATATAAAATTAGATGAAAATGTGCCGCGTGGTTGTATTTGCAGGCGTGGTTCTACATCACGTGGGTGGTGTTCGTGTGGGGCGTGGTGGGCGCGGGCGCGTCGCTGGCCTTCTTCGCGTCGTCGGCGCTGCTCTGGCACACCTTCCTGAAGTCCTGGCGCAGCGACCCCGGCGTCATCACGGCCACCAGGCAGGAGAAGATGCGGGTACACACACACACACACGACCCCGGCGTCATCACGGCCACCAGGCAGGAGAAGATGCGGGTACACACACACACACACACACGACCCCGGCGTCATCACGGCCACCAGGCAGGAGAAGATGCGGGTACACACACACACACACGATCCCGGCGTCATCACGGCCACCAGGCAGGAGAAGATGCGGGTACACACACACACACACGATCCCGGCGTCATCACGGCCACCAGGCAGGAGAAGATGCGGGTACACACACACACACACGATCCCGGCGTCATCACGGCCACCAGGCAGGAGAAGATGCGGGTACACACACACACACACGATCCCGGCGTCATCACGGCCACCAGGCAGGAGAAGATGCGGGTACACACACACACACACGATCCCGGCGTCATCACGGCCACCAGGCAGGAGAAGATGCGGGTACACACACACACACACGATCCCGGCGTCATCACGGCCACCAGGCAGGAGAAGATGCGGGTACACACACACACACACGATCCCGGCGTCATCACGGCCACCAGGCAGGAGAAGATGCGGGTACACACACACACACACGATCCCGGCGTCATCACGGCCACCAGGCAGGAGAAGATGCGGGTACACACACACACGACCCCGGCGTCATCACGGCCACCAGGCAGGAGAAGATGCGGGTAAACACACACACACACGACCCCGGCGTCATCACGGCCACCAGGCAGGAGAAGATGCGGGTACACACACACACACACGACCCCGGCGTCATCACGGCCACCAGGCAGGAGAAGATGCGGGTACACACACACACACACGACCCCGGCGTCATCACGGCCACCAGGCAGGAGAAAGAAGATGCGGGTACACACACACACACACGACCCCGGCGTCATCACGGCCACCAGGCAGGAGAAGATGCGGGTACACACACACACACACGATCCCGGCGTCATCACGGCCACCAGGCAGGAGAAGATGCGGGTACACACACACACACACGATCCCGGCGTCATCACGGCCACCAGGCAGGAGAAGATGCGGGCACACACACACACACACGATCCCGGCGTCATCACGGCCACCAGGCAGGAGAAGATGCGGGTACACACACACACGACCCCGGCGTCATCACGGCCACCAGGCAGGAGAAGATGCGGGTAAACACACACACACACGACCCCGGCGTCATCACGGCCACCAGGCAGGAGAAGATGCGGGTACACACACACACACACGACCCCGGCGTCATCACGGCCACCAGGCAGGAGAAAGAAGATGCGGGTACACACACACACACACGACCCCGGCGTCATCACGGCCACCAGGCAGGTTTAAAACAGATTCGTACAGATGGCTTTTTCATGTACCTAATTTATTATTTATACTTACGCTCGATGGTCTTTTTTTATTTTTTATTATTGTATTTGTACAGTTTTCTATTTTGAGAGCAAACCAGAAAAAATGAATATAAAGCAAAAATTGTTAAATTCGCGCTCGCGGTGGCCCTCGTGTAGTGCGCGCGGAACTCGCTGGCCGCGCCGAGGCAGCAGTAGTTCCGCGCGCACTGCAGGCCGCGAGCCCGGCGTGTACCGTGCGGTCCTTGTGCCCGCAGACGATCGTGGCGCTGTCGGAGGGCGGGCGCGGCGGCTTCGAGCCGGCGCGCTTCTGCTCGGCGTGCCTCGTGCGGCGGCCGCTGCGCTCCAAGCACTGCTCCGTCTGCAACCGCTGCGTGGCGCGCTTCGACCACCACTGCCCCTGGGTCGGCAACTGCATCGGTGAGCGACGCACGCACGCACGCACACGTTCCAAGCATTGCTTTTTATATGCAGCAACACTGAAGTATTTAGATTTATCAAGTGTTGAAGCGTCATTGATGCGCAGTGTCGTATGATGCGCGTGTACTCTGACCACTGACTACTGGATTCCCTTTTTCATTGATGTGATTAGTCTGTATGAAAAACTTATTTTTTATATGAAGACGTTAAAAATAAAACACAATTCGTATAGTAAGTATGCTTTATTCTCCGAGGAGCCCGTGGGCAGTCGCGTTGTATTTCGTCGTTGCCGCGGTTTACTCAGCAGCATACCGAACACCTAAGGATCATAATCATTAGGACACAACAACAAAACAATAAAAATATTTGACTGTTTATTAAAGAATTTAATGTTTCATATCGTCTGACGTGCTGCTGACATGTAATCTTATTTCTGTTTATGAAAAATCTAGTTACTCTAGGTAATTTGTCCTACACACATTTCACTGATGAGTTCAATAAGACTAAGTAGTTCTCAGTGCTGAAAGTTGAATAAGTTTCAGTAGCCAGTAATTCCGTGAACCACCGCTAGCATAGTGTGCAAGTGCGCTCTCCCGCTGTGTGCAGGCGCGCGCAACCACCGCCACTTCGTGGGGTTCCTGGCGAGCCTGGTGGGCATGTGCTCGTGGACGGCGTGGGGCTGCGCCTCGTACCTGGCGGCGGCGTGCGGCGGCGCGGCGCCGGGCGCGCTGCTGGCGTGGGCGCGCTGCAACGCGTGGGTGGCGTGGGTGGCCGCCAACGCGTGCTTCCACCTGTTCTGGGTGAGCGTGCTGCTGTGCTGCCAGCTGTACCTGGCCGTGTGCCTCGGCATGACCACCAACGAGCAGCTGAACCGCGCGCGCTACCGCCACTTCCAGGCGCGCGGCGGCCGCTCGCCGTTCTCGCGCGGCCCGCTGCGCAACTGCGTCGACTTCTTCCAGCTGCGGCTGTGCGGCCTGCTGGCGCCGCGGCCCGACGCCTTCGGGCCCGAGCGCGACCCCGACCTCGACCTCGACCGCGACCTCGACCTCGACCTCGGGCCCGACCTCGACCTCGCGCCGCCCGACGACGCCGGCGCCGGCGCCGACGACACCGCGCCCATGCTGCCGCCCGACGACCGCCACTACGTGTGACCGCCGCGCGCCCGACGCTGCCCGACGCCGCCCGACGCCGCCTCGGCCGATGGCGCTGCCGACTAGTACGCGGGATCGCCCCCACTCCTACCTCATCGTGTGATCGGGAGCTGCGCCACTCGACGCATTGAGAGCATATTTATTGAGCAATAAAATGTTATTGATATTTTTCGATGACTAGGTCGACAATATTTTAAATACTGACGTATATTTCACAAATTCCAAAATAGTCATCTCTAGTAAATTGTTTGATGTAAACTTTAGTATGAATGTTGTCGTTGATGCGCGGTCGCCGGTCCGCCCGCGAGCCGGCCCGAGACCGAGTCTGTGTGTACTCATGTACGATATCCTATCAATGTTACGATTCTACTTATAATATTGTAAGTGCTTTATTGT
The DNA here is from genome assembly GCA_910589355.1 of Parapoynx stratiotata. Lineage (NCBI taxonomy): Eukaryota > Metazoa > Arthropoda > Insecta > Lepidoptera > Crambidae > Parapoynx > Parapoynx stratiotata. Next base: position 114,851 of record OU342460.1, read on the forward strand.
TATGTCATTATTATCATCGCGGGCCAACGAGTTAGTCACTGAACCGGATCCAGAGTTCAGACCTGTGCACGCGCTTCTCGCGTACAATAGCAATCGTAAAATTACTGACTAGTGCACGGCATGCACAAACAACTGTTGTCTGTTACATGCCAACATGACCGATGGTCGCGTTCTCGAGAGGTCACAGTGACATACTCGCGACTTCGTCCAAAGGCGTAGGTACACATTGTATTCTTAAAATGCTCATGCGCAAAGTCTGGACTCGTCATTATGTAGGCGTCATTTATTATTATTATTATATTAGAGTACAAGCTATCTTTCATTATTATTTTTTAAGTTTGTTTTTAAGCCGGAATTTTTCATTGAAAAAATAGTTCCAATCACACCGAGCTCGACGTGGAGCGCTAGCTTCTATGAAAAACCGCGGCTCGATATCGAGCGAACTGTAGGAAACGCGGCATCGTGTGTAAAACAAATAATATACTCCACGAGGAGGCGGCAGGCGGTGTTGTGGAACCGCCAATGTGTCATTTACAATTATTTATCATTGGATGACGAATACTTGACAGTCTGTCGTCACTGCAAAAAGTCGAGGACGGGAGATCACCGCGTCCATAAGTGAACATCTCCATGTGAATACATGCCCCGTGTACACGTGTGCATGTGTACATGTCCCGCACGCCGCCCCGCAGCAGTATTAGTCAAGTCTGGGTCACGCGTGCTCGCTGTATATATTGATGCATCATATTCTTCTTGTTGTAAATTAGTAGCGTGTTGGGTCTCACCGATATATCGCTTTTGTAAATCTAAACTATCTTGGTGTTTTGTATATAAATTGTGTGGCATCGAACAAGTCTTGTCGAACAAATATTATTAATATTCAATGTATTGCGAGGTCAGGACGAGGCGACCGGTGTACAGTCGGCCGCAGAAGTACATTGTCGGTCGCCGGTCACCTCGCCGCGCACTTCACTTCGCGCGTGTACCGACAATGATCATATTTTCCTCGTCTATGGTCCAATGCAAGGTCTAATTAGTGTTTTAGTTTGATAGAATAGTCCTTACAATTAATTTACGATATAGTTAACGTTGGAACTGTTTGGCGCGAAAAGTCCAATCGGTAAAACATTAATTTACTAGAATAATTCACGGCTTACATTAAATGTACAGATCATTGACGCGTTTACGAGTATCAAATTGATACATTATAGTAATAATATAACCGAATTTGATACTTGTAGAGCGGCCCAAGGTGTAATAAAAGTACACTGTTTCGATGTATATTAAATCCCATTGCTAATAGTTGTTGGACTTTGTTATTACTTATTATACATTGATGTAAGATCTTCCTCGTTGTACTTATATGAATGCTTTGCTTAATGGTTGTATGCAGTTAACTTTTATATCTGAATTGTCACATATCGCATATACGCACTTATAGGTAGGTCCTGAATTAAAAGATATCCCCTAAAGATATGTGTCCGCGCGTCCGCGCACAATCGAACCAGTTCGAGGTCGGCCAGTGCCTTTTAGGAAAACTCATTTAAAAAAATCAAGTAAAACAGTTATAATTAAAAAAATATTTATTATTGGTATTTGTTTTGAAATTGTTTTCAGATAGTTCCTAGAATCTGTAGTGGTCGATGCGAACTCGCCGTCCTGTCCATCCTAACCCAATGTAGTCCCTTGGCCGTTTTACAAATTGAACCATCCGCGCCCAAACAATGCGACCGTTCTTTACCATAATAAGTTAATAATAATTAGTACGGAGACCAGCGAGCGGTCGCCCGCTTGTGTACGCGTTAATTACTTTGTAATATAATTATTATTATCAATTAAACCAAATTGCATTTTAATTTAAATAAATATTATATATAAAACTATTGGTGGTATTTTATTGCATGACACGTTCACCTGACATCATTGTCCCACAGGATTGTCATGGTCTTGTGTATTGTGTATATCCTGCCTGGTAACGTCGCATTTTTAGATTTTTTTAATTTATTTTGCTGATTTTAAGTGTAGGTATCATCTCTCCTATGTACTGCGTCTTCGCTTTATTTTTGTGCGTGTGCCTTTTTTTATCAGATATTATGAAATCACGCCTGTAATTCCCGAAGGGGTCGGCATAGACCAAGGAGCACTGTGTTCCTTAAGACCACATGTAGCCATACTAAATTGGGTTTGGTCAGATGAAAAATCGTGACAGAGTAGTAACAAGTGGCTAGCTCATCGCCTACACAATCACAGACCCAGTACCCAATACGCCCTTAGTCGCCTTTTACGACTTGAAAACCACAAAAAATGGGACGTTGCCAGCTCGCTTAGGGTGCGTTCTCCCAAGATGCTTTATTTGGGACTAGTTGAGTGAAGGATGTCGGAAGGTATTGATTTAGTTCTACAATGAGTCGAAATTAGGTACCATGTTATATTAACTGCTAAATGACGATGTTCGGAAATCTATGGGCACGCGCCAGATTCCCTCCCGATGTCAGTCTGACAGCAGCACGCGCATCGACAGGTCGGTGACTGCGCACAAGTTAAGTGCTCCCGGCTCGCGAAGGTATTGTTTTCTAATCAGGTGTCTTGGTAGCCTAAATAGGGCCCCCTGTGTATGTGTAGTTTATGTGATCGTCTGTGTTGTGAGCCAGTGTTCCCGCAAGGTATTCAGGGTCCATTGAAGGGCCTGGACCAGTCGTCGACTTCGGGGGAGCGCTCCTCCCCTTGCTGGTGTTCAGGTGCTGTATGTATAACACTTGCTGAGTGAGTTGGTTCTTTGTATTACTAGGATTAGGTATTTCTAACGTGCGACTTCAGCTCCGTGTATCGCGGACTTAACGTATACCCCGGTATTTCAGTTTTGTCAAGGGTGACGAGATTTCCGCCCCCAAATTACCGGTCGCGTACGTAATATTAGGTCCTTACCTATGAAATTGGTGTTTTGTATGGAGATTTTGGGGAATTCTTCTGCATTTTCCATACTAAAGTTTTCTTCACAACGACAAATCCAAAGATATTTGGCATCTATCATTAGACAAGCTTTAGTAATATGTGTAATATCACTCTTCATAAAAATTATTTATCGTTTTTAAGTGAATGCAAATAAAATGATGTATTCGGGAGGCACTTAAAAAGAGTTGTCTCCGTGTCCAATTTTAACACAATTAAACTTACAACAAATTATCAAAACAAATCAAAAGAGCTCAAAAATATAGTCTATTTTTAGACGAGGTTATTATTTTTTAGGAATACTCTGAATCTTAATAGTTACAGACGAAATACTAAAAGCGAAAAAAGCACCAATTTCATAGGTAAGGACCCAATATATACTATCTGTAGCATCGACGGACCGGATGTCCCCCGCCCGCGTGGGGCTGCGGCCGCTACGACATCCCCGCACCCCGCACATCCCCGCACCCCGCACATCCCCGCACCCCGCACGCGCCCGCGCCGCCTCGCGCCCGCTCGCTGTCTGCCCGTACAACTATTGATATAACATGTTACATAATCCGAATTCGCCTTCAGTCGTATCATCCACACTCATAAAATACGTTTTGATAAATAGTCCGAGTGCATCCTTGTATACAACGGGACAAACTCGCAGAAAGTGATCGCCGCCGTCCATGGAGAGTTGCAATACCAGATGAGTCGCAATGCCGTCTAAATTGTATTTGTTTATTTAAATAATAGTCACTTTGTTTTACTTCAATTAAATTCGAATAAAGAGGTGTATTCACGTCCCTCACATCGGCTCTTAATTAGGTCCTAAAATCGACTGCTACTCTACACACTAAAAATCGTAACGATTTGCCTACACACGAAGCGATTTAGGGCGCTCCCCTCCACTGCCCCGATGTTGGCTCTGATTAAAGGGACGTTAGTTGACCCCTTAAGGCCCAATTGCACGATCGAGAGTTAGCGCCTAACCCAGGGTTTGCCCATATATTTGCCCCAGGGTTAGGTGCTAACTCTCGACCGCGCAATTGGGCCTAAGAAATTTTGCAAGTACCATTTCATAGTATAAGATTTTAAGCTTTCGCGTTGCATTGTAAATAAAAGTTATAACAACGGGACTACGCGCGACGTACAATATGTAGTATATAGATACCGGCGCCAGCCAGCTCGTGACCGCGGTCGGTGTGACCCAGCGGAAACGTCGAGCGGTAAGTAGTATCTATATACTAATAATGTACGACGCGTGTAGTCCCGGTGTTATAACTTGTATATACAATTTCATAGTATTGAAGAGCAGTACTCTCTCCAACACGACAGATAGAATGATGCAGGAGAGGTCGGGACGGCCGGCCCCGTGGCAAAGGAAACGTAAAGAACGGATAAAGCTCTCGGTTTATTAGTTAAACAAATATCACTTTTATTTACAACCGAAGCGATCACAAATGATAATACAACTAAAAGTAATGACCTAAAACTACTTAACAGATGGAAATATGTACAATAGAGTCAACAAGTGGTCGTCACGCGGGCGCCAGCGGGGCGGGCGCGCGGCGCGGGCTCTCCTCCCCCCCGCCCGCGCCCGCGCCGCCTCCCCCGGCGCCCGCCGCCGCGGCCCCGCCCCCCGCCGCCGACACGCCCCCCGCGCCCGCGCCCCCCGCCAGCTGCAGCGCCGCCTCCAGGTCGCGGAGCACCTGGAAAATAGAGATATACGAATTGTACTACTACTAGAAATTGTTGCCTTCATAGCACCGCTGCACGAGCACACGCGTCAGAAGTTGTCACTGCACAGGCCATGCGAGCGTGCATCTGCTTGTGTGAGTCCGTTTATACTCAGTGAGGTAAGAGTTTACCTGAAGTTAATTTAACTGCACATATTATTATCATGTGCAAGAAGTATGATAGTATTGAATATTAGAATTTAACAAGTTGGTTCTCATCGCTATTGGTACCGTTTCTACCCCGAACAAACCATTGGACAATAATTGGTGGTGTTTCCGAATTGTTCACTACAGAGGGTTTACAAGTATAACCCACAAACGTCGCTGTATTGGCAATCCGGCTACGTCACTTTCAATCAATTTCAATTCGACTGTAAAGCCTCGTTGTGTGAGCACTTCGCGGTCGCCAGAGCGGTTTAGTAAAGCCCACATACGAAAATGCACAATGCCGATTCAACCCTATAATTGTTATAGTTCCTATTATAGCCGCAGGGGGTTAAACCCTACATAATCCTCACAACTAATGAGACATTTGAACAGTGTAACAACAAATGTAATATTCGTGAAAGTAACGAGTTCAAAAAAAAAAGTTTAACTGCCACCATTAAAATAAAAAATATCTACAAACATTCACACCTATCAACTAGCCCCATTTTAAGCAACAAATGCTGCTTGTGTTTCGGACACTAGATGACGGATACATATATTTAATAGATAAATACATATAAATATCACGAATAGCTATAAATATATATAAACATCCAATACTGGACAACAAATGCCTGAAAATTCATCACCCAAACATTTTTTGACGCAGGTCGTCTTTACATACATATAATCACGACTGTATGTTCTATCCCCAAAGGGTTAGTACCCAAATTAATAGTTATCTTCGCATGGCTTTGGTTCTTGCTGGCAATAAAGCTCAACGTCGAATATATCGCTACCACGGTATTTGAGCTAAACGCTACTTTACATAATCGTTTTTATCGTATCGTACTAGTGTGTGTGCGCGTGTGTGTGAGCGTGTGTACGTACGTCGGTCTCCTTGTGGTCGAGCAGCGCGTACCGGCGGTGCAGCGTGGTGTGTGTGCGCGTGTGTGTGAGCGTGTGTGAGCGTGTGTACGTACGTCGGTCTCCTTGTGGTCGAGCAGCGCGTACCGGCGGTGCAGCGTGGTGTGTGTGCGCGTGTGTGTGAGCGTGTGTGAGCGTGTGTACGTACGTCGGTCTCCTTGTGGTCGAGCAGCGCGTACCGGCGGTGCAGCGTGGTGTGTGTGCGCGTGTGTGTGAGCGTGTGTGAGCGTGTGTACGTACGTCGGTCTCCTTGTGGTCGAGCAGCGCGTACCGGCGGTGCAGCGTGGTGTGTGTGCGCGTGTGTGTGAGCGTGTGTGAGCGTGTGTACGTACGTCGGTCTCCTTGTGGTCGAGCAGCGCGTACCGGCGGTGCAGCGTGGTGTGTGTGCGCGTGTGTGTGAGCGTGTGTGAGCGTGTGTACGTACGTCGGTCTCCTTGTGGTCGAGCAGCGCGTACCGGCGGTGCAGCGTGGTGTGTGTGCGCGTGTGTGTGAGCGTGTGTGAGCGTGTGTACGTACGTCGGTCTCCTTGTGGTCGAGCAGCGCGTACCGGCGGTGCAGCGTGGTGTGTGTGCGCGTGTGTGTGAGCGTGTGTGAGCGTGTGTACGTACGTCGGTCTCCTTGTGGTCGAGCAGCGCGTACCGGCGGTGCAGCGTGGTGTGTGTGCGCGTGTGTGTGAGCGTGTGTGAGCGTGTGTACGTACGTCGGTCTCCTTGTGGTCGAGCAGCGCGTACCGGCGGTGCAGCGTGGTGTGTGTGCGCGTGTGTGTGAGCGTGTGTGAGCGTGTGTACGTACGTCGGTCTCCTTGTGGTCGAGCAGCGCGTACCGGCGGTGCAGCGTGGTGTGTGTGCGCGTGTGTGTGAGCGTGTGTGAGCGTGTGTACGTACGTCGGTCTCCTTGTGGTCGAGCAGCGCGTACCGGCGGTGCAGCGTGGTGTGTGTGCGCGTGTGTGTGAGCGTGTGTGAGCGTGTGTACGTACGTCGGTCTCCTTGTGGTCGAGCAGCGCGTACCGGCGGTGCAGCGTGGTGTGTGTGCGCGTGTGTGTGAGCGTGTGTGAGCGTGTGTACGTACGTCGGTCTCCTTGTGGTCGAGCAGCGCGTACCGGCGGTGCAGCGTGGTGTGTGTGCGCGTGTGTGTGAGCGTGTGTGAGCGTGTGTACGTACGTCGGTCTCCTTGTGGTCGAGCAGCGCGTACCGGCGGTGCAGCGTGGTGTGTGTGCGCGTGTGTGTGAGCGTGTGTGAGCGTGTGTACGTACGTCGGTCTCCTTGTGGTCGAGCAGCGCGTACCGGCGGTGCAGCGTGGTGTGTGTGCGCGTGTGTGTGAGCGTGTGTGAGCGTGTGTACGTACGTCGGTCTCCTTGTGGTCGAGCAGCGCGTACCGGCGGTGCAGCGTGGTGTGTGTGCGCGTGTGTGTGAGCGTGTGTGAGCGTGTGTACGTACGTCGGTCTCCTTGTGGTCGAGCAGCGCGTACCGGCGGTGCAGCGTGGTGAGGTGCGCGAAGGTGAGGTGCAGGTGCGCGTGCAGGCCCAGCAGCACGGCGTGGCGGAAGTGCGCCGCGTACATGTGCGCCACCACGTGGAACAGCAGCCGCACCACGCGCCGCACCACCGCCTCGAACGACGCGGGGAACTCGTTCGCTGGAACACGCACGCATCCGAGTCACAGCACCGCCCACAGACCCCGCTTCACACTTCTCCCATCGCAGATTTTATGTGGAAACTCTCGTCCCATCTCGCTTTATTTTTGTGACGTGTCGTTATTTAATTTTCCCTCGCACATGCCAAGCCAGTGGGTGAGGCACGAACAATTGGGAACTACTTCGTTTTTCACGTCATTTTTTGCCGCGTACATAATAATATAAGCTTTGCAATCAATACTGTCACCAGAAATATTTTCAGACTTATACGCCCTTAAAAGTTTTAAAAAGCGAGCGTATTGCCTCTCTTCTGGTATTGTAGATGTCTATGGGCGATGGTAATCACTTACCATCAGGTGAGCCGTCTGCCCTTTTCCCCCTGTTTACATAAAAAAACCCATAGTTCCCAATTATTTATAATTGAGTATCTAACCACAAGAGGGCAAATAAAGTGTTGTTAGTTTGATTTTATTTCTTATTGAAGGCGTAGTTTTGACCAACATAATTTAGATGGAAAAATAAGGAACAGAAAGTTCACAGAGTTCATTATCGATCGATTACTACTTGATAGATTAGCTGTGCATAAGAGGTCCAACTCTCGACCGCGCTGTAGGCATAGACGGCAGTTATACTACGTGTCAAATAAATCATATGATAGTAGAATATAATAAAAAAAATATGATTCTTACGTACTTCTTAGTAGTGCTCAATAACTCTTAAATGTTTTATGCAAAAAGTTTTGAAACTTGGCGTTAAGGCTCATGTTACTGAGGATTTTGTTTCTTTGCCATCTAATATTACATAAAAAAAGTTACAGGCAAAACTAAACATTGGTATAATTTTATTATTTAAGAAAGTGCAACATTTTTTATCGATATCGATAGAACGCGTAAGGTCATCACTACGTGTGACGTTGGGTTCGTAATGCATCGGAATCGATCGTCATACTGCGGAGCTACCACCACTCCCCCCTATACTCCATTTGTCTGAATCGTTTTCTTTCAAATTCGTAATAATGACGTGTACATAAAGGGATGCGTGTCGGATGGTGCACTCACCGTATTTAGTAGGAAATATGGATTCGTCATTGATGGTCTTCTGCGTGTAGGTCATGACGTAGTCGACGTACTGCGGCGCGGCCACGCGGCACTTCTTGCCGCGCTCGTCGTGCCAGGCGTAGCTGCGGCCGCCCGGGCCCGTCATGTCGGGGCACGACGCCGCCGTGCAGAACTCCGACACCGTGCCGTACAGCAGGTTCACGTGCTCGAACAGCGCCAGCGCTGCCACACACACACGCACGAGCTCTTTATTACTGGCAGCGGGGATTCTACTTACTACATGTTCCATTGCACATCATCTGATTTACATTATACATGTTTTGAAGAAGAACTACTTTTGTTACTGACTATACGATCGCGCCGATTCAAAAATGGCAAATGGCACCGCTTTCTCTCTCCACGATCCTTTTCAAATATTTATCGATATAGGTACGCTTACATATAGCTGATGTAGACTTTGAATACATGTTATAAATTTAAGCGTCAACCTAATCAATATTCTTACTACGTCTATTAATACGACTCATATTTGGACAAATCCAAACTTTCCACATCAGATTATATGTTAATATAATTATATGTTTTTGTTTCCGCAAGCAGCGTGAGCAAACTGACTGAGTCATACAGCCAATGAAAATGTTCATAGTGAATAATCATAAATTGGTTTTACATAGATACGATCAACAAACCACAACACTGAGCTGCAAATTGCTACAATGATTTATTGTATTAGTTTTCCTTTAGGTAATTGGAAATAACGCTTATTACATATTATTTTTTTTTCTATGAAAATATGCTTACCATGTTACATGGCGTAACTATTTTGTATATGCATACTTGGGTTGTGGAGGACGTGATTATGAGGAGGAAGAGGAATTGTCAAGCACAAATTTTGGGGATGCGGATGAAGACGAGGATGATGATAATTTTTTGTGTGTGTTCAACATACAAAATTTCATCAAAAGTGACATACATTCTCACAATTAAAACAAGCAAGGAAGAGGAAGGGATGGCTCGCTCGCTGACCGTTCGGCTCAGGCGCATCGTGCGCGGCGCGAGTGCATTGCCATAGACATGCTCAGTGAAATTCTTCTAAATTCCTTTAAAATTTTGAAGAGGAGGATTATTTGGATTCGTTAATGGTTGAGGAATTCAAAATATTGCGGAACTTCCGCATTATGAGGAAGCGCCTCAGCATCCCTAAATTACATACGTAGATACCTAATAGCAAGATACAATATCTTACACAGGTATAGTTATAATATGAGACATAATCTGTGTGTTAGCAAGACGCACAGCATGCGTCCATCGCCAAGGACTGAGCCATCGATACCGAAATCGTGGATTTTAGGTTCTATCGGTAAATAATCGTTTTAGAGAGAGCGCGCCGGGCCGTTTACCGTTAGCGGCGAACTATTCGGTGTCATCGGACGTGCCCTGCCGCTTGTCATGCAGCGCGGGCGGCGACCCGATTACGGCGCGCCGAGGATGCGGCGGCAGCTCCACGAGAGCGAAGACGAGACGATGCGCAGACGTCATCAACCACCAATAGAATTAAGTTATTTATATACGTCGGTCGCTGCGAACATCACAGAGACGCGAGCTGGCGGAATGTCTCAGCGCTCTAAGCAGCGCTCATCAAGTAGCCAAGCGGCGTCTCGTCTCCGCTCGAGCTTCGCAGCGGGGGTGGCGGGGTGGCGGGGTGGCGGGGGCGGCGGCGTGTACTGACTGTGCGAGGCGAGCCACTCGTTGTAGTCGAGGCCGTGCGGCAGGTCCACGAGCTGGCGCATGTCGAGGTCGGGCAGCTTGCGCTCCAGCAGCGCCTCCTGCAGGTACAGCTTGGGGTCGCCGGCCGGCTCGCCCTCGCGCTCCTTGCGCCGCGCCTTCCTGCAACACACACCGCACGCTACAGCTACACTTCCACTATTCACTAGCTTCTAGCTATCTTTATCTACACCTACTCAATGAGCATGATGAGGGTTCAACACATGAAATGAAGCCATTCGATTGACACCTCTGACGCCTCCTGGTTCCGGTATCAGTGAAAGATAGCGGAATCAGGAGGCGAACAACAATAACTTTCAGGAAACGAGCCATAGGGGGTGTGTACATTTGTGTACGGTACGGACGCACTGACCATGCCACGTTACTTCAGGGAATAATTAAAAGTGAATACAGTAGGTGATATATTGAAAAAATAACAAACACGACTCAGCGTAATTATAACATTGTCTTTGGTACTGCACGACCATCGTCTGATTTAAACAATTGAAATATAATAACGCTTGCCCTTCATCGACCGCAGCTTGCGTATATCATGACTTAGACTACTTATCGCGATAACCCATATTAACTATATCGAGCTGGGCGCTCTGGTTTCGAAAAAGGAATTTACCATTCATTCTAGGTTTATGAACAATACGTGATCCCAGCGGGTCCTCCGCATTAAACCTAAATAAATACGAGGGTGTGGTTAGACTTCACGAAGTGTTTATTTATCTATTACATTGTTAAGACTAATGATGAGTTTTTTGATCCGTAGTAAAATTCACCTCAATAGTTTATAAAATCTATACCAATAGCGTCAATGGAAACGCCAAAAAGTATGACGTCAACTTGACAAATGTTAAATTTGCAATAAAAAATCGAAGCAATATACCTACATCAGCTGTGCCACCAGCCGCCATTTTCCTAATCCCATCATCGTGCAGTGGTTGAAGTGTCTATAATTGTTTAACTTTAGTTACATCTGAACATTCGACTATTGGACAAGCTGTCATATCACGACGTCATAGGTTATCGCCATTGCTTCATATTTTAACCTACTGGTCAACCTGACCACGTATCAAAAAACTGGCCCTAAGTAGGTAATCGATATCGACTATATTTCTTAGTTAACTGACAGTTAACTACTCTGGAGTAATGAATAAAGAGGTAAACTACATGACCGAGCATACAGGCGAATGTAGGGCGGCCGGAGCCGCTGTACTTGATGTGCATCCACCGGTAGTGGCCGCAGCCGCGGCGCACACGCCCGGGCAATGCCAACCACCACCGGCAAGCGTGTTGCGCTGCTTTGATAAGTTGGCGTTACAAAACAAACGTTTTCACACGCGCGCAGGTCGCGTGATTTTGTACAATTACTACAATGACAAGTCCCGCTCGTTTAACATCGCTCAATGCCGAAAAGACAAAATACGCCGCGTTTGTGTTTTGAAGGTTTCAAAACAAAACTTTAATGTATGTTTACTCACAACGATGACGCAACGACCGCAGTGATAGCGGCGCGCCAGCCGCGCACCGACAACATCTATCAGTTACCAATATACTTGCAACATCGCCATTCTAAACGTGGCCCTTTCAACAATGCTTTATTGCCTACCTGCAGTAAACACAAAAGGTTTAACCTGAACCACTACTACGAGCCAGCCAACTAACAACAGGATGGGAGTCTACCTGCATGTGCATTATGAAAAACAATAGTTTTTCCATTGTTATAGATATGCTAAACTTTGTCTGTGTAAAAAAATTGGTATACCCTCTATGAAACTATTAGAAAGTTATAATTTTTTTTAAATGTACCTCACTGACCGATACAATTTTAAATGAATTCGTTAATCCATGTTATCAGAGGATTAAGCCTAATTCCAGTATGTTCGTCAAGGTTAGATTCTGTCAATCTAGAGAGCAGTACTAACTTCCCGAAGATGGCATCGAGGAGCACGGAGACCCAGAGCGCGAGTTCCCTGAGGCAGCGCTCCATGCGGGCGGCCGCGCGTCACGCGCATCGGTCACTCCTACACGCGCCGTCACTCTCACACCGCGGTAACGCAATCACTTCTCTCTCAGACCGAGCTCTAAATGTCGTGCAAACACTGAAATACGATATACGTTCGGACGCAAATAATACCCATTGAAGTTCCCGGAAAATGAGTTGCCGCACTAATAAAACGTCCATTATCGACTAGATAAGATACAAAATTGGATTATAAAAATGCACAATGATCACACCACACCCTACAGATCGATCACAGAAGGACCCATAGCAGCGGCCGCTGCGGGCGACACCGTGGAGCAACGCGCTCACCTGAACGGGACAGCGGAGTACAGGTAGGACGGCAACGAGAACAACACCCCGAGCACGACGGAGTGGCACATCGCGGCGGCCGGCGGCGGACGACTGACTGACGACGCGACGCCCGCCCGCCGCCCGCACCCGCCCCCGCCCCGCCCCGCACCCCGCGGTCAATACTGCGCGTGCGCCGGTTATCGCCCACGCAAATAAAAAATCATAAAGGTGACCAAATTATAGTTTATTTCGAAACTGGCCTAGATTTGTTCGAAATAAAAATTTTATTGGGGACCCTCATGGCGTATTTTATTTATTTATATATGGAGGCAATTAATTAATTAAGTAATAATAATAATAATCTTTATTTCATAACCATGACAATTTTAAATAGATACGGGACGAAGCAGACCTAGGCGAACGTTTCTCGACCAAATTAAAGACGTTCTAGAGAAGGGCCAGGTCAAAAGTACCCGAAATCGCCGAGCATGCATGAGGACTGTAATGAGAGTTGATGAAGCGAAAGAAATATGCAGGGATCGTAGCAAGTGGAAGGATGTAATCTCTGCCTGCCTCTGTGGGAGAACGGCGTGACTTATTTATGTATGTATGAAATATTTCTGTTTATAGAAGTGTATTGATAATACAGTCGTCAATTTAGTTAGGCATACTTTACTTTATGACTATTAGTGGTCATCACTGTCCACGAACAACGCAACTGTCAACAAAACTTGACCTGCGCGAGGTCACCAGATAGTACAACAATGAAGACCGGTTCCTTGGTTGATTATTTATTAATTCAAAATTTAAATATTATTGCCTATTGGGTAATATCAATTAGGTATTACTGCATAACTAACTATAACAGTAACCTAGAGAGAAACATGAGTTACTGTGTCAATATGTCACCAGTTTGGTGTGGGCAGAACAAGATTGGCGATAACGAATCCAATCTGCACATATTAATAAAAAACTGAGAATATTAGGATTGTGAAACAGAGAATAACGTGAGCGCATTAATAAAAAAAAATTGATAGTATTTCTAATTACCTCTTTAGAGTTAATTTAATTACTAAGGTTTAATTTGAATTACTTTGCGCGGTCCAGAGTAAGCACCTAACCCAGGGGTTGCCCATATATATGCCCATATTTTAACCTATGGATCAACCTGACTACGGATCAAAAAACCGCTCCCAATCAAATTTGAATAGAATTAATGAATATAGCGCGTGTACCAAGCACGTGTTATTTATTTACACAATGCCCATTCCTTGCGTTACGCGCATCATTCACTGAAGGAAATTGTTCGACCTTCGTTGTTTGTTACACTTCCTCGCCTGTATGTCTGATAAATCTTCTTAGAAAGTTCGATCAAACAATACATTTATCGATCGGATTGATTGATCACACACAACTGGCGAACAATAACGTGAGTATTTCAAATTTTGTAACGACTTTTTCCAAGAGTCGATACAGGAAGAAATTATGCCTTGTCGTTTGCTTGTTGACTGTTGTTACATAACTTTTGCGCGAATAATATCTAGTCGTAGCGATGGGTGTGCTCGGCGGTGACGTTAATACGTCAACAATGTTTTGGGTGGGCGCGGTATTTGGGATCGTTCACCCGAGCGCACGCGCCGCGCGCCCTCATTCGTTTTTACATTATTATTAAAGCTCGCAGAAACGAAACAAAATACGTAGAGCTACCTGCCCGTTGATATAAATTGATACAGTGGAGGTGTATCAGATAACCTTGGTCGGATTTAGAATGTAAAAATACAATTAAATATCATTTGTTCCACTTCAGGGTCGAGTATGAGCCGCGACCGAGCGGCTCGGCGCGTGTGAGCGGACGAGCTGCGGCTGGAGCCTCGCTCGTGGGAAATTTACGTAACGATCAATATGCGCTTGGTCGGCGAGCGGTCGCGGGAACCAGCGGCGGGCCGCGTACAAGCGACAAGTCCACAAGCTAGACGACAGGTGCGCCGCAGGTACTAGACAAGTAAACAAAACAATTGTTGGGGCTCAATTAAGGGTACTTTTAATTTAAATTGGACTATGGCTACGGTCCGTACAGTGTACTGTATTAGAAAATTTATTAGAATATTATCACTTTATGCGCTTCGGTTCAAGGAGGAACTGAAATAAATACAAGACAATATTGGCTGGCTGTGGCTCAGACGTAATAATAATTTGTTAGGTTTTTTTAGACCACATAATTAAAAAAAACTATATTTTGACCGTGACAACGCTAGGTTCAATAATCAACAAAAAGGATAATTTCTGCTCCTCAATACGAATCCTGTTGTACTGTGCTATGTGGTCAGCGGCACGAGGCTGCATCAGCTGCGCTGGGCAGTTGGGAATCAACCAAAACAGTAATTAAACCGGTATTTAATCGGTGTCATCCGATCATTAGCGCTTCCAATAACTAGACCGTATATCCCTGAAACATTTCACGCGTGACTTAAAGCTTAAAAGACCTTTTAAGTAAATGAGTTCTACACTCTAATGTATAGGGTTCATTTCGCAGGCAGAGGGCGCGCGGCCGCGGAGGCACCTGTTGCCGCCCCTCCCACACCCGCTGCCGCTGACGTCACGCCGGGACCCCGCCGTGACGTCATCTGTACGCACCATTCAAACTTCAACTTGCTTCTGGTTTAATTTATTTTTGACATACATATAGTTTGCATTTTGTCAATGACTGTTAGCGTGCTTATTAATTAATCATTTATTATGCAGTTAATCTACATACAACGTGATACAACTAATTTTAAAGTTAACACTAGTTATTGAGTATTTTTTTTACATAATTAATATGACAGATAAGCTCTTGGCCTTCATCTCACCTCATGGTATGTGATGATAAGGCCGAAGGAAGCGAGTTTTACATGTAACCCTCAATAACTGAGAAACTGGACATCTTACCTCTGATTGCTGGAACACAACAATGCTGTTATCATGGCGACAATTTTAGGTAAAACGGCGGTAGCTAGCCAGGCGGGCTGAGAAGCCCTACCACCAAACAATCTGAGCAGAAAAACTTCTGCCCCCATGGGTAATCGAACCCGGACCTCCCGATCAACACCCGGTGGTGTGAGCCACTAGACCAGAGCGGCAGTTAAAATAAATAAATTAAGCAACATTTTACATGAACGAAAACGCTTTCGCACTGATGAAAACCATTGATAATTATTGCTTACAGAGTAGTAACATCGACCTCAAATATTTTTTACTTTCAATACAGCAGGACGGACAGGTGAGAAGAGCTATTGCTAAAGTGTCATGGAAGCGGCGCGGGCGCACGTGGCGCAACGGCTGCGAGTGGCGCGAAGGTCGCAGCGCGACGCCACCATTTTACCTCCGCCTTTCACGACACGTGCACATTTGTAAATATTATGTACGCACTAAACATTACGAATAAACAACCTTCAAGCGAGTCTCTTAACCGAAGTAGAACTCCGATTTAGCAATATATGTTTTGGTCACGGTTAGAATTGTTACAACAGACAGAAACAATGTGCGAATCGGTCACAATCAACTTAGGTTTCATTACCGGAACCAGAGAGCGGTGCCTTCTTTCTGAGTGCACGTAATCGCATACCAACCCTCCATTATGAAACTCGCACAAGATTGTGTCACGACGCACCAGCCTATTATACCGCCTCCTAATGGGAACACGCAACGAACATTACAGAGAGGACCAACGACGTCATAGCGATTTGCGATTGCGACAAACCTTGTGGTGCGCCACGTTAGCATTATTCTACAAACCAATCAACCAACATTAAGCTTCACTTAATAAAAAAGCTAATAGATTATAAATAAAACCAAAATATTAAACGACTAACAAAATCAGTACTGGAAATTGGAATGCCTGAACTAAACAGAACAAGCTGCTAATTTTGTAGTATATGTAAAGAAGGGGTGTTGTGTGTTTCCGCAGCAGTGCGGCACTCGGCGGGGGCGGGGCGGGGAGGGGGTTGTCGCGTCACATCGCGCGATGTGTGCGAAGGTCGCGCCAACTTATTATCAGCTATCTACACTGTTTAAATTGAAATTCATTAGGTGCTTAATACAAAATTGAGCAATGAACATACTCTGCAGCATTATTTTAAATCCCGTTCAAAGCGGACGTTTATCGTCTGCCCAGAACATCGTGCCTCAGCCAGAGCTTAATAAAACAAAAAACTGTTTAGGAAACATCAACACGAGAAATCAGTGTTTGTAAAGCTCGCGTAATTCTGAATTCAACTCTACATTGTACGTAAACAGGAAATATTTGTACAGAAACAAACATATTATAATATATGCATTGCTATTTGCGTTAATAATCTATCGCTACTATATTTTTCTAGATAATTACAAAATTAGAGAGAAATTAACAATGTGCAACGAACCATTATACAATCAGTTCGTAAATAATAAACATGGGCAAATTATAATGTCACGTCAGGTTTAATCGGCGAGCGTGAGCAGAACGGGAAGCGCGGTCGGAGTCTACCGAGCATAAGCTCGTGAGACTAATTCTAATGAACGCTGCACATGCTAATTAATTGGCGTGCTGACAGGCACAGGCGGCCGACAGGCTCGGGGACCACTTGAGATGTCATCACTGAGGCACTCTCGCCGGCTGTTGGTACCTGTCAGTATCTCAAGTGGTTCTTACCAACCCTGAGGCATTAAAACACGAGAAATACTATACTTCTATCAATGCGGATTGACAATTGCATAAAAACGGAGTGTAAACAGACGTGTCGACCGCTATGGCAGACACGATATACCTCAGCAACGTGGTTAAGATCATCAGAAACAGACATTTTTGTATTGTTTTTTATGTGATTGCTAGTCTTCCGTCCGTGC
The DNA here is from genome assembly GCA_910589355.1 of Parapoynx stratiotata. Classification (NCBI taxonomy): domain Eukaryota; kingdom Metazoa; phylum Arthropoda; class Insecta; order Lepidoptera; family Crambidae; genus Parapoynx; species Parapoynx stratiotata. The sequence goes on from OU342460.1 coordinate 132,220, forward strand.
TATTAATATTAAAGACTGAAAATTATAATACGCTGCGCCTATATAGTTATCGTGTAAAAATGTGATGTGGTGCTTTCACAACGCTCGTTCCAACATATTTGCTGTGCAGTGCGCGCGCGCTCGCACGTCGCTCACAAACAACTAATTTTGCATGCATTAGTACTAAAATAATATGAGAATTGCTATATGTATATGCTGAACAATCCGATTGGCCGGGACTTGTCCGGAAATTTCGTTGTAGACGTGCCGCGTTAAGACGTGCGGATAAAAACACCAAGTGACTCATGACACCACCAATCAATATGATACAATCCACCGACCTTCGGCTGGTTGGATAGATACATCGATACTGAGCGGTTACAGCAGAGTACGAGTACCGGCGGGCGCGCGTCACGCCGCTCACTGGCGTTATAATGATATCATTATGTCATTTGTTAAATGACACAGTAAGGTGAAACCATAATACGGTGAAGCCTTAGTTCCCAGCGGCAGACTCGCGTCCGCGACCCGCGCGTGCCTCCATATAATAATATTGCAGTTTTAACAGCAGAAGTATTGTGAGAAACAAGTACTTTATTTTAAAATACATTACAAGTCCTCACCTTTTCTATTACAATTATTGCAATCTTGTCCAATATTTAAGCGATTCGTGTCCGAGAAACGCATGAATTCATTTGCTTAATCCCACTAATATTTTATTTGTTAACATTTTTGAGACAATCTTGAATAACTCTTTAGTTGCTAGTAGGACTAATTACTAAGAAATCATCAACAGCGCTTTTGTTAAGATTGAAAATAGGGTTTTAGCTTTTGTCATGGCTTATTCCAATATAGTAAAATACACGAGAACTTTATAATCTCTGATTTTTCTAAAGTCGCGTCGGAAGAGATTACCTCTCTCCACTTGCTACGATCTTTACATATTTCGTTCTCTTCATCTACCTACTCATTACATTCCTCATAATAATCCCCTCGGCTATGAGCTCTGGCGGACATCGACTCAATTTATTTTCTATCGTGTCTACAAACGTCATAGATGATGAGCTTGGTGATTTTAGTTTCTTTTGACCTGGAATTCTTAAGAAGTATTCTTGTTTTACATGCTTTTAATAATGATTTAAATAAACGGTCAATTTAATCAGGTAATGTACCGTTTATTATGACGGACTCGGCGGTGGAGTAGCTACAACGATTTACATAGTATTGATAATGAAAACAAGACGGCCTTGCCGCTGGTTGAATCAAGGATATTGCTATTGTTACAGTTCCATGCCTAAAAAAGTTGACCTATTGCTTGAAGCTTTACCAAGACAAAATATATTCAAAGGAATTGGACTTAGAAACGAATATCGAACAGGGCAAAGAGGAACATTAGGTTTTAGGATATTACATTAACCTCTTGGAGGGTACCGCGAACACCGATGTTCGGAAACAATAGATGTTTCTATTGTGTCTCGTATTGTGCCCCTTGACTACTGAAAATTATTAACTGACATGTAAAACAGTAAACGGGATGTTCACATGGACCAGAGACCATAGCATAATAGAGTCGACGTCGGTCGGTCGCACTTTCTCTGCGGCGGCGTGCGCGGCCTCCGCCGACGGTTTGCGGCGAAGCATTGTCATTTTATACGATCTCCACACAACAATACAACAGCAGCTCACGTTCGTACTATAAAAGGCCACGTAAAAATGTCGTCGTCACGGTAAGTTCTCGAAGGACCGTAAGTTTTTGGGTTATTGGTACGTGGTAAAATTGACAGTCATGGCGGTTGATGGCCAAAAAGCTTTCGTTTTGTGTTTAGTGCCGCTGCGGGCGGCGCGCGCGCCTCCATTACTTGCTTGAGCTGCACGCACGCCGCAACATTTATGCATGATATTAGAAACTAGCGGCTTAGTTCGATAGTTCCGTGTGATAACAACATCGCGGCACGAACTAACACACATACATGCCTATAGTTATTTTAGCATTTCTGGTGATTACTACGTGTAGGTAGGTACATTCTGGTGCCGCTGATCACTGACCCACTTGACAATCAACTGTTGTGTTGTATAATATTGCGAATTAATCGATTTGATAGTATTATGTGGGTGTTGACACCTTCGGGGACAGAGGCGTGGCGATATGTTATGAGTTATGAACTTATGAATTAATGTAATACACACATCTAAAGTATTATTCAACTTAAATCAGATCCTAAGATAAAAAAAAAATACAAACAAACAAACTAGCTTGTCTCGGGAATGGTGTAGAAAAATTATGAAAGGAAATCTACATGGAACAGGAAGACAATCGGATGCCGCGGAGAAAGGATGTCCGCGTCCGCCAATAGGAATATAGTGCAAATACAGCGACGGATTCACGGCACGCAAATATATTTTAAAGATTCTGAATTAAGTTGCAAGTAGGATGTCGAGCGAGTGCGCGGGCGCGTATCGGGGCCGCGGCCCGTTAGCGCGGGACCACACTCGCTGCTCAACATTTCATCACTATCTTTGAGAAAATCAACAACACGCAGGTGTGCACAAGAATGGATGATCTTGGATTGTTAACAATAGCCAGAACCAGAACTCATTAGCGAATAGAGACAGTGACGGCGCTTAATTATTGTGGTATACTACAGGTATTCAGAATACAATAGTACCTATACATTTATCAAGTTTCGGAGTTTGGCAATACATAAAAGTAACATTATGATAATGATGATGACGTAGATGAAGAAAGGCATTAATGTATCTAAATGGGTAGCAGAAGTGAATCAAATAAGGCAAGTGCCGGAGCGCGTATGCATGTAATGTAAACAACAACAAGGCACCGCGCGACGGGCAGACGGGCCTGACGCGTATGTGGAGCGTGACGCGAAAGCTGCACCGTTACCTGACGCCAGCCGCCGTCGACGGCAGGCAGGTGGACCACCACATCGACGCTTCGCAGCCAACACCGCACTTGGTGGCGAGGGGAGGATGCAACCCCGCCGCACTGATATAACTAATTGACCGTGAAACTCACGCAACAAGTCCTCCCAAAAAAGCGACGGGTCCACCGCCGATGAGTCTGATTTTTCTATGACACGAATCGAAGAGAGAGAGTCTCGCGTGGGGCGGGTGCGGGTGCTGCAGGCGCAGCACGCCGCCGCTGCCGGCCGAGCGCAGCATCGTCAGGCGGCGCGCGTGAGGCGGGCCGCGGCCGGGCCCGGGCGCTGCGGGCGGGTCATGCGTGCGGCGCGCGGCGCGGTCGGCGCGGGACTGCCGGCGGCCCGCGCCCCTCCCCGCGACCCACCCCGCGCCGGCCCAACGCAACCCACCACTTCTTGCTTTGCATCGACTCACTTTTTTATATCGCACCAGCTTTCGACAGATTTGACTGTTCACTCATTTCTTAACGGCCATACCTTACTACTTTTTCAAAGACTAATGCAATTATATCTCTCTAATGCAATTCGGCGATGGACCGGGGGATATGTACGTATGACACGTAGATATTTAAATAGGTCCCGAGATCGCAATCGGGCATGAAAATGGCATTAGAAATATGGAAACTGTATTTCGATATCCATTTTGAGCACCGCGGGTCACGGACACCAGCTTTAGGCCTTCGCTGTACAGAAGCACTCGGCAAGACGCAACAGACAACATAATTACTACGGCCCTGGCCCTGGATTAAGGGTATTGTATAATACACGTAAATTTTATTTGGTTGTAGAACATATTGATGTAAAGGGAGGATGGAACCTTTGAAGAGTTTCTTGCCTGTATCTTCTCTAGACAAGGCCTCTCGGTAGTGAACAGGCCGAAAAAAAAGTAGTGGTGTTATCAATTTTAGGATAGTTATAATTTATTTTGTTTTGACTTGTCAAAAGTGTATTTGATGATACCAATTTGATGAAATGACTTTGAGTTTGAGTTTGAATATAATTAATGATTTGGTCTCCACAATTCATAATTTGATTAAAACTTTTGAACATTTGACATATATCATTAAACCTGTTTTACGGTTGAATGTTTTGGGATAGAGTATAGGTACTCAATTCATAGGAAACTCCGCTTACATCTCGATGCATTGTATCTGACCATCGACTGCCGTGAGCCATTAGATAACTGGTAATCTCAACTAGTGCAAAAGCTGTGGGCTGGCGGCGGCGCCGCTTCCGGGCGGAACTCCCGCAGATACAATACCTTCTTTCAACAGATATTCCATGGGTCGCTGTCTTGCTCAGTCGAGCGGTGCGGTGCCTTGGACAACAATATCTACAATGCCATTTTTTTGGTAAGTACCTAGTATAATTGAAATATTCTAAATGGATGTCTAAAAAAGAGGCATTTATATCAATGGTGCCACAGACACGGATATTGGCTGCAGGGGACTATTCGGAACCAAAGTGTGAGAATAAACCCACTTCAGGTGAACGTGTTTACTGATATATTGTAGAAAAAAATATACTATAACAACTCAACGCTGGGAATTAACATATAAGAATAGGAAATAGAAAATGGATGCATATCCAAGCCATCTGGAGGTATTTTAATTTTTTTGTCTTTTTGTCCAACTTATTAAATTGTTCTTAGGCGACTGGATGAATTATTGTAATTTTAAAAAATCCTAATGTTAATAAATATCTGAACAATGTTACTGTGAATAAAAATTTACTTACGAAAAATAATATTTTGTTGTATAGGACGATGAGTGGCCCAACGGCATCGGGGTAGATAAGGGTTCGAAGAGAGGCGGACTTACCAGAGGCAGTCCAGCATGACAGACATGCACCGGCGCCGGCGCCGCACTCACCTGCAACAAGCGGACCACGTTACGGCGGCGCACTGCTCCCACACCACCACCACCAGTGTCCCGAGTGTCACCCGACCACCGTCACCGTGTCACTCTTGCCATCGCATTCACGTACTATTCCGAAGCCACATCACGAAAAAGCTAACATCCTAGCTGACAGCGAGTATTATATAGTTCATTTAAAATTGCGTGCGGTAATCTTTGCGTTGACAGTCCTGATCAATCAAAACAAATCACTTTTTAGTATCGCTTTCGACATAACTCTCGACCGTGGAATGGTATAGTGTTTGGGCGCGTTGAGTACACGGGCAGAGTTAGTAAGAGTGTGTGATGAAGTGCTCGGCGGCAAGGCGCGGTGAAGTGGGCGCAGGGCGGGCGGCACTGCGGCGGCCGCGTCGCAACGGCCGCGGGCTCGGGCGCCACGACAAGGCCGCCGCTCACCGAACCTTGCACACTAACACCAAGCGTGGAGCGTTTATGTAATCTTACTTTTTTGGACAAAACAAAACGCTTTCTTTTTGTAATTTTTAGTGCGTGCTAAAAGCGTGTTTTTTAGTTTTTCAACTATTATTCTTATTTTATACTTTTTAGTCTTCTTATTATTCAAACTTAATTAACTACTTGTAACGGCCGCCATATTGGATTTGTAATGACGTTTCTAAGCTATACATGTACGAGTATTGTCCTCAGAACTTAGAGCGTGTGTAAAATTTCATCCTAATCGAAGACCGGGAAGTGGGTCAAATGAAGATTCCAAATTTTGACGCAGACAACATACTATTACAAACAGTGTGAGTTAAATAAAAGCGTATAAAAAGATTCTTGGTCTTGTCACAAGGTTTTGTCAAACTTGTTTAGTCGTTAAGAAAATGGAACTGACTCGAGAAAATTCAAGAGCATGATTTATTATGACTTTCGAAGTGGTCTAACACAAAAACAGTGTGTTGACCGGATGATTTCTGCGTTTGGTGATGATTGGTGATGAAGCCCCGTCAAAACCACAATTTATCGCTGGTTGCTGAATTTCAACGTGGACGTGTCAGGCTCAGTAATGATCCCCGTCCAAAAACTGCACCCAAGAAAACGTTGATGCTGTGCGTAAGCTGATTGAGGAAGATCGACATGTGACATACCGCGAAATTCAAGCAACTTTAGACATTGGCATGAGTCAAATGCAAATAATCTTGCATGAACAATTAGAACACAGAACAAAAGAGTTTTTATAGCAAGAAAACATAGAATTATTAGACCATCCGCCGTACAGCCCCGACCTAAGCCCTAATGATTTCTATACTTTTCCTAAAATAAAGAATACATTGCGTGGACAGAGATTTTCATCACCTGAAGAAGCTGTGGACGCCTACAAAACGGCCATTTTGGAGACCCCAACTTCCGAATGGAATGGTCGCTTCAATGATTGGTTCCATCGTATGGAAAAATGTGTCAAATTTCGCGGAGAATACTTTTAAAAGCAATAAATAAATTTTTAATTAGTAATGTTGTCACTTCCTTGATTCCCGAAATGTTCAGTGCCGCCCTCGTAGAAGCTTTAATAGAACTTATGCATAATCGATTGTCTATTCGCATTATTCGTGAAGTCAGCAGTCAGCTGTCAAGGTTTTTTTTACACCTTTAATTTTAATCATCAGGTTCTGCGGTTAATATGCAAAAACTACTGCCTAGCTCCTCCCCGGCAGGCGCACACTAGCACTGTAAGATGCGTCACGAACGTCGAAGTAGCCGTTATGTTAAATTGTTCAGTGGTGTGGTGGGCGCCTGCAGCGGCCCAGCGGCCGGCGGCGGCCGGCGGCGCTCCGCCCGGCAGCAGGACACCGCGGCACTCGGCTGTCACGCCTGCACTTATTATTGTACCAAGCATTGCGCGCTCGAAACTGATGTAACCTTATGACGAGGACACTAATGCCATCACTATTACAAACACAAACAGCATCATCTACTACAATACATACCAACAGATTATTATGACCAATTTTTGAGTCAATCCAAATATCATTCATTAGGCAAGTACACAGTAATGCTTATATATCATCACACAAATCACAAGATTCGTTTTTAGATGTAGGCATGTATACATATTTATTTAATTTTCTTCTTTATGATTGTCAATGGAGGGTAGATTTAACAACTCGACATAGTACCTTCACAAGAGCACCGCCCACAATAGGAAAGAAGAAGATTTACAAATTATTATAAGAGAAATTATAATACTCGCTTGTTATTAAGAGAACTATAATATTGTAGCTTGGCCCGACCAATGGACGTAGCGTAGGTTGTCCACGTCATTGATGTTGATGAACCGTGCGTAGAAACAGAAACGGCAACTAAGTATATTTGTTGGCAATAAGTAACATGGTAATAGAGATGCGCCGAATATTTGTTTTGTATTCTTTATTCGGCGTATTCGGCATCATTTCACTATTTGTATTCGGCCGAAGTATTCGGTTTTTGTGCCGAATATATTCGGTTGTATTTTCTCGGCTAGATGACTAGGTATAGAACAAAAAGACATAACTTCTTCTGTAAGATTTGTGTTACTCATGTCAACATAATAATTTCATAGGCTAGGTGGTAGTTCAGTATAGTCAACTTATATTTTAACATCGACTGTAGTGACACGAAATGTACATTCGGTATTCGGTTATTCGGCGAAACCACTTATCGGCGCATCTCTAATGATAAGCTATGTAGTAGGAGACGAACAGGTACATCGGAGTAGCACCTCACTCTGTAGTAGGTACTTCGGTATGTTTTTATCGCAAGTTAAACACGCCACACGGATTGAGTAATCGTCCTCGCCGTACTATGACTATATTTCTATAGATATTGCGAAACTTGCGACTGATATTGGTGTTCCGCTGCCGGGCGTGAGGCCCATTTTATTGTACAAATATTTGCCGAACGATGCGTCATAACAACGATTCACCAGATTACTGTAAATGGTCGCATAATTTTAAAATCAGAATGTGTGATGTGATGCAGAACTGTCGGCGCAGCGGCCACCCCCGCGCCCCGCGCCCCGCCCGGCGCACCCCCGCCTGTGCCCACACTGCCCTATAAATAAGCCGCGCACCCCGTCTTCAGATTAACCAGAGCATAATTATCTATAAAATTCTTGATGAGCCTAACCGATGCTCACTGACGACCAACAGCCCGCCGCCGCGGACTGTCGTTCACTAATTCGTTAATGCTATCGAGGACAGACGCAGTGTGGATTCCCTCAAAATCTCTAATCTAATTTATCCATCCGCCGCTAAAATTTTCCGTCATTGATTACTCACATATGAAGGTTCCGTTGTTGTTGAGCAAAGGTCACGAATACATCTCTCGGACGACTCGACGTGCGAGTTGAATATAGTATTATAAGTTTATTTATTGTATACGTTTTTTTTAAATATCCTTGCCCTGTGCTTGGATGGGTAAATTTTGGAATGTCGACTTCTTCAGAGGCGCGTTAAGCCGTTGGCCCCGGACCCCATTCCAACCATTTACCTGCCGACCCGCATTGGACTAGAGTGGTAGTGTGTTTTCCATGTGGGAACTAAAGGAAGTCGATAAGAATATGGAAATACGAGGTTTCTGGCAATGGATGCAAGTTGGATGTGCGTTTTTTAAAGCTTATATTTCCTGGTATAAGTATAATATGATGAATAATGTTAGTGTGGTGTGGTGTGGTGAGAGCGCTGGAAATGAGCGGGACTTACGGCTGCGGCGAGGAGTGCTGGGACTCACCTGCAACAAACAAACGCCCAGTGTTAACGACTCTTACGGCACACTCTGCGACGAGGGGCATGACCCAACACACGAGCAAACTACCAAACAAAACCTGCAACGATATGACAGCTTGTGCTTGCCCATTAATTAGATGACGCTGTTAACTGAATTGTATTTCTAAACATTAAAGTCAATACTACACACTAACAACACAATGTTTCAGGCCTCTGTCCCCGAAGGAGCAGGCAAAGGAGTTAAACCCACGTTAAAGTTCGTTAATTGTTTAATTAAAAGTGTAACGGCCTCAACGTTTTATCGAGATATCGCCACAGGAAGACACACTTGATAAGCTGGTACGGTTACCAATGATAATTATAACATTATAAGCAACACAATGTTTAAAGATAATTAAATTATTTTTGAAGCCTTCAATAAATATTAAAATAATAATCAATATTCCGTAATAACAGCACGAGGTATACTATACTCTGTTTCTTCACCTGTGTGTCTAGTGGTGGGACGTTTGTGAACTAAAGCCTTCATGCACTTATTGAGTAGTTATTATCTTGATACAAGTTTGAATAATATAAGACACAATAAAAATTAACTATTGAAAAAAAACGCAAGACTTATCATCACGCTGAAATTCGCAGTTACATTTATTTTCATTCCATTTAGATCATAATCAGCAGTATTCTAAACAGCCGTCCTGACGGCAGCGCTGTTGCCGTTAGCGCCGGACGCTCGCGCGCACCTCAGCGGAGCCTCTCTTGGCGGAGAAAGTTTTTATTTGTTTACTGGGACAAAATCCTATATCCGGATCTCACCTGCCGCTGGTTAGGCGGTAAGCTTGTGCGGGACTCGTTAAGCCGCTCGCTGAAAGTACCCACTAGGTTCTGCTTATGGGACTTTCCGAGTCGATCCCAGGGCCTTCCGAGTCCCGACCTAGAAAACCACTAGGATATGATATTTGTCATTATATATACATTGTATATTGTACTGTGTCTAACATGTATTTATATAGGTCCGGCCGGAACCAGCGCTGTACCAGCTTAGCCTGATGCAGCTCATGCCGAGTTGCTTTTACTTGTTTTTGTTTGTGTGCACTTTGGTATTGGTATATATGTATAATAAATTATTTTTATCTTTCTTTCTTTCTGTCCAACACACGCGGTCGCTCGCGGGGCAGGTTGCAAGACGAAATGATGGCGCCCGCCGTCTCCTGCCCACCCGTCCCCGCCGGAGACTACGCCGCCGCTCCGTTATCATATTTCCCAATTTTATTTGGCGTCAGCGCAGCATGTCTCCCGCTTTCATTTTCTGCTATAACTCGCAATTTCTTATTCCCTTTTCTAGCAATATCCTCGTTCACAGAATCAACCCATCATTTCTTCGATCTTCCTCTCCGTATGCATAACCATAACAACAACATTTAAAAACTAGAAATATAAGTCTAAAGCTTTATTCAAATTACACACACAATTCTAAAATGTACAAAAAACAATAGCGCTGTTAACCTCACTCCACACACTAGCTGTAACCTTGATATCATACTGCCAAAGGTTCTAATTGTTACACCAACGGAACAATATGTTTGTAGGAAATTTTGTAATGCTCCATTGTATGGTATGCACTTACATATTATTGTTATTGCAATAAAACTATAGTGCATTCGTGTCGCCGTGGCTAGATTACAAATTCGCGATATATTTAATAGTAACAGTCATTGTCTTCGAACATAAGGAAACGTTACTGGATACGAAACGAGGTCGTTGCACATTAAATATACAAAAAGACGCTTTTTATATTTTGGGAACTCGTTTAGAATTCGACCTACATAATTCATGGTTTCAAAGTACATGCAGAAGAAAGTAGATCTAACGAGCACCGCAACAATGGCGCCGCGACCCGGCGGCCTGCGACCTTGTTACTAATTAATTCTGATTCGGTAAAAGTGTGAGAATGGCTTATTGATTCCAATCGTAACAAAGAAACTTTGAAATTCTGAGACAGGAGCGAGTTATGGCGGAAAAGCGTTTGGTCGCAACAATCAAGGGTAGTGTTGTGGCGAGCATTACACAAGCACAGGTTCGCCTTGAGGCCGCGCGCCGCCCGCGCGTTACATCATCGATGAGGTAACGCGCAGGCGAATGAGGACGGACCTTAACAAGGGTTGCAGGACGCGTTTCATGGATTGTGATACCTGTCCGCTTTCAGGGGGTATGGGGACGAACCCAACATTAAAAATATTTCCTAGTTGACGAATCATATAATTATCCAGTAGCTCGCCCGTCCCGCTCCAACCCAACGTACACGACATCAAGTCTGACAGCAAATCGGATTTTATTTTATCGGACTTTAACGGAAATTTGGCTTTTTATTCATTTTAAATTTGAATTTTTATTCAATTTAAATCGAGATTTAAAACTAGAGTTTGTCATTTTTTGACAATTATACTATGGCTTTTATGTAAAAAAATTACTAAATCAATATTTAACCTAGGTTTAAAATTTCCTGAAAGTGGCCGTAAAAGTCTTAAGACCATGGAGGTCCAGTTCCAATTCTACAGTGAAAATATAATCTCATTTTTTAATATGGAACGCTTTTTTTACTTTGAACTAACCTTTAACTAACGTCTGCTGCTCAGATTTTTTCTTTCCATAAAATGAAATATTATCCCTATATGAAACTGAGTCGATCCCCAACAATTTTTTTAATATGACTAATTTCTATGGACAAATCACGCTTGACCAAAAAAAATACTATACCAATTTTTTTCTCACAAAAAAAGAATAAATGGTTCCTAAGCCCGTTTCTGTATATCTTCTATGGTTATGGATTTCCCCATACCGTCCCAGTAAAAAAGACACACTGTATACCCCTCACTTAACTATCCAATTTCGACAACCGACAACCAGCGAGCGACAACCAGCCCGCGCAGCCGCGCGCCGTCAGCAGAACGTCGCGTCGGCGCCGTGCAACGTCTGCAGTTGCACCGGCACACATTCAAGCAAACATCGACTAATACAGTCAACATCAGCAATACGCAAACTTGATACTTTTACACGATAACAATATTTTATTGTAATCGGTCCAGCCATTTTGGAGATTGGCCCGCACAAACAAATAGAGAATCAAAACAAAAATTTTTTTTTGGTATTTTCCCTCTATTTACATCCCCTGACTTGATTTTAAGCATTTTTTTCTACGTACAGATATTTGACCTCTACAGTTTTATTATATGTATTGATTATTACAACTCACATCAAATAATAATAATGTATCATCTTTTTAGATATATACTACAGCATTCAGGTGTTGAGCAGCGCCCAAATCAGTTGCCAATACATATAAGGCTAATCAAAGTTAAACGAGTCATGAAGTGCGCGTGCGCCCGGCCGCTGATTGGCCCCACTTGACTCGGCGGGCGCCCGACGAGCGCTCTAATGGCTCATTTTATAGCTTCAGTACTAAACGATATACTTTACACGAATCTGGACATTTCTTCACTTTCATCATTGACCAGGAATTATTACTAGAGTCCACACACATAGATAGTAATGATTTTAACAAAATACTTTTTAACCACCTTGAATTGGATGACTACTGCCTGCCGACATTATCATCCAAGCTTGTAGTCTCATACATTAATAGTAGGAACTGGAACTGTATTTAGAATAATGCGAATACTTAATAAGCAAACACGTCAAAATATATGGCAGACGCAGCCGACTTGGGGTAGCGTAAATACGCCAAACGTCGGCCACCCTCCAAATGTCGGCCAGCTGCACATTTACAGCTTGCGTTAATTCAAAAGGTAATTAAATAAGGATTGTGCTACATGAATTGCAAGCTCAGTTCATCCTCCCTTGGTACAAACAGTTACTATCCTACTTACTCTTTGCACAAAAAGCCGCAGTAGCGATCGCGCCGTTTGCGGCGACAAGTTCTTAGTGAAGGCAGCTTACTTGCTGTGAATAGCTACGCTTCGGAGATTGATGTTAAGACGGTAAGACATCATATTTATATTATTTACAGCTGTTATACCCCTAAAGAATTATTTTTACTACATATTGACATAGTTTTTTTATCGTTTTGTGTGTTGGTTTAAGGGGAAAATAGAGGGCCGCCATTAGGACACCAGTTTTGGCTTAAACCCGGATTCTCGGCCGGGACCGACTTTAAGTATGTGTAGACTGTTTTATAAATTCCAATTCTACGAATTCCAATGGCTTTATATGAGAATTTGCAAAACTCATAGTTCCATAAATCTATTTCACGTTTAATCGCCAAATAACTTGCATGCCACTTGGTGATATTACTTGCATCTCGAGAAATATGGTACACAAATCAGGTGCCGACTTTAAGAATGTTACCGGGTTCGTAATGTCGTCCAGCCTCGGATTCGACAGGCTGATAACTTTTTGTATTTTTTCATTAACAGTACATTTATTGATCAATAACACTTTTTCTCAAAATTTAATACTTATGTATTGACTGACTTGTTTGACAAATTGTAAATTTTATCAAAAAACATTATTACAAAGACGTTAAAAGTTTAACAAACAAATTACTTGTGATATTAGGTATTTTAGCTCCTTGGAGTAAAACTTGTATATGTTATGTTTTTAAATTACCAAAATAAATCACAAATTAATAATATATTTCGCTGTCACGTGGCCGACATTTGGAAAAAAGAAGACCGACCATGGGCGGAAAATGAGCGACTTTAGGGTTTTTTGGTCGTGACGCATTAAAACCTTTATAACATTTTTCTTTTGCTAGGAAAGTAAATTAAGATTCTACGAACGTTAAATTAAATTATCAACATATGCAAAACGCATCATAAGCTATTCTTTCATTGCAAATTATGCGGATGGCCGGCTCAGGATAAGAATAATGTCTTTAGTAGGCATATCAAACGCCTTTGAAAATGTGGGTCAGTTGATGTCATGTCATGGCAGCATGCGGTGGGGATTGGTGATCGTACAAATAAATCATACGGTCGCTCGCCGGCTGGTCCTTCGCAGCCAGTCTTTAAATGACGCATGTATAAATGCGTGAACTATAAATCTGTAATTCGATTCTCATTTTCTTTATGAATAAATTCAAATAGCCTTTGTGTAAAAATAAAGGCCGCGCTCAATGTGCGTCGCGTTACTTGAGGCACGCGCCCACGCGAGCTGAGAGCGAATCAGGCTGCAGCAAACACTCAAGGAAAGGAACCAAAAGAGTACCTCCGAGCCGCGAAGGTAATAACGCCATGTTTGTGTTTCGTGTCGAGGCTCGAACAATAGAACAAAGCGGCGGCGGCGGCGCGGGGGGTGTGACGTCACGCAGGTGTACGCTGATAACGCGCGCTCACGTGCCGGCGAGCAACGCGCATCATCAGCTTTTCTGCCGTGCTAACCAGTTTTTCATCATCTTCAGACGTAACAGGAAAATGTTTCGCTTCCGTCGCCCAGGACCCGAGCTTCTACCGACGTCGGTCGTTCCAGTGGAAGCGTAGCCGCGGTGATGTCGCGAGTGCCGGCTCACCTGCAGAAGCAGGAGACGGTGTCTTCGAGGTCGGGCGGCGCGGCGGCGGGGGCGGGGGCGGCGGCGGGGGCGGAGGCGCGCGGGCGCAGCAGGCGCGCGCTGGCGCGGCGAGCGCGCGCGCCGCTGCGGCGCAGCAGGCCGGGCTCGCCCGCCTCGCCCTCGCTCATCCTGCGGATCCAGGCCTTCACCACCATGCACGCCACGGTCGCGGTCGCGCGGAGTGCTCGCGGGTGCGCGCCGCGGACGACTGAGCGCGCGCGCGCGCGTCACGCGTTATCAGCGCGCACCTGAGCCGCCGCCGTCCGTTGATTACATATCGACGGCCGCGCTCTGTTATCTCTTGTCTCTGTGTCTATCTAATTTGACGTCGCCGCGCCGCCGCGCTGCTCTTATTTTTTTCAGGTGTCGTCGAATATAAAGCGCTCTTTGGATACAATCAATAGAAAGTTATATTAATGTATAGTGTAGGTACATTTAGGACCCTGAGAGAATACGAAATAATGAAAAATGGTAATGAAATAATGTTGTATTAGAAACGGTAATTAATTATTGAATTAAATCATAACTAAGACTATTCGCAAACACACTAATGACAAATAAGAGCCGACCGGCCTGATGGCCGCCCGTGTTTGTCCTGACAACATCTCTATGTAAACAGTACAGACAGTGCACTGGTTCATCAGTCTGTTTGACCCACTTAAATGTTTTGCAAAGAGTGAATTAAAATGGGCCAATTATCAGGCACATAAAATTACCCAATGGAATAAAAGTTGGCATTTAATTTTATAATGCGACACCGAGCACGATTATACGAGGAAATATTATAAACATTAAGTAGGCAAGTACTATACTATACAAGCAGTAGTTTGTTTAGGCATAGGAATTCTATAATTCATTTAATATAAGCTATACTAAGGAGCTCGATGGAGTAGTGGTTAGTACGCTTTGGCTTTCGTTCGAAAACAAAGCTACCTTCGCCATGGTAAGGCCGTGGATGGGTGGCCCAAACTTTGTGATCTTCATCTCCTCCGTGCTTCGCAGGGCACGTTAAACCGTTGGTCCCCGTCGCTATTGCGACCATGTCTACCCGCCGCCAGCGTTTTGGTGTAACGGCCCATACTCCTCATGTGTTTCTCCATGAAGAAGGCCTGTGCCCAACAGTGGGATATATATAGACTGAGGACTGAAGATAGGACTATCTATACTATTATATATTAAGCTGAAGAGATTGTTTGGTTGGTTAAATAGAATAGAAATTATTTATTTGAACGCGCTAATCTCAGGTAGTTCCAGGTCCAATTTGAAAAATTGTTTTCCCCAAAGAGTAGGCAGTGATATCAGATCACAACTGGTTACGATCCAGCAACATCTTTCGCTACTCTGATTTCTAATGCATGCTGATCGGTTTGATGTGGATTTGACCAGCCCTTTTGAGAACTTCAGTCGCCGATTTGGTATAGAAGTGGGTGGGTAGTGGGTGGTTTGAGATAGGATGGCACGTGACTTCTTGTCTGTAAATATCTTGGTTGTTCTTGGATCTCGCTTCGACAGGAGGTCGAACACCTCTCACTCTCATCCATCCAAGCCACACAGCTCAGCCGAACAGTAACTATATGTCATGTCATTAATGTGGAGGAGGAACAGCGTGGGAAACAGATTGGAACCCTGAGTTACGCCAGATTTTATGATCCACAATGCACATCCATCACAACACGCACTCTATTCTCGTGACAGAAGCTAGCGACCCTGCTACAGAGGAAGTCCGTGGAGCTTGCAAAGAACATCGATCGAAGGCTTTATACTTAGCGATGTCGAGGCTGATAGCCAAGACTGCCCGGCCCATGCCAGCTGCTAGTTCATCCCACACATGCGTTGTTATGCAGTAGGAATCACACATTGACTGTTTCGATCGAAAACCATATTCGATCGTTTATTAAGGTGTGTTTCATCCGACTAGCTGCTTGATAATGATCCGTTATAAGACCTCACACAGAAATTGGGTGCTTTCTGGTCATGCATGGGAGGGAGCACTGGTCAAAGACTTCGACAAGGCATTGAAGGATGAATTACTATTATATCTTTAAAAAAAACTAATTAAAACTTTGTAAAATTACAGTAAAATAACAATAAGGATATTATGACACAAAGTTAAAGTTAACAACCAGCACTGTTGTAAGACCACAGCATTGGCAAATAAGTGTGGAGCACACAACAGGCAACCATTTGAAATAATTACATTATCATGACAATCATCTTAGTTTTAAGTTAAAATAGTTAAGGCTTGTTTTTTGATCCCTGATGAAGTTAACCAATTGTTTATGTACGGTGTACACTTGAATATGAGTTCTGATGGGGTTGAGTTGAAGTCGGAGTGCAGAGAAAGATAACCAGAAGTTAAAACTGACGTATATTGTCAAATAAAAGTTATAAAAAAGTAAACAGTTAATTGGCTAATGCTTCCTCTGTGGCTGTTAATCGCACTCTAAGTATAAAAATATATATTATTAAAGTTAATTATTACAAATCTAGGTTGCTAACACAGCTAAAATTATATTACATAGTAAAAGTATAAACAGTACTTAAAAGATAACATTGCGCAGTAAAATATTGCTCAGTATGTAATTAAACTGATATGTACAGTATAAGACTGTACATGCTGGCAACCCAAAAGAAAATAAAAAGAATAAAATAGTTACTAAGGAAGAATCAGCCATTACAAATCATTAAAATTAAATGCGCAGTTGTCCGCTTCCGCTCCAAGGGTGACTCTCCGCGATGGCTTGGGCTGTCGTTCCTTGTCCAGGTCCTTGCATGATGTTGAAGCGGTTTCATCCTTGGTAGATAATACTCGTAGCTCTATGTTTTCACGCGGATAGATAGCTGCTTCTTCAGTTGCCCGGAGACGTCGTCGGCGTGAACAGTATTTCTTCGTGATTATTACGATACCGGTCACTATAGCTGCTGTGACCAATATATAAGTGACCACATACTGATGAATGTCATGTGTCGATACTGTAGAGGGTAGGTGATCCTCAAATTTCTTCTGATCAGTAATTCTTTCTTCAATCCTTGCTATCTCGGCACTCGACGATACAAAAACCGCAGGAACGGTACGACTTTTCAAATTCACTATTTTGTTAATGGTTGTGTTTATTGTTGGTATCGAGAATTCATAGCTCAACTGTACATTGCTATTATATTGATTATGCGCAGCTATAGTCATGTCGTTTGCTTGCAATAGGCATCCTTGCGGTAGTGTGATGATAATCGATGACGTCATTGTTTGAGCGGAGATGTCTTTATCGCATATGATTCGTACGCCACATGAATCACAGCATATCACTAACCAGCTGTTCGGAGAGTGTAATTCAATCCACTCGTCCTTGCATTCCCGTTGCTCGACATTGCAAGGTAACTCATTTTGATGTGACAACAGTTTTGCTTCGCAAGGTGCATTGTTGTTATGAAAGTTATAGATCGGAAGATTCTTGTTGCATAATATGTTACTCCTTTTCTGTCTCGTACATTGATCATAATCTTCTCTTGACATCGAGATGTAAGTGTTTCTGGTTAGGTCTACGGCAACATATTTTGACCTTGTCCTAATGTATGAGTGACCCGTTTTTGATTTTACGGGTAACGGGATGACCTTGTAGAGGTTAAATTCTTCTGTAGATTTTAGTGGTATGTGGACTTCAAACAGAAAGAAGTTTTCAGTGACTCTTGCCTTTACATTAGTTAATTTGTAAAAGTCCATTATATCTTCTCTTAAGTTGTCTGCTGGTAGACTTAACGTTCTTGGCAGTCTTCCTGAGATGTCAGTTAACTGTTCCGCCAGATGTGTTGGGGAGACAAGGTGAACATCGATGTGACCTTGATAGACATTAGTTAATGTGTTAAATAACATTTCTTGAACCTTTCTCATGCTATTCAACAATAAGTAGGCTGTCAGGGATGCAGAGTTCACGTAAGTTGTAGCGGCCAAAATTTGTAGTTCAGTTTCAACTGATGATAACTTGATGTTAGTGTTCATGATGTAAGAGTCAATCAATTTGAACTGTCGCTTTACATTTTCTTCTGTTTTCTTCAAAACCTTATTTTCGAGCTCTACAATAGATGTTTGGTTCTTCACTAACTGAAGTAAATAATTTTCGTTAGCTTGCAGAGATTTGATGTCTTGTTGGTATTTGTCCGCAAATCCCTGGTCTAATATACCAAATAATGTGTTGGCGATTGACCCGACCCCGTTAATCAGGCCTCGTTTTTTCCTGTTCCCAAGATGCTGATGTGGGTTGATTAGTATGGAGTTGTAATGATTTAACATTTCCACCTCGTGATCCAGTTGCTCCATTGTGGCCATACATTGTTTTAATTTTGCTTGCTCGCATAAGCTCTTCACGTGTTCGTAATAAGTTTTAATCCTATTTGTGTTATCCCAATAGTTAGTCAGGTTGTAATACATCACTAAGATCCATTCGTCATGAATGGTTTGCATCTTCCCGACGGTATCATAATACGCCGGCCTCTCCGGTTCCAGTTTAGTGATAACTGCACTCGATGCGCTCGTGCCAACAAATGTGCAATATGATCCAGTAATAAATGTAAACATTGATAATAATGTTATCAATCCCGTTGTTAATGTTTTATTCCCCGTCTTTCTTTGATCATTTTTCTTAGTTAACTCTTTTTTCTTTGTTGTTGTTTTGCTTGAACTTTCAGTTGCAGTTTCTTGTTCGAGAGTATGATCTTCTATAGGGAGAGGTGATAGTTTTAGTACTGGCCTTTTTATTACGCCCTTCTGAGTTTTCAGGGTTGTAACGCGCACTAAGCCGTCGGATCCAGGATGCGCCTGTATCACGCGGGCCATTGCCCATTTTGCGGGAGGTAAGTTATCTTCTCGAACAAGTACAATATCTCCTTTTTTTATGTTCTTGGTTGGTTTGTTCCATTTACTGCGAATTTGTAACTGTGTGAGATAATCGTTGGACCAGTTTTTCCAGTACTGATGAAAGATGTGTTCCACTAGTTGCCAACGTTTACGAAGGTCAAGTTTACTCGCATCGTTGTAATCTGATAGAGGTAGCGATAGCGTTGGACTGCCCGTCAGAAAATGTCCGGGAGTCAGGCAGTTAAAAAATTCGTCAGGGTCCTCAGTAAGGGGTGTTAGCGGCCTTGAGTTTAAACATGCCTCGATCTTTGCCAGAAGAGTTGTAAATTCTTCAAATGTTAATTTTTGCTCCC
Source organism: Parapoynx stratiotata (assembly GCA_910589355.1). NCBI lineage: Eukaryota > Metazoa > Arthropoda > Insecta > Lepidoptera > Crambidae > Parapoynx > Parapoynx stratiotata. The sequence goes on from OU342460.1 coordinate 151,517, forward strand.
CTAGTACTCTTCGTAAATGGTATTTTGTAGATTTAACGGCGCCTTCCCAGAGACCTCCAGCGCTGGGGTATGCAGGAACATTGAAATGCCACTCAATATCCATTTTAGCAATTTCGTCGAAAAATTCTGTTGTTAATATCTGTTTGAACTCTTCATATTCTTGACGTAGCACCTTTGAAGCTCCGACAAAGTTTGTACCGCAGTCGGAGTACATATGTTTTGGGGTGCCTCGCCGTGAGCAGAATCTTTGTAAAGCTGCAATGAACGTACTAGTGCTGAGGTCCGACACTAGCTCAATATGCGTTGCCTTTGTCGTCATGCATATAAAAACAGCAATATATGCTTTGGATGTTGCTACACCGCGTCCTTTGTTTAGTTTGATGTCGTAGTATCCACTATAGTCTATTGCAGTGTGGGTGAAGGGACGACCGGGAGTGATCCTCTGAATAGGTAAGTTCCCCATTTTTTGATAAGTGTCCGAAGCTTTAAATCTATGACAGCGTACGCAGCGTCTAAGTTGAGTTTTGACTGCCCTGTTTCCGCCAATAATCCAATAGCGCTGCCGGGAGTAGTTTAACGTCAGCCGCGCTCCTCCATGCAGAGTCATTATATGATTATGTTGAATAAGAAGTTCAGTAAATCTTCCTGAGTGAGGTACGATAATTGGGTATTTCATCTCCAGAGGTAAGTTAGAGTATTTTAGTCGCCCTCCAACTCGAATGATGTTTTGCTCATCTATATAGGGGTCCAGTTTGTAGATAGGACTCGTCTTCGTGATGTTTTCTTTTCGTGATAATGTTTTATATTCTTCGAAAAAATATTGTTGTTGAATATATTTAATTATTTCATCATTAGCGGCGCGCATTTCGCTTGTTGTTAGGTAAGCAGTATCCAATTTCTTCTTGTTCCGAGTGTTCGTAATGAATCGCTTGACCCAGCTGGTGATTCTTATTACACGTAGTAACGAACTGTATTTTTCCAGTAAATTACATATAAAATTATCATGACCTTGTTTGTTGTTGTTATGTACCACTTGTATGTGGTTTATAAGTCCCATGTTTGTTTGTAATAAAGTTGGTATGTTTTCACAATTTCTTAGGTCTGTCAGGAAAGCTGGACCGTTCCACCAAAGGCTGCAGCTCTTCAGTTTGCTTGGAGTTAATCCTCGCGTGGCGCAGTCCGCCGGGTTTAGCTCAGTTTTTACATAACGCCAACGAGAAGCTGGGATTGCAGCGTTGATTTTTCTTACTCGGTTGGCGACGTAGACATTCCATTTGTTAGGGTCTCCGTTGATCCATGCCAGTACTACTTGGGAATCACACCATGCTGTAGCCTCAATTTTGTAGCCTTTTAGTGATTCTGTAACCTTTGTCATTAGGTCCGCGAGCAGTACAGCACCACATAGCTCAAGTTTCGGTAGCGTAATTTTTTGTGCCACTGGGGCTACTCTTGTCCTGGATGTTAAAAAGGTTATTTTTGGTTGACCTTCATGGTTTGTAGTTCGGGTATAAATGATGCAAGCGTAAGCTTTCTCGCTGGCATCACAGAATCCAAGTAACTCGATACCTTTTTGTGTCTCGCCGATCCATCTCGATAAAGTTATGTTTTTAATTAGTGGTAGTTCAGATTGTAGTTTGACCCAATCGTTTTTTATCTCCGTCGGCACCTTATCATCCCAGCCAAGTTTGCTTAGCCATAGTTTTTGGAACATAAGTTTCGTAGTTATTGTTATTGGTGAGAGCCAGCCGAGGGGGTCATAAAATTTGGAGATGTCCGACAGTAGCATTCTCTTCGTTAATGCAGGTTTTGTAGAGTTCGTTTCTGGCCAGTTGAAGTGAAATGAGTCTGTATTATGGTTCCACCGAAGTCCCAGAGTTTTGGACGCAGTTTCGGCCTTGAAGTCAAAGTCGTTAGTTGTAGAAATTTGTTGTTCTTGTAAGTTTTCTAGTAGAGCTGGGTGGTTGCTTAACCATTTTCTTAAATTCATTCCTCCGCCCTTCATCAGGTTGATAAGGTCTTGTTGTAAGTTTATGGCACCCTGAAGTGAATTTGTTCCACTTATCAGGTCATCCATATAAAAGTCGTTTTTCAGTACTTCCGAAGCATCGCCAGCTGCAACATCGGTATGAGCCGAGTATCGTGATCCGTCATCTATAGCTAACTGCTGTAAAGTTCTCATCGCTAGCCATGGCGACGATTTCGTACCGTAAGTGACGGTACATAGCTGGTATTCCTGTAGGAGTTCATTCGGGGAGCTGCGCCAGATAATCTTTTGTAAGTTTTGTTGATCTTCGTTTAGCCAAATACACCTATACATTTTCTCAATGTCCGCAGTGAAGACGTATTGATATGTTCGCCATTTAATTATTAAAGATTGTATATCTTTTTGTAAGTTCGGCCCCTTTTCTAGAAGATCGTTTAGGCTGTATCCAGTTGAATTTTTCTGTGAGGCGTTGAATACTACTCTGAGTTTAGTTGTAGTTGATTGCAGTTTCAGGACTCCGTGATGTGGAAGATAGCAGGAAATATTTGAATTGTTTGGAGATGAAGGCTTCATATGCCCGAGATTTTTATACTCTTGGATGAATTCTTTATACATGTTATTTAGTAGACGATTTTTTTCAAAACGTTTTTCTAGTTGTAGGAATTGAGATATTGCTATTTTTTTCGATTCGCCTATCTTGTCTTCGTAGTCATCGCTAAGTGGCATCTTCACTATGTATCGCCCATCTGAGCCTCGTTGAACGGTGTCTTTGTAGAATTTTTCACATCTGTCTTCCTTTGACGTAACGTGGGAATTATGAATGTCTTCGGACTCCCAAAATTTTGTAAGTTCATCCATGTTTATCAGGGTCACGTGGCAGTTAAAAGTCTTAAATTTTCCGCAAATGATATATCCAACTTGAGTATTCTGTGCAACTAAAGTGTTATTGTCGCCTTTCAGGACACCATCTAAAATAATCTCCGAGTATACGTCCGCCCCTAGCAACAGATCTATGGGACGTGAGATATTAAACTCAGGATCAGCAAGTTTCAAATTTTCTAAGTGAGGCCAAGAAGTTTTCTCAAATGTCTCATTCGGCAGGTTGTTAATTAATTTCTTCATAATGAGAGCGGAAGTTTCAAAACTATAATCTGAATGTATCGATGAGCACGAAAGATTTATCTGCCCTCTACAGTCTCCGGATGCGTTGCCCACTCCCGAAATCGTCGCGTTTAGTTTTCTTCTAGGTATTTGCAACAGTTGAGCCGCATTTTCGGTGATCAAGTTGACCTGCGACCCTTGATCCAAAAGTGCGCGTAGCGTCACGTAATCTCCGTTAATTGATTTTACTCTCAGTAATGCAGTTGTTAAAAGAATCTCTGTGTTATGATCAGATAAATGATTTGAACTTGGTTGCTGAGCTGTTGACCCAATTTTACTTGCGCTTGTCGAAGGAAAAAAGTTGTTTTTCCGTTCAAAGTTGTGCAAGAGCGTGTGGTGTTTCAGGTTACATTCTTTACACGTTTTAGCCGATTTGCATTGTTCGTTGCCGTGGCTGAACAGACAATTTTTGCAAAATTGCAGTTTTGCAATCGTGTTATTTCTTTGAAATGTGTTCATGTTAATAAATTTTGCACATTGCATCACCACGTGATTTCCATCGCAACATGGGCATTTTCCATAACTTGCGTGATAACTCTTTGAAAATGTTTTCTTGAAATCTAAGTTGGTATTTTTGGCATAGTTTTGCCTGTATGGGGCTTTATGAACTGACGGTCTTTGTCCGATAGTAGCTTCTTTCTTCGATGATTCCATTGTTTCATAAGCCAGAAATTTACTCTCCAAAAAATATAAAAAGTCGTTTAAATTTTGCAACTCCCGATGATCTTGTAATTCTTTCATATATTCTTGATAAGTTAGCGTATCCAGTTTCAATGACATAATATGCACGACCATCGGATCCCATGAAGATGTATCGATTCCAATGTTATTAATCCCATTCAAGCTTTCGGTTATGACGTCATACATTTTCTTTAAATTGTATGCATCTGGTTGCTGGATGGTGTGTAGGTTAAGCATGTTGTTCATGAAGGAGGAAAATTGACGTCGACGATTATCATAACGCTGACTTAATATTTCCCAGCACGAAATATAGTTTTCGGCGCTGATTGAGAGATGCTGTACGAGTCGTTCAGGTTCACCACGTAGTTTAGACTTCAAATGCTGCATTTTTTGGGCCGGGTTGATTATAGGATTGTTGTGAATTGCTTCGGAAAATAAATTTTTGAACGAGATCCATTGTTGGTAGCTTCCCGAAAATTCAGGTATCTCAATTTTTGGTGCAGACTGTTGATAATGAGTTGTAGTCCACATTTTATTATTAATCTTCTTCTTAAGTTGATCATACTTGTTTTCAATGTTGGTGAACATATCATAGTAAACATCGTTAGTTCCCTTCAGCAACAAATCTATTTCCCAGTGGAGCTTATCAATAGCTTCCCATTTGCTTTTTAATATAGATAAATAGTCATCGAGTTCCCACTTCTCCGTGATCAGGGATAAATCAATTTTTGACATAACCCGATCGATTGCGTTAAAGTTACATTCTTGTTTGTTGAGAAGATGCTGACCTTGTTGTCCAGACTCAGACTCTCTAGGCATAGTTAAATCAAACTTAAGATTTTGTTTTTGTTCTTGTAGGTTGCGCAATCGGTTCTCCATGTTAGTTTTAGTTTCTTCATATATTTTCTTTGTTTTTTCGAACACCCCATCCATGAAGTAGTTAATGTTCTTGTTTTCTAGTTCTTGTTCTAGCACAAAATTTCTCTCTTCGAAGTCTTGCCACTGACTCTGCAAAGACTCCAAGCGTTTGTTAAGGTACTCTTCCGTTTTCCTTGATGAAGAATCCTTATTGTAGTTACTGCATAACGTTTTGATGTTATTGAAGCAGATTTGTTGTAGTTCTAGGTTATTCATCTTGTCGCGTAGTTAGTTAAAAGAAAGAATATGTAGTTTTGTCAAACCTGGCACGCAGTTCTCGTACACTGATGTTGACACAAAGTTAGTTAGTTAGTTTCACGGCACTATTACCTTTAAGTTAAGTTGTTCTCTTCTTTTTTGCTTCGTAGTTGATGTTTCTTCTTAGATTTGGAATAGTCGCTGTTCAACTTTTAGTGTAATTGCGCCCCCACTTACAGTATTCTGCGCCTTCTCAATGCCCCTGGTGAGACCCGCTGGTGGGAGGCCAGGTGCACCGATTCGCTACTGCGGCGAGAAACACAAAAACACCAAAAGTTTTTCCTCGAAGGACCATAAAATGTACGGTGTACACTTGAATATGAGTTCTGATGGGGTTGAGTTGAAGTCGGAGTGCAGAGAAAGATAACCAGAAGTTAAAACTGACGTATATTGTCAAATAAAAGTTATAAAAAAGTAAACAGTTAATTGGCTAATGCTTCCTCTGTGGCTGTTAATCGCACTCTAAGTATAAAAATATATATTATTAAAGTTAATTATTACAAATCTAGGTTGCTAACACAGCTAAAATTATATTACATAGTAAAAGTATAAACAGTACTTAAAAGATAACATTGCGCAGTAAAATATTGCTCAGTATGTAATTAAACTGATATGTACAGTATAAGACTGTACAGTTTAAAATCTTGGCATGTTACATCAAAATGTTTTTTTGTCATCTTGAACATTAATCACATTTTCAGCTATTACATAGTTATATAATTATAGAAAATTACCACTACATGATGCTGCATTAAACAAAATGGTGGTTGTAAAAATAGATTTCACAGCTGATATAAAGTCTGTTCATCCTAACTGTCCTATTTGGTAAACAATCTTGCCACTACTTTTTATTGAAATAGCACAAAATAATATCAACTATTAACTAAATTCAAAAGGATTTAGTCTCTAATAACATTTTTTAATGAAGATTTTTGACTATGATATTATATTTTAAATGAATTTCCTTATAAAGTAGTGCCAAGATTGTTTACCCAATAGGACAAGTTCGCAATTGGCATTATTTTCATTGCAAATTTAACCACTGGTTTAGCTGATGTCACACATTTTGTTAACCATTTCGTTAACATAACCATGGATCAAAAATCTGCAGTTGAAGCTGAAAAACTAAATTGTTGAAATTGATTCCTGCAGGTCTTGCAGCAGTCTTGCTGCAGACTGAGAAGATAAAACTATTCATTCAAAATCAAATCAAAACTTATAACGAGATTTCAGTTGGTTTTAAGTTAAAGAAAATTGTGAAAAAAAAAATGGAAAAAGAATGGATTGGATGGTTGGATTGGATTGGAATTGTGGGAAATTGTGTTAATAAAAGCCCCCTCCTTCGTTCATTTCAATGTAAACACAAAAACTATTAAAAACATTGAATGCAGTGAACACTACAGACATCAAATTCAAAGAGATTGCTGTAATTATCTTCAAAATACTTAATTTAAATGAAGATTTATATAATTTAAATGCCTAACTTGAGATTGTCAATATTATAAATGCTTAATTTAATTCTATAGACTAACATACACTCATACAATTCTGTGTGGTAGTTAACAAAACAAAACTATTGCCAAATAAGGCTTTTCACAGCATTCAGGTTTTAATCCAGAGTAATATCTTATCAATAAAACATTCAACTGCTTGTTTAAAAGTAAGCCAATAGCAGACGGTGCTTGCTAGCTGGTAATTTATTTACAACATTTTTGAGATTACTTTGAATACTGACTATTTTGAAATGTTATATTAGAATAATTAAGTGAACTATTCTAAACAATTATAGTACTCTAGTGTTATGAATGAAATACCTACTTACAAAACTCTAAAGTTTGTTTATGGTGCTATAGTTGCAAAATCAATTTGAATACAACTCATTCAGACGAAAGACATTAATCGAAATGAAGTACTATATTTTACAAACAATATTATTTCTTATTTTATGTTTTATTTTTTATTGTATTAGTTTTGAATTTGTTAACTATTTTATAATATTTGGTTTTTCATGTGTTTGACAATCAGACACATTTGGTATTTTGTAATTAAAGCATACTTGTTTATTAATAAAACCTTAACTGAAAACAAAATATCTTCACTTACTGAGCTTGCGATTATATTGTAAATATTTAGGAGTTGTCTTTACCAATGATTTCTTTGTTTTAGAACTTTAGATAGAAAAAAACGGGAAGTAATTAATTGGGCAGCCATTTAATTATTTGGTCAACAACAAAAAGGTCAGCCGTAAAATCATTTGGACAGCAAACAAATATTTAGATAAAATAATTATTTGGGCAGCAATATATATGTTACTGTAAATGTATAAAATCTAGGAAAAGGATCAATTACTAGGAAATGTCTTCTTATAGATATTTTTTATGAGCCTTAAAAACAATATTTGTGTTATCAAATCATATACCTATTAAATAATTTGGCAACAGAGAAAACATTTGAGTTGCTGCCCAATGAGTTATTATGCTGAACAATTTAGAAAGAAAGAAAGAAAATCTTTATTTGGTATCTTTATTTGGTTTGGTTTTGGTTTCAATTTAGAAATATTTGCGGCCCATAAGTTTTTTTTTTTTATTATTTATTTATTGAGACAACAAACAATTGTACAATATGTTTCTATACACAACATTTAAACAATTCTGAAGTATTCAATTGTACAACCAACACAGTTATCCACAGATTTAAAACAAAAAAATATTTATACCTGTATGAAATACCAATCTTTTTATAGTAATTAACTTTCAAAATGCAGTCAAGTTTCAGCAAACCACAATATATATAATAAATCGTTTGAAGAGAATTTACACAAACAAACAAGTGCACAAAAAAAAACACAAAACACATTGCCACCACAAGAACTCGAACCCCCAAAACACAACAATCCTATACCCGCTAAAGGGTATCAAGTACATATTTTCTACATACATAAGTTGCTGGCCAATTATTTATTTAAGCTGATCAATAGTATTTTTTTGCTGACCAAAATTCCAATATTTTGCTAACCATTTAAATAACTCCTAAAATGAGTCATAATAAAATTATAGAAATTGATGAAGGCAATAGAATATAGTAGAATATTCAAATAGTCTGTGTGTGTCTTCAATGTAGGTACCTAATATCTGATAACTTTATGCCACTATCTAATAAACAACACTAGAGATTAAAGAAATTCAGAAGAAAAATATTGATGTTTGCTAAAAGTGTTGTAGTAAAAAAATATTTAATTTGGAATGATTCAGCCATAGTATCAATGAGTTCTAACTGTGGACATTCTGGATATCTAGTAACACGGTATATAAACAAGTGAGAATGGATAAACAACGCTGCACAAGACAAGAACATTATTATTGGTCAGGTAGGTGAGGTGATGTGCATGATCATGGGGCGACTAAGTTTGAGAGAAGAGACTTTATAAAAGTACACTTACCCCATGAACCAGTCGACGGTATCACGCAGGTACTCCGGTAATCGCTCCAGCTTGATTAATTTCTTTTAGCGTATATACTGACAGAAATAAAACTAGTTTTTAAAGAATTGTTCAGTTGATAGCAACTTCAAATGCAGACATCGATTAATTGTCCCATTGCACTTCCTAATAGTAATCAGCAAATTAATCCAACTGTATAATCATTGAGCAACTAACTCCTCAGTTAACTAGAGCGTGTCACAATCACAAAAATCATTGAATTTCTTCTACAGCAGCTGAGGCAAATTCGCCATGTTGCGCAACTTCACCATTTATTTTTATGACATATTAGATCCAATCGACGAGAAAATTGGATAATTAAAGAATTACATGTTAATTCTAAAACCCAGGCGAATTTGAGAGGTTTTATAAGTTTGTAGATGAATTAAAACTCTGAGATTAAAAGATAAAATCTTAGTAACTTTTTACAAACAATTAAACTCAACAATAGATAGCAACACAAATTTATGAACACAGATTAAACAATACAGAAAATGTATCCCAAAGGAAATGGTTGAGGAATATCATTCAGTTAAGGAAAAGTTATATTAATATGTTAATTACTAAATTTGAAGTCTAAAGTTTATGGTAAATGCGCAATGCTCAAAACGTAACTTGCCTTTCCCTTTATTGTGAGAATTTTACAAAAAATAAAATCCTAAGATTTTTTTGGCGCCATTCAAAACCATGGTGGACAGGATTTTTATTTCAGTGATTTGATTGTAATATTGTTTCAGAGTTTATCTTGTTGTGTAAAATCAGTATAGTTTTGTTTAATAAGTGTCAATAATGATGAGTAATGTGTGCAATCATTGAAATAAGCGTCAAGTGGTGTGAAAAACGATGATATTTTTATCGTGTTAACCCACCTCATTGTGGAGACCGGAGACCAGCCGGAGACCCACCGGAGACCTCAAGTCATTGAAATTCATTAGCATGCAACACTAGCATTTCAATGCAAACTACTGAAGAAAAGTGTTCTACTGTTAACGTGTGGCTCAAAAGGTCTTGCAGCCAGAGCCGTAAAACTGAATATTAAATGAAATGAGAATTTTACAACAAAATCCATCTGTCATCCACTCGAACTCCAACTAATGCTGTGCCGATTATTTTACTAATCGATTAATCGTGTTTAGGATTAACGTAATCGATCAATGATTGATTATTAAATATTTTACATCTCTCATGTTCGGTAAGTAGGTCCTTAATACCCCCAGATGCGGGTTGTAATTGATCAATTACCGCCCTAGGTTAATAATGTAGCTAGAAACGCCCTAGGGCGGTAAGTAATTAAAAAAAAAACTCTTTCAAAAAGTTCACGTACATCTAACCATCTTACTGGCACTAGACATCATGCATTCAGCCCAATGACAAAAGAAGTCGCCTCGCTATTTTCATCAATTTTGAATATCGAACGGCGAAACTAAATTTAGTTCTTGAAAATAAATTTATTTATTCTTGTGACAAAAGAGGTCGCTTCGCTATTTTCATCAATTTTGAATATCGAACGGCGAAGCTAAATTTAGTTCTTGAAAATAAATTTATTTATTCTTGTAATGCCTTTTTTTCCACTTACCTCACAATCGAGATGTAAAGCAGAGTAGTTAGCTCGGGTGTAAGCATCAATTGCACCCTCGAACTATAAGCGCCCTCGCTGCGCTCGTGCGCCTAAATATCTCGGGCTGCAACTGATGCCTTACAGCCCTTGGCTACTAATCTACTATTAATCAGATACTATAGATTAGGGTTTTCGAAAGAATCCCCTTGGCTTAGCACAATTATAGGCCCACAACTTGGAGGTAAACAGAATAGGAGCGGAGGGGGGGGGGGGGGGAAGTAATCTGTCCAAAAAAAGACAATTCGTCTTAATTCTATTAACAAAAAGATACAAAATATTTTCTAGTTGAAGCCACTCGTTTTTTCTCAAATTATTATCACTTTAGAGTATTTTTAAAGAGTTGCTTCCCATACATCTTTACTAATATTATAAATCTTTCTGTTTGTCAGCCTCGCTTTCACGTCAATACTATTGAACCAATTTTATCGAAATTTTGATAAACAGATAGTCTAGCTAGAGCCTGAGAATGGACGTAGGCTACTTTTTATCCTGATATTCCCATGGGAACGGGTACTGCGCAGGGAAGCCACTAGTAATAAATATAAACGAGAAAACGACAAGAAAACATAATGTTTGGTTAGAAAATAAAATAGAGGAGAATATATTGGGAGCAGCCGGCAATGATCGTTGTTAAAATAAACACAAAAAATCCAGTGCTGTGTGAAATACAAGCGATTATTTAAAAAATCGAGTAATAGTCGATAACGCACATCACTAACTCTAAACTAAAAGTTCATTTGAAATTAAAATAGAAATTTTATTGGACGATTTTTATTTGATTGTATTAGACTTTTAAACATTAAAATGTTTCGTTTACCGTATGGTGAAAGGGTAGACCCTATGGAAGAAAAACGCCAGGCTCGTGAAAACACCATCAACAGCGTGTTAACATTTTGTGTACTATGTGCTGCTATAAGAGTCGGTGAGTTTGCAACCATTTGGATTTTAGAACAATACTACTACGTTGCTAAAATTAATTAATTATTGTATATTTACTGATGATTGCATACATTTTTAAAAATTAAATAGTGCCTTGTTATATTTGGAGGTTAGCCACATGAACTATTTTTTCCCTAAATTGAATATTTTAGTAGTTATTAGTATTATCAATATTTATTTTGCCTCCAGTGGGGTTTAGTATTCATTTGGTGAAACTGATCAAGGCAGCACTGAATGCTCGGTCTAAGATTTGTTATGATCCATGCAGTGGTTATTAAACCTTTATCAAGTTTAGTTTCATATCAAATATTGGTTAGTACCATGTATGACTCTACTTCTAAAATGCAATGTGTCCTCTGCCTGTGGATGTTGTACTAATTAAGTGCATTTTTTTTCAGCTCCCTTTATTTTGGAACATGGTGGATTCTGAAAGGATCTAAAAAAACTATATGTTGAGACAAGTTAATGTTTTGTTTATGAATTATTTAATTACACTATAGGATTCCTCATTATTAATAAATTATTAGTACTTCAAACTGGTTTATTTTGTAAAAGCTTCCGATATGATCGCACCAACAAAAGCAATTTGCTGCATTTCTACACATCTCTGCCTTTTCTAGAGTAAACAGTATTCCTCTCAGACTTAACTACAGAATGTAACAGGAAAAGAAATTACTTTGTTGATGGCTGTCAATGCTACAATGAGCATTAGAAGAAGTCATCAAACTTATGTTAAGTTTTAATTCATAATATTGAGATGAAAACAAGCATTTTAACCACCAGCAGGGAGTAGAGACAGGGTGGGCATAGAGATAAAGTCATAACCAAGTAAATATTTTTGAGACAATTACAATTACATTAAATAAAAATCTTCAAACATTCACCCCTATCAACTAGTCTCATTTTAAGCAACTAATGCTGCTTGTGTTCTGGACACTACTAGATGACAGATAAATACATATTAAATATCCTGAATATCTATAAACATCCAATACTGGAGAACAAATGCCTGAAAATTCATCACCGAAACATTTGTCCCCACTGGGGATCGAACCCAGAACCTCTCGAATTGGCAATGCCTTGAGACCGGCATACAAACCACTCAACCATGGAGGTCGTCACATTTTTTTTATGTTGATTTGTCTGATTTTGTTTGAGACCTAATCAGTCGCCTTTTTCTTAACTGTTATTCTAAATTCGATTAGGAAAGTCACGTCCTATCTTGCTCTAATCCGCTGCAATAAAATGTAACAGGAATCCAGATACCCTGATTCGTTTAGTTTCCGACAGTTTAGATTGAGGGGGCAGGTCTCCCGTCCGACCTCAGCCTATACGTCCCACTGCTGGGTACATGCCATCGTCACGGACATACTCGTGTGGAGTATGGGCCCTAACACCACCATGCTGCGTCAATGTAGGTTGGAGGGTAGAAATGGATGCAATAGCGACTAGGTCTCTCCCACTAGATAAATCTTTAAAGAAGTTATACTCATGCTATTTAAAATGCAACGAGATAAAGGGGAAATAAACACAAGTTGATTTTTAATAAATTACACTGAAGTTTATTTCTCATCCTGAATACAATACATATCGACAGATGTTGCTCATGACTGGCATCACTCCACAACTTCATATAACTCACTCAACATACATAGTCTCATGCCCGAGGGAAACATTAGCTTTTATTTGCCATTTATCTAGTTACAAAATTCTAAATTTGATAATACAATGAAATTTAAGCAATCTTACAGTTTATCACTAAGTCCATTTAGCTTCGAAAATAAACAATCATGATATCATTAATAAAAATTGATTTAAGTTCTCCATAATATATATATATATATATATATTTTACAATTCAACTAAAATGCTCACTGCGGGGAGGGGGCCGATCGGGGTGCAATCATACGTCCGAACGAACACTATACATTGTATACATTTGTAAAAAGTATCAAAATCGAGTAAAAGGCCTACAAAAAATTATCTCGAGATACTAATATTCGTTTACGTAGTATAACCTAAAATTGACCCATCCGACGCTGGAGTCGCCGGGCGAGGCCGGCGGCGGCTCCGGCGTCGGAGGGTAACGAAGGTAGGTATTTTAACTATTTGGCTTAATTATATTTATATGAGACGAGCACGAAACGAAAGCGGGCGAGGGGCGGCTCCGGCTAGTCCTCCGCCTCCTCGTCCTCCGACTCCTGCTGCTGCAGCCACGTCAGCCACGTGTTGACCTGCGACAGAGAGGGCGGTCAGCCGGTGCGTGCGCGCGCGCATACGTACGTGAAGCGGGACACCCACCTGGAAGAGCGCCTCGCCCTTGCCGGGGTAGGCGTCGGTGACGTCCTCGCGCCAGCGCAGGAAGGCGTCCTCCTCGCACACCTCCAGGTTGTAGAGGTACATGAACCAGCGCAGCAGCAGCCCCTTGGGGTAGCGCTGGCGGTGCGCGTGCAGCTGCGCGGCGTACACGGCGGCCAGCTGCAGGTCCCCGCGCGCGCCCAGCAGCGCGCGCAGCAGCGGCGCGTACGACTCCACCAGCGCCTTCTCGCGCTCCAGCGCCGCCTTGTCCGCGCCCGCGCCCGCCCCCGCGCCCGCGCCCGCGCCCGCCCCCGCCCCCGCCGACGCGCACACGTGCTCCGCCACCAGCGCCACCAGCGTCGACACGAACGACGCGTTGCCGCGCACGCCCGCCTCCACGTTGTTCTGCCGACAACCACCACACCCGGTACACTACGCTGGCTTTATTGCTTCATTCAGGTATAATAATAAAAATAATAAAGTCTTTATTGCGGAAATTACAATTTGTTTTACTTAATAACTATCACTATTCATCGTCTGCGTGTCCATTCGACACAAAGGCCTCCTCCAACCTTTTCCATTCTTCTCTATCCCGAGCCTTCCTCGGCCACAATGGGCCTGCCACTGTTTTCAGGTCATCCGACCAACGCTTGCGTTGCCGACCCCTTTTACGTTTGGTGTTTGCTCTGGGGGTCCATTCGGAAACTGCTCTTGTCCATTTCTCCAAAGGTTCTCTAACCATGTGCCCTGTCCATCGCCATTTTAGTTCCCTGGTCTTTTGTGTGATGTCCTCTAATTTAGTTATTTTACTTAGGTCAGTGGCACGTTTCCTGTCTGATATTTTGAATCCAAGGATGCTCCTCTCCATGTTTCTCTGGCAAGTTCGTAACTTATTTTGGAGTTTTTGTGTAATGGCCCAAGTTTGGCATCCATCTGATAGAACAGGGAGGATACACGAGATGAACAATTTTCTCTTCATACTTATAGGGTACTGGGCGCTTTTAAATATGTCTTTCAAGGACCAGTACCTTTTCCATGAATTAGTTATTCTTCTTTCAATTTCGGTGCTTATCTGGTCTGAGCATGATACAGTTTGTCTAAATAAACATAGGATTTTACAAATTCTATTGCATCATCTTCCAGGTTGATAGGACCTTCATCTCTGTTAGTCATGATTTTTGTTTTTGTCTTATTTCAGGTCAAGATCTTTTATCATTATCTGGAGTATATCTGGGCTTTCTGTGATTATTACTATATCATCAGCAATTCGCAGATGGTTTAAGTTCAGCCCATTCATATAAATTCCAAGGTCATCCCAGTTTAGACCTATAAAAACCTCTTCAAGGACAGTAATAATGGGTCTCCCTGTCTCACCCCCCTTTTTATCCTTTTTATTGGGAAGCCTTCACCCGGAGCTTCTAATACAACTTGTGCATAGCTGTTCTGATAGACTTTTCTTATTAGTCGGATGTATTTTTGTTCAATCCCCTGGTTTTCCAAAGCCTTCCAAATATGATGGTGTTCCAGAGAGTCAAATGCCTTATTGTAGTCAATGAAAGCCAGGTAAAGGGGATAGTTAAACTCTTGGCATTTCTCTATTAGTTGTTTGAGTACATGCATATGGCGGTAGTTGAGTATCCCCTTCTAAAACCTGCTTGTTCCCTTGGTTGATAAAAGTCCAGTGTTTTAGATAATTTTAGAAAATACTTTATATACGTTAGACATAATACTTATAGGACGGTAGTTGTTCAGATCTCCTCTATTACCCTTTTTGAATATTAGTATTATGTTGCTTATTGTCCACTGCTGTGGAATGTATTCACACTCCATAATTCTGAAAAGATCCAGTGTACTTGTCAGAGAACATTTCATCAGTTCGTAAGTTATCCCATCTGGTCCCGGTGCTTTATCATTTTTTTGTGTTCCTATTGCATGCTCCACTTCCGCTTGTAATATTGGTGGTACTTTGTCTTCATTGTTTTCCAGAATTTGCTGGGATGAATATAGATCTCTGTAGAATTTGGTAGCAATTTTCAGGATTGATCCTCTACTTGTTCCTATTTTGTTACTTTTGCTAACTAGTTTTGGAATGAAATGAAAAATAGTTTATTTAACATTATTAATCTTTACAATAACAGAGAGAATCCATGTTATGGATTCTGTAAGCTACTTTAGTGCCTTTTGTATACCTCCGGTCTTAATGAGGTGTGATTGGATTAAACTTATTTGTCTCTTTATTTTGTCCTTTTTCAAGCTATTGCTTTTAGCAGTTTTTTCTTTCTAATATAAGTTCTCTGGCCCTTTCACTTTACATTATCCTTTAGGTCCTTTTTTATCGTTTTTGATAAATATATTGCGTCTATCTCTTTATTATAGTGATCTTGCAGATAGGATATTGTTTCATTTTTAGATATATGTGGAGTTTTTTGTACCAATTGCTAGTTGTTGTGCTGTATAAAGTTTTTTCGGCATTTCTTTTGCGATTTGTAGCAGCTCAATGCTCTAACCATACGGTGATTAGTATTAAAATTGAATTAATTTATTACATTTACATCACTAATGCCTTTTTTATTATTACACAAGATGTAGTCTATTTCGTTATGGTAAGAATTATCTGGTGAAGCCCAAGTCCACTTTTTTGATGGCTTTTTCCTGAAACAGCTGTTCATGACTACGAGGTTATTTTCGAGAGCTAGGTTTATAAGAAATTTTCCATTTGGACTTCTCTTCCCACTCCCATAATTACCTACTACAAATTCTTCTTCTGTAGTTTGTTTTCCAATTTTACCGTTGAAATCGCCCATGACTGTTATGTCTTTATAGCAGTTCCCTATGGTTTGCGACAGACTAGTATAGAAGACTCCTTTAATTATATTATCTGCAGATTTTGTTGGGGCGTATATTTGAACAATAGACCATAATATTGGTAAATCCTGGTAATTTAATATCTAGTACTGCGATTCTTTCAGAGACTCCTTTGATATTTACAATGTGTTTTTTTAGATATTTCTTTATTAAAAACCCCACTCCATATAATCCTTTTGTCTCATTCATTCAGGTATACTCGGTAGTATATAAGGCGGAAGTCTAAACCGTCTCCTCGGTCCAGGGGGTCACACCACCGGGTGCCGATCGGGAGATCCGGGGTTAAATGGGGTGAAGCAAAGATAATAAACAGATACATCCGAATACAGTTGTTGAAGAACAATACAAGTATTTTATACAAACATTTATCAAAGCTTAAAATGAGAGGGTTAAAATTCAAAACATCAGTTAATTTATCAGTGCACTCGTGTACACCGTACATTGACCGTCAACAACTGTGTGGTTCAATACTTACGAAATACATTTAACTTTTTATATCAAAATAAGTGTTGATGTGTGACGATGAGAGAGTGTGTGTGCGTGGGCGTGTGGCGCACCTTGATCCAGCGGTAGAGGGCCTGCGGCGCGGGCTCGGCGGCCAGCTGCCGCGCCAGCTGCGCCTGCACCTGCAGCTGCGGCACGAGCGGCGCCAGGCCGCGCGCCTCGGCGGCCGCCAGCGCGCCCTCCGCGCCCGCCGCGCCCGCGCGCTCCGTCAGCAGCGCCGCCAGGTCCAGCTTGTCCTCCAGCAGCAGCCGCTGCAGCGCCGGCGCCGGCAGCCGCGCCGCCAGCCGCTGCAGCACGTCCAGCAGCGGCGCGCCCAGCTCCCCCAGCGGCAGCACGCGCAGACGCGCCGCCGCCGCCAGCAGCGCCGCCAGCCGCGCGTGCCCCGCGCGCGCCGCCGCCAGCGCGCGCAGCGCCTCCGCCAGCCCCGCGCGCTTCACGCTGCGCGCCACGCACACGGCCGCCGCCGCGCGCGCCTCCTCCTCCTCCTCCCGCTCGCCCTCACACTCCGCCTCCCCCTCCCCCTCCGCCGCCTCCAGGCCCGCCTCCAGCACCGCGCCCACCACGCGCCGCAGCACCTGCGCACGCACGTTACCATCATTATCTATTTTAAAACGATACCACCCGATGTCTCTTTGAAACCGTTTCGTAGTCTGTGAAATAGTGCAGGTTCGATAGTCCAAAAATCTAAAAAAAATTGTTTTGAACCCTTTCAAGGGGAATGCAATGTGTACCGCGCGTTGAGGGCACCAAACGCCCATGCAATTCTATCACAGAACTAACAGAACAGTAGTATAGAATTTTATACGTGAATGCGTGCTTAAATGGTCTCCCGAGACGGAGAATCGTCCCCCAGCTGTAGGCCCTCGAAATCATTGCCGATTGAAGCTTAACTTTGTATCGAGTACGACTCCTAGGTCGCGAACTTCATATACTCGATTGATTTTGTGCCAGAAAGGTTATAATCCAAGGTAACCCTTGAAAGAACCCCTGTTGCTGTTGTGAGATATGGCGAGAGACTACGTGTCCAAGCTCATTAATAACGATTTTCTCGAAGATTTTACCCAGTAAATATAGCTTAGAAATCGGTCTATATTGTTGCACGTTATACTTATCGTCGCCTTTAGGGACAGGGGTAATAATAGCCTTCTTCCAGATGCTAGGAATCCCCTCTAAATCCCTCTCTAAGTGACTCGGTGTAAATAATAGTAATTGGAACAGACAGCTCCCTGAAGAGCTTAGATATTAACAAAGAGTGTAATCCGGCAGGTTTTGTGAGCCATCCGCTGGGAGAAACACAGAATGAAAATAGTCATTAGAAAGATTACAAATAAATTCGCCGAGGACACATCTCCAAAAGTTATATTTATATGATGGGATGTTGTCGGGACCAGTGTTTACATTTAATGAAGGACCAAAAATGTTAGGGAGGATTTTTTCCTCGGAGAATTTAATGTACAGTCAAGTGCATAAATATGTATCTAAACAAACGTGTCAAAAGTATATATCAATGAAAGTTTATTAAGAAAGTATCCAATCTAACTGTCGTAAATATGTTTACAGAAATTGATCAAAAACATGTATTCATTAAAGGACAATTTGTTTTGTATCGAGTTTTTTCGTTTGTTCGAGAAATTTTGCAGTATTTACTTTCTCTGTTTCATAGCAAGAAACCATTGTCAACATTTAATAGAAAAGAAATTCAAAATTTAAATTAATGCTTAGAATTGATGTCAATAGTGTCAAAAAATACAAAGAATATTTACTTTTATTTTTTATTGGCTCATCTATCTATACAAACCTTTTTAGCGTCATATTATTGCTCACATAGTTTACATATTTTTGGAACAAAGCTGAAGGCATAATACTAACATAATACGAAGAGAAAAGTGTCACATATATTATGATACCTTAATATAGATAGATATATAATAGGTTGGGAAAAAACTTTCTTCGCATTTTTTAAGAAAATTCAAAACATTTTTTAATATAGTTTATTTACATTTAACTAAAGTATGTAGGTACCATTTTGTTCGATAACTTTTTGCCATCTTGTAGGTAGGGACATGATCCCATTGCTATAGAAATTTTGGGACTTCTGGTCAAAATACCGCGACAAGTGGTTTTAGCAGTCCTCTCGTGATGTTAACCTGACACTGCCTAAGGAATTCTGAAGAGACCGAAACAGGTGGAAATCTGAAGGTGCAAGGTCAGGACTATACGGCGGATGCATTAACACCTCCCAGCCAAACACTATTAATTTTTGCTGAGTGGCTAAAGATGTTTGAGGTCTAGCGTTATCATGATGAAAAACCACACCCCTTTTGTTGATTGATTCCGGCCGCTTTCTCTCAACTTCTTGCTTTAATCTCATCAGTTGTTCGCAGTAGAGTTCAGAATCAATGGTCCTGCCTGGTGGTAATAGGTCATAATGAATAATGCCCTTCCAATCCCACCACACACACAGCATCACCTTGTTGCGAGTTAACCCGGGTTTCGCCACAGTCTGTGAAGCCTGACCGGCCTTTGACCACGACCTTTTTCGCACGTTCTTGTCGTACGTGATCCACTTTTCATCACCAGTTATCAGCTTCTTCAAAAATGGTTCGGTTTCATTACGTCGTAATAAAGAATCACAAATGAGTACACGGTTCATTAGGTTTCTTTCAGTGAGCTCGTGAGGTACCCAAATGTCGAGCTTTTATGTGTACCCAGTTTTTTTCAAATGCGCCAAAACTGTTTTGTGGTCAATTCCCAGTTCTTCAGCTACGTCGTAACTACTGACATGCCGATCTTGCTCCACTTTTTCAAAAATGGCATCCATTTTATCTGTAATAGCGCGACCAGAAAGACGTGCATTTTTGACATCAAAATTTCCGGATTGAAAACGCTTAAACCAAATTTGTGCTACTCTCACAGACACTGCACTAGGTCCATAAACATCGCAATTTTTTTTCGCTTGCGTTGCATTTTTACCTTTTTTTTAGTAGAATTTTAAAATGTATCGAATTTCTTCATTAGATTCACACATCTTGGCGGTACGAAAAACAAATGAAAATCACACGTTTTCCTAATTTGAATTTGGAATTATGTTCTTTAAAATTTAAACTTTCAATTATACCAAAACCAGCCAGATACAAATAGTATAGCCAAAGAGATTTTATTACAAGTTTATATATTACATACTATAATGCGAAAAGACTTTTTCCCCAACCTAATATTATTGCACACTTTGTTACTTACATATTTATGGAACAAAAGCGAAGACATAATAACGATGAGAAAAGTGTCACATATTTCGTGAATCCTTAAATACATACATGATATTGTAATGGTTTTCAAGATACATATTTATGCATTTGACTGTACTTATGTATTATTATATAGCCGCGCCTCGTTACCTTGTCGGGCGGGTCGAGCGCCCGCAGCCGCTGCAGCGCCGGCGCCCGCAGCTCGGGCTCGGCGTCCGGCGCCAGGTCCGGCGCCAGGCCCGGCGCGCCCGGCGCCAGGTCCAGCGGCGGGCCCGCCGCGCCCCACGCCGCCGCCACCTCGCCCACCGCCTCCACGCCCAGCCGGCACGCCTCCTCCTTGTTCACGCCCTGCGGGACCACCGTTCGCACATACACATCATTCTTCTAAATTTAAATACGTTGCATTTAAAATGTGTCGTATCATCATATCACTCGAGTCAAGAGAGTCATCATGCTATATAGATTTGTTTAATAATGTAAATACTTGAAAGTTATTCTAGAACAGAATGTGAGCAAAAAAGCCGGGTGCCGGGTGTAGCGGCGGCGGCGTACCTTATCCTTCTTGGGCCTGTCCTTCTTGTCGGCGGCGGGCTTGATGGTGATGGCGGGCTCCTTCACCAGCGGCGGCGCGCTCGCGAACGCCGGCGCCAGCACGCCTGCACACACACACACGCACGCTGCTCACTCGCGACCTCATACGACCACGAGTGCTCCATGTGATAAAGTTCACCATCCAATATCATCACTTACGACGTGTGGTTGAATAAGAAATGAAACAAAATATTAACCTGCCAATGGTCAGCAAACCAGACATAATATAAATATAGTTTGTCAACATCGGTGTTCGTGCTGATCTTAAGGGGTGAAACTAGAACGTTAACGCAGGGAGCTACGGGTCGTATCGACTACGACGACGACATTCCATAAAACTCGAAGTCCCGCAGAAGGGACTTCGAGTTTTATGGAATGTCAGAATACCACTCGAACGGTATCAAAGAAATAGTATCCGAGTATTCAACAGTCACAATTAAACTTCGATAAGAGAATATAATTCATGTCAAAATATCATCGTAAATTTACATAATAATACCTTGTATACAAAAAAACGTCTAGAAATATGTTTAAAAGACGGGCAAAATGTTTGAAGTGAGCGAAGCTATAACTATTTACAATACTTTGTAAAGTTTTGTAGATAGATGTAGGGGTTAACGATCTTTAGATATTATCAGTTTGTGTACCTGTATCTAGATTGATAACAACAATATTATCGTATTGTGATGGAACAACTTTAAATGGTAAATAAAAGTTAAAATTTGAAAGCTAAAGTGCTGCACACTCGAGTTAGTTAAATTTTGTGGCAGATGTGCTTCTAGATGTTTATCTAGGAAATATATAGGTAATTTATGCTGAGACTTTAGACTTTAATGGGACGCGTCTAGGTTCACACGACATATTTTGTTAGAGTTTAAAGTCTGTCATCTTAGGTCAAAAATACAGTCAGAGTGTAGGTAATTTCGTGATATGTCAGAGTCCCAAGCTACAGGGGAGCCTGTGGCCATGCACCGGGCACGGCATGAGGCAGCGACGTTCACACTAAAGGGGTGTGGGGCGAATGGCTATGTACAGTGAAGCGGCGTGATACTGACTGGGCGGTAGCGGCTGCGGCGGCGGCGGCGGGCGCGACAGGCGGTTGGCGGTGAACATGAGCGAGTTGGCGGCCGGCCGCATCTGCACGTCGGCCAGCGCGCCCGCGCCCGCCGCGTACACGCGCGCCTTGCCCCCGCCTCCCCCGCCGCCCCCGCCTGCGCCGCGCGCCTCCTTGCCGCCGGCCTTGTAGCCGCCGCCCCCGCCCCCGCCGCCGCCGCCGCCGCGCGGGAAGTAGCCCGGCGCCGACCGCTGCCGGAAGCCGTCCCGACCCGCAAACCTGCAACGCGGTTATCGAACATAAATTACTGCCAAAAACAGTCGACTCGTATTTTCACTGTCATGCTTCCCACGGTCGGTGATATTGGCAGACCGACGCAGATTCGTGGCGACCGCCGACGACTCCAGACAGAGACGGATCGCGGACGAGGCTCATCCCACGATCGGCTACACTGCCAGATCGACGCGAATATATAGCGCGCGGCTGACGGCCGTGGACATTCAACGGTGGTCGAGCCATCCTGTCATTTCACAATGAAAAGTGACAGAGAACGCATCGCCGCAGTTACGGCTCTAGTGGTATTTTCTACGAGTAATAATATTATGCGCTCAAATAATAGTAGATTAGTAGCCAAGGGCTGTAAGGCATCAGTTGCAGCCCGAGATATTTAGGCGCACGAGCGCAGCGAGGGCGCTTATAGTTCGAGGGTGCAATTGATGCTTACACCCGAGCTAACTACTCTGCTTTACATCTCGATTGTGAGGTAAGTGGAAAAAAAGGCATTACAAGAATAAATAAATTTATTTTAAAGAACTAAATTTAGCTTCGCCGTTCGATATTCAAAATTGATGAAAATAGCGAAGCGACCTCTTTTGTCATTAGGCTGAATGCCAGTAAGATAGTTAGATGTACGCGAACTTTTTGAAAGTTTTTTTTTAATTTTTTACCGCTCTAGGGCGTTTCTAGCTACATTATTAACCTAGGGCGGTAATTGATCACTTACAACCCGCATCTGGGGGTATTAAGGACCTACTTACCGAACATGAGAGATGTAAGAGCAGTCAAGTGGAATAATTTCATACTTCAATTTAATTTTTATGCGGATCCAGGCATCATCAACTGAAGAATTCCATAATTTAATATAGATGAATAAAATCAAAAACTAGGTCATTCGTCTATTCCATTCTACAATAAAAGTTGCGTGCACGCACGGCGTTCTCAAAAGTCCTTTGGGTCGTCTGCGTTACCGTCTCGCCGCGATTCGGCACACACACGTCTGAGCGTCTGCAAAAACCACGGACGCTTCTCTTGTTACGGTCCGCGTCGGTCTGCCAGGAGCACAGGCTATATGTGCCAGGTACATAATGATAGAACGTACCCGTTGCCGAAGAGCTTGTCGGCGGGCGGCGCCAGCGGCTGCAGCGCCAGCGTGGCCAGCACGTCGTCGAGCGGGCGGCGCGCCTGCTGGTGCGCGCGGAACAGGTCGCGCTGGTCGCGGTGGTCGCGATGGTCGCGGTGGTCGCGGTGGTCGCGCCGCGGCGGCTCGTCGTCGGGCCGCAGCAGGTGCATGGGCAGCGGGCCCTCGGCGGCGGCGGCGGCGGCGGCGCGCGGCACCCAGCCGCCGCGGCGCAGCTCCGCCACGTCGCGCAGCATGAAGCGGATGCGCGGCGCCAGCTCGCGCGACGCCGACAGCGTCTCGATGCGCGCGAAGTACTGCTCCATGAGGCCGCGCCCGCGCTCCGAGTCCAGCACGCGCCCGCACGTGCGCACCAGCTGCGCCAGGCACTCCAGGTCCTCGTGGTGCTCGGCGGCCGCGCGCCGCGCGAGCAGGTTCTGGATGCACCGGTGCAGGATCGACTCCGCCAGGATCTCCAGCTTGCCCAGCTCGCCGATGAACTTTATGTTGCCCAGCATCTTGCACTTGGCCAGGTGCCGCTTCTCCTCCTCCTCGGGGCTCAGCGCCTTGTCCTCGAAGGCGGCGAACGCCTGCGGACGCCGAAACGATTCATTATAGCGACGGCGGACGGAGCGCGGGACCCCTCACCCCCCGCCCCGGGCCGCGCGGCTCACCTGAGCGCGGTTCTCGAACTCGGTGCGGCACTTGTTGAGCAGCAGCAGCTTGAAGGTGCAGGGCTGGCCGAGCGGTTCGAAGTTGGGCGCCTCCTCGCTGAGCCGCTTGCACAGCTGCGCGTACATGGACGAGTACTTGGGCTCGTCCAGCGCCTTCTCGAAGATGAGCAGGATGACCCCCTTGAGGACCTTGTCCGAGTCGAGCTCCAGCCCGAGCAGGTCATCGCTCAGCTTTTGGAACTTCTCCGGAGTGAGTTTGTTGAGGATACCGCGAACCTGTAACGCGCCACATGCACGTTGTGACCATGATTCAGCAAAAAATTAACAATATGGTACGATTAAATACCATAAACATATCGTCGTTGCGCCTGACAAATTCCATATGTGATATTCACAAGGTTTTGGGAAACAATAAAAAACATGTTATTAAAATAAGGAACAGATAATATCTGTTATTGTTATTGTTATAAAAAAACATGTTATTAAAATAAGGAACAGATAATATCTGTTCCTTATTTTAATAACATGTTTTTTATTGTTTCCCAAAACCTTGTGAATATCACATATGGAATTTGTCAGGCGCAACGACGATATATGATAAATTTTCTGCACCTAAAACCATATGTTTATTCTTCTTATTATGTAAAATCCAAAACATAAAAAATCAAGCATAATCACCTATATTTTACTGCCATCTACGTGATGTTTAATGCCTTTTGGGCCCATAAATTAAAAAGCAATCGAAAAATTTCGTTCGTGACATCGTGTCAAAAAAAGTAACCGTAAATTCATGATGTGTGGTAGTAGAGAACGATAGGATAAGGACAAAGAGATCTTTCCTTCACACTTCAACCACTAGTCAGAGACTAGGCAAAAGCACCGCAAAGCAGTCCATTGCCATAGTTAGCGCTTCACCAAGCAGTACCTGCATTCAGCGTGACAGGTGGTGAGCCCGTCGCCGCTATAAGCTATTGGATGCTTGTGCAGTTCCAAGTCCATTTTACGACACCCAAGGAAAGAGATGGGTTGATAGAATTTTTTTAATAAGCCGCTACCACACGACATGAATGTTCATGGCACTCGTATATCCAATAAAAAAGCGACATTCGCTGCAACTTGCAGACTCAATAGAATTTGATATCTCTGCAATCAGTGGTGGTATCTAGCAGCAACGAGTGCTTATTATCATTATTGCACGCGGGACTGTCGCTGGCCCGAGAGTAGTTCATGTAGGTATGTGTAGTGTGTGGAGATGCTTACTCACCTTCCGGAATATGATGTCGTGTTTGGCATCTCCGTCGGGCACCTCGTGGTGGCGCAGGGAGGAGGGCGGGACCCAGCGTCGCCTCGGCGGGGGGACCTGCCCCCGCCCCGAGGCGCTGCGCGCGGGCCCCGGCTGCCGCGCGCTGTCCGTCTTGTGGCCGGTGAGGCCCTGGCCGCCGCCGCCGCTGCCGCCGCCGCCGCCGCCGCCGCACACGCCGCCGCGCCCCACGCCCGCCGCCCGCTCGCGCTCGTGCTCGCTCGCCCCGCCCACGGCTCTGCTCGCACGCAACACACAACCCACACCATTGATGAACATTCACAGGATAACAATACCATTTTTAATAACTTCTTCTGCTCTTTTCTTCTTCAGGGACTACTCACATTTATTCAGCTCCACTCAATGTATGTCCATAGAAAACGTCAGTTTTGTATGAAACTTTTTCAGCTTTCTGAGTGTGTTAAGCCGCTATCGTCGTTTTACATAAAAAACGCTTAATGGAGCTAAACAATTGTAAGTACTCCCTAAAGCAGATCCATCGCTTCTTTGCTTCACATCCATACTTCTTTCCTCTTGTTATTGTGACAACTCCAAACCATTTTTTTTGGGAGAGGAAAACCCATAATCTAATTTCCATTAACTTCATTTTTTCTGTCCTTGGCACTACCTACTTACAAACTTCCTGCTTTCACAATTGTTTTGCGAGTGCAACAATTATCTACGTTGTTTCATAAAAAAATACTTACTCAAGTTTTAAAATATCCAGTGTTAAAAAAGGTTATATAGAACTAATTAGGCACAGACATCTGGCCAGATGGGATGTTTTATGGGCAGTCGAAAATGCGTTTACTGAAAAAAGTCCCACAAAATGATCGTTGTTGATATGGATTAAGAATGAGATACAATAAATACTTGACTGAGGATACTGTGAATGAACTCAGACACTCAGTAGATTCCACTCAATTCGCGGGAGCGGGACACAATAGCAGTGTATTGTGTTGGCATGCCGGAATGCCGGCTGGGACACGAAAAAAATAGACTAGCCGATTGTTAAAAGACCGACTACTCGGCAAAGCTGATCATAGTTTTGGGAATATTCTGAAGCATCAGCAAAATCATTGCAACTATGGCATAGCAACTTTCGAGACTGTGAGAACAGTGGAAGTTACTGAGATACGTCAACAACTTGTTTCCTCAGGGTTAATACAAATATTTATCTTAAATCTAGAAAGTTTTCATTAAACTTAAGGTGAGTTTTATGATCCGTAGTAATGGTTAACTGAATAGTTAAAATTTAACTAGACAAATAGCGGCAATGGAAACGCCAAAATGTATGACATCAGCTTGACAAATACTTAAATTTGCAATGAAAATTCGAAGCAATTTACAGCTGTGCCGCCAACTGCCTTTTTACTAATCCCAGCATCATGTTGTAGTCAAATTGTAATATTTGAAAATTCGACTATTGGACAAGCTGTCATATTATCACATCATACGTTTTCGCCATTGGTACATATTTTAACTATTGATCAACCTGACCACGGATCAAAAAACTGACCCTTATTAATTGGAGTGAGTGTTTGTAAGATGTTATTTTATTATTTATGAATTGGAGACGACACTTTTTTTGTCACAAAGTTTAGCTGTAAATCATTTATTATTAATTAATGCAAACCCTCATTTAAGTAGCAATCTATTTAGATACATTTAAATAGAAGATAGCTGCGTAGCGCTTGTTGACAGCAATCGCGGACCAAATCGCTAGGAAATACCGTAATACAGCGTGACCGTAATTTCTTTAATATTCTGTTACAGGCACGATTTCATTTCTATTTGTGCCTACAAATGAGAATACGTCATTAATTTTGATTCGATACATTTATTACAACTGTATCGCATTGAAAGCAGCGGACGAAGAGGATAACATTCATGTGTGTATGTGTATTGTTATTCAATATTACTAAAATGCCAAATATAGAACTCTTAAAATTCCGCCATCACTGTATGTTATACCTATAATCTATCCATTTCTATCCATAGTCGAATGTTGCAACAACTGTGCAAAGTTTGTTACAATAACAGACAATCTTCACTAATAATGATCACTAATTAACTTATGTTATTAAAATAAGAAGAGCTAATAACATCGGCCGCCAGTTTACCCGCTCAATGTTTTTCAGCTGTCTGAATATTTGAAGCGATTGTTTTTGTTCGTTATCGGCGGCGGCCGGCTGATGCTACTATTCGTGGATTTGCATCATTCCCTCCCTTAGCCGGGTCTCGAAAATAATTTACAATACGATAAGGCACCACGTCGCACACGCAGAAGTAGTTTTTGTCAATGTTATTTTACATTAGGGATTAATTGTACCTGCCGCACATTTCAATGGATCGTCAACGTCAGCTCGGGAGTTTTCTGGTTCGCGTGCAAATGTTTGTGGGAAAATACACACATATTATTATGTATACCTGAGCCATCACTTCCTATCAAACATATCTATGTATCATTATGCCCTCTACTAGGGACTTTGCAAATTAATGTGGCCATAGTAATTGTTTAGCGGGAGGACAGATGTCGGGCAGGTGAGGTCGGCCCGCGTGTGCGGCGGGCGTAGACCCCGCGGCGGCGGCGGCGTCGGCCGAGGCGGAGGCGGAGGCGGCGGCGGCGGCGGCGGCGCGGCCGCAGCGCGTCACGCGGCGGTCGATACGCGCGGGGTCGACGCCCGGGACCTTGGCGGCGGCACCGCAAGGTCGCCGCCCGCCGCCGCCCCCGCCCCGCGCACCTTAATTGGTCCATCCCGAAACGTCTTTGCAAACATTTTATTCGCCTCGCCGATAAAATAGTAATTAGACTGGACCTCTTCAAACTGTTATATTTCGTATTAGAGTCATCAGATTTGAGAAGTTTCCAAAATTTTGATATCGAGAGCGCGGCTCACGCAGAGTTAACGGGTACTTATCCGCCAGAACCGTTTGAAGTGTACGACGTGGGAAGCCGTCGTTCGTGATTCGACATCGTTTCGAAAATGAATTCGCAATTATGAGTACGGTTGGTACGGTGTGCAGATCGGGGCCGTATTATCGCCGTTGTAAATGTTCGATAAATAATACGCAGATCATGATTGTAACGAGAGCGCCACGGTGTGACAATGAGTTTATTGGCGCCGGGCGCGTGTCAGTGACCGGCGCCCCGGCCGCCCCCCGCCCCACCCCGCGCCCCGCGACCCTCCGCCGCCCTTCGGCCCCGAGGGCGACCTCATGCACGATGCCCGGTGGATTACCCTTCACGAATCTTACTTAGCTATTAATAAATATCCTACACTTTCCTTTACAAAAGCGCTAATACTTTTGCAATTCAAGCAGGACTACCTAATCATAAAAATGAAAATCCTCTACGATTTTGCCGGAGACCGCAAAATAATTGAGAATACCTAGTATCATGTTTATTTGAAACAAATATTTCGAGAAACTTGATATCATCAAGTTAAGATTACGGTGCTATTGGAAATATTGCATAGGTACTCATTTTTAATCTTACATTATTATGATCAAAAGGTGAGTAATGAACATGGAATTGACAAAATACAAATGAATTACGTGACGAACTTGTGCTCGTACGAATGGTACGCTCAGTATTTTCCTAACAGACACAAAAGCGGGCCCGCTCTCAGCGGCGCGTCCCGCCGTGGGCTAGGTCAGGGACTACCCGTCAATGAGTGCGGGATCAGCGCAGACAGCTCTGACATTACTACTACGAAATATGCGAGTAATCTAGTAACACTGAATGTAATGCGACTCGTTCGCAGCAAAGTCAGGTAAAGAGAGCAAGGACACGAGTCGCCAATAGGAGCAGCAGGAGCGCGAGTGCGGCACCATAATTGCTGAGCAATAAAAGCGCAATAGATAATGGGGTGTTAGCGGGTCGGGTCGGGTCTGGGCGGGGGGGGCGGGGCGGGCGGAGGGCGCGGCCCAGTTGCAGCGCTCGATGGAGCGGCGCTACCATTGACCCAGATGCGGCTGCAGCGGCCCGCTGACCCACTGCGCCCGCCGCACGAGCCTACTGCATGTGCTGGAGGCTGCCTCTATGGGGGTATATCTATCACCAAACTTTTATATCATCAAAACTCGAACTGTTTATTACGATTCATCTAAATGAAATCTATTATGACAACCTCCGTGGTCGAGTGATCTGTACGCTGGTCTCAAGGCGTCGCTATCTCAAGAGGTTCTAGGTTCGATCCCTGGTGGGGGCAAATGTTTGGGTGATGAATTTTCAGGCATTTGTTCTCCAGTCTTGGATGTTTATATATATTTATATATATTCAGGATATTTATATGTATTTATCTATTAAATATATTTATCCGTCATCTATACTCTATCCATTTTGATCTGAGACAAAAGGTAAACAAAGAATTTGTGGTTCTCAAACTTTTTATCCAATTCTGGGACAAAATAATATGGGCTCTAATTTTTTTAAATAAAATAGAAAAGGAGTAGCTGTACGTAATATACCAATATATTGTCATAGAATATAAACATTATTTATTTGTGTAATGAAGTAATGTTTTATGAGTATTAGGTATGTTAATTGTATTTAAAAAACAAGTTATCATTGCTATCATCCAAATGATACTAAATATTAAATATATCAATTAAATTTAAAGTAGATTCAAGCTGTCATGAACATGTTATGTTCGTTCATCTTCTTTTGGAAGTATTCTATACTCATAATAAAAGTTTGAGAATACTATTCGATTTAGGTATTTTTAGCAGCAACGATTAATTAAGTAATCTAAAATTACGTTAAATATATAACATTGAAGTAAAAATACCAAAAATTATTGAAGGTGACAAGAAATTACTTAATTTACATCATTGAAAAAGTTTGTAATAATAAAATATTAAATAATGTTTTTGATAAAACTTTTGACAGTGAGTAACTACATCTTAAAGAACCCTTTTTATGGTTTGTTTACATTTTGTCTCAGATCAAAATGGATAGACTAAAGTGTCCGTAGCACAAGCAGCATTAGTTGCTTAAAATGGCGCTAGTTGATAGGTGTGAATGTCTGAGGATATTTATTTATATTTATTTATTATATTGTGTTCCGGTAAGCTAATATTTAAATAATATCAAAAACAGGATTTACTTGAATTTTAATAAAATTTATATGATGCCTTTTCAATATGTCTTTATTCCTGATAAATGCCAAAATAATTATTATCCTGATATTTATAGAAGAGATTTGAAACTTAAACATAGTAACTAATTTTATCCATAACAATTCCATCTCAAAATTAAGTAACATGAGTTAAATACGTGAGGACTCATAATAATGTTAAATTAAAAAAACACTTGTAATTTAGTTTAACAATTGTGAATAAAAATATAATACATAATAGTTTCAAGATGGGATGACAATATTCATAGGCTGGCTGGAGCGGCTGGATGAGAACAGCCAAAAATCAAGAGTGGTGGTGACTGCACACCACATTAGGGGAGGTGTATGACAGCCAGTGGACAAACAGGCTGATAATAATAGTTTATAAATTTAAGGTCTGAATAAAGCTTTTGTGGGAGTTTTTGGTTGACAGAAGTTGACAGAAGAAGGCTTATATAGGCAATCAATACAGAAATATAATATTAAGAAATTGAAACTCATATTAGGTCTCTAGCCCCTTGACCAAAAGTCAAGGTCAATGGCTACCTATGCAAGTAAGTCATAATGTTGCATTTTAGATATTATGGTATTGTAACGAAGATGGTTTTTAATGATTAACTTTGTACATATTAATTAACAACCTGATTACTGTATTATTCAGTACTGTATTATTATTCTGTATTTATTTCAAAAAATATATATTATTAGAACATTGTTATTATTCAGCAACCACTACATTAATTCAATTAGTTCCTTGTAACTATACATTATAGTTTTACTAATGCTTATTACACAAAATCACCACAAGTCTACCCCTTTTGGGCTCTTTGGGGGCATATGTGTGATTGTGATGCTGGGTGGCTCCTCAAAATGTACTAGGTATCAATAGGTTATTCCCATCCATAAACTAGTACAAAACAAACAAATAGAGAGGTTATTAGATAACAGTACTTTAAAACGAAGACAGAATATTTTGGCTTTCATTCAAAATTGCTTCTAGGTAATTTTTATTACATAAAAGTTTTAAATCCATACAGGTTGAAGAAAAATGTGAAACATCCATCATTTAAGGAATCATTATTAAAAGTAGAAAATAACTAATATAACACATACTGCCACATATAAAAATGGCAGTATAGTTGAAATGTTGATTGTTCATATTAAAAATATTATATTTTGAATTTATTTAATAATAAAAATTTTACCCATTGAATTTTGTAATAGAAATGTACCAATAGACATTTCTATTGTGTCAGACCTTTTTAAGTTTTTTTTTATTATTGCATCTATAAATAGAGAGAAAGGTATTTCATAAACAATGATAATGAATGTATATAAAATGCACTGACAGCAAAATTAACACATGAGTAATGGAAGCATTACACAAAATTAACAGTTAGTAATAATAATAATAATAAAAACTTTATTGCCAATACTGCTGAGTTGCAAACAAAAGTATGTATTTATGTAAACAACCAACATTTACTCATACTGTAATAAAGTCTAAATATTACTTTTACTGAAATATTGTATACAAAATAATGGTATCTCTTTGTTGTATTGTCTTTATCTATCTGTTGTTTCTAGAAATCTTGGCAACTTAGCAATGACTTACAATAAGGAAAACAAAATGTAAGGACAAGGAAGTGCTGCCTCCGCCGAGAGGGTGTCGCAGCCAGCCGCCTCGCAGCCGCTAATGAGGGCCACTTCCTGCCTACGCGCGATAGGTTAGAATGCACTTTTATCCTTGCTCACTTTTTGCCTACTCATATTTAGCTCTAAAATAATATTATAGTTACTTATCTGCATCAGTGTCATTTACACAAACTCTAATTTGAAGATATTTAGCATGAAGCATGAATATAATGGCTCACAAAGGTGACGCATCGACACGATCCGATCGAATGATCCTAGCGGATTCTAGAGCTGCGCTGAGGTTGTAGTTTGATTGTTGCACTCACAAAAGGGTAGGTTTGTACAATAATCACGAAATGCACTGAAATAAATAAAATTCACAAACTTACGAGGCGATGAAAGTCAATTTGTAGAAGGCACACGCACCGCAACGCGACAAGCGAGTACCTTCGCACACACACTACTGACTGTGAATTTCACACTTAAACAATGACAGTTGATATATGGTTGATGGTAGATGCTATGTCCGGCATAAGATACTTTATTAATAAATATAAATTGTTTAATAATAATTTTTAAATCTTTTATTAAATAATTATTTGTAGTCTTATCTATAGTATTCTTACTTAATATAAAGATTAGGAAAGATTTTTAATATTTCATCAGTTTATGTTTTGACCCAAATCCTGCTACTTCTCATAAACAATAAGGCAAAGGGACGATACTTCTTACAACCAACTATTTTTCTTTGTGCGTATTTAGAAAGAAGCTGTAAAAGCTTTATGTCTTTACCCCTATTGGTAAATCATATAAATGAGGAGGAAAACTGACTTTTTATCCCGCTAGATGTCGCATGAACGACTGTCCTTTTTTAGCAGTCATATTGTGTCAAATCCTATGGAGTTTTTGATAGATTTTGTAGCATCTCATGATATTTCTGTATATTACAATAATTACTGAATGGCTTGCGTTAATAAGTAAATATAGAGGAATCCGTGTATTTCAAAAGGACCCAAATCAAAGAAAGTTTGAAAATATTTTGTGAATTAAAAATCTAAGGTTTTACTGGAATAAAATTAGTACTCTTGTCTTATTATTATTAGTGTCTGTGGCAGTTCTTGTAGACTTACTTCGTGACTAGATGCCCAGTATCTCTTGGGAGGCAGAGCAATGCCGAACAATCAAGCATCGCAACAATCGAGTCGCACACATCACTTCATGCACCGATCGGCGCAATCCGGAACAACTCGACTCGCGTCGTTCGATGACGAGATGTTCTTCTCGAACATCTCGAGCTTACTCGAGATATTTGAACAATCGAAACAATAGAAAAAACATGTCGTCATCGCGCAACGCTATTTTATCGGAAAGGACAACGGGCAAAAAAATTTATGGAACGTGGTACCCGCTCCAATAGCCATAACCAATATTTATTTGGAAAGATTTAGATGTAGGCAGGAATCTCCGTAGGAAATTACATACTCTTTGGATGTAGGAACCCGTCTGCCATGGTAGGGATGTGGTAGGGATGATACAAGTATTTTGCTTATCTTTTAATTTAGTTTTTTTATTTGTCTTCTTTGGCATCCACGGAAGATAAACGTCGCGGCCATCCCAAAAGAATCCCACATCCTCATACGATGCACGCGCAGGTCTCGGCCTTACAACCGATCGCGGTCTGCCCGTACACTCGTATTTTTAGTTTAGACAGGACTTAATTTTTTTGTAGTCTCCTTACATTTGTCTTCGTACAACCTCAATAACTACATAATTTATATAATCATTGCACCAGCGGAGAGGTGTAAACACCCACATTCGGACTTCTTCTATTTTACACTTTTACAAGGTGCCCATGATAAAACAGATTTACATTAATGGATCTAAAACTGACAAAAATGAAACAACCAACATATAAAAATAATGTCATTCTTATATTTAATAAAATACATTATTACAATATCGTTGAGCGGCTTGAAATTTCCTTATTAAAATACAAATTAGTCGCCTCTGTATACAGAATGTCAATTCAATTGACTATTGGGAACTGATAAATAACTACTAGATACTATTTGAGAAATACAATCGTTTTTGCGAAAACACCAATCAACTATACGTAATACCTAACTAATACGGTAGTTAGTCGCTCGCAGTTAAATGTATATTATTAATTAGCAGCACATAAACATAAAATTATACAACATATGGCTGTAAAACATCATCTTGGAATAAAATTACCTACTAGATAATACGTTTAAGTTAACAGTAATAAGTACAATTAGAGGAATGTTAAGTAAGTCGCAGGCGCCGGCGGGACATCGTCACGCGGCTGTCGTTAAGTACAATTCTGAGATTCATAACATGTCATCGACGTCATCATCACATCAATATAACACGCGGACTGCGCGCCCCCGCCGGGGCTCCGGGGCGAGGGGGGGTGGGGTTGCGACGAGTGCAACACTGTCATTAGTGGAGGCGGCGAGCAAGCTCGGGGTTAATACAACTCGGAAGCAAAAACACACCAAACAACACGAACTTGTTCGTGAGCGAGTCACAACACTAAACGCGACGAGGGGGGCGGGGGCGCGCGGCCGCACCAAACTTAACGTACTACAATAATACATCTCGTCCTATGTACAATCTACAAAAGGCCGTAGCGGTCAATAATATACATTTTTACAAAAATACTTGAGTAAAAAATCTTAATCGTAACGAACGGTGCGTGGGCGCGCATGCGCGGCGCTACATGCCCGACTCGGCGATGCCCTCGTCATCTGAAACACACGGGCGCGTTAGGGCGGCGCGAGGCGAGGGTTAGGGCAGGGCTTAGGCGGTTAGTCACTGCCGGCCGCCGGCGCCAGCTGCGGCGCCGCCACGCTGCGACTGCGAGCCTCCGGAATGTACACACCTGCTCGAGGTCGGGCATTCCGGATGCTGTAGTCGCAGCCGTGGGGCGATCGCACTCGCGCGGCTTACGGCGCGTCCAGATTATATAACGTTACTATTCAGCACAGGTTTGTTATGTTGCAATGTTAACACGTATACAGGTAACGAAGTTATAAAGTATGTCATAGATCTGCAGATCATATGACATACTTGAGGCAGCTTTAGGCGGCACAAGGCGGGTTAGGGCGCGAGGCCACTGGGAGTGAGGGCATGCACACACAAGCGCGGCTCACGTTTCCGCGGCGACTCCGCTCCGACGCCATTATCACCTCATACCCCTTGAATGTCACAAATCTGTTACACCACCGAGTTACACGATAGACATATTTCCTATATTTGGTCTAAGAGTATCACAGATGCAATTATATAATAGATAAATTAACATTATGATAATATTAACTTTACACATACCGGTGAGTTAGTATATACAAGCCTACTTTGTTTAAAGAATATATTATAAATCCAAACACCCAATTCCATAGATTTTTTTTACACAAAAATATAAAACATAATAATTTCGACCATAAATTAAATTTAAATAAAAATTTCAACAACGTAGATAGTAAAGTTTGAAAGATTTCATCGTTAGTAAAGGAAGGACATGTTCCAGACAAGCCTGCACAGTTGTACACTATCACAAAAAAAAATAGTTCGTGTTCGTAATATGCATAGTCTTTGGTAACCTGATAAGTATTGTTTTAGTTATAGCCCAGGATTTCCAATTACTCTTAGAACGCAAAATAAATTTGCAAATAATAAAAAAATCGAGGTAAACAAAAAATCTATATAATGAGTAACAATATTAGTCAATGTCTGG
Source organism: Parapoynx stratiotata (assembly GCA_910589355.1). Classification (NCBI taxonomy): domain Eukaryota; kingdom Metazoa; phylum Arthropoda; class Insecta; order Lepidoptera; family Crambidae; genus Parapoynx; species Parapoynx stratiotata. The sequence goes on from OU342460.1 coordinate 187,003, forward strand.
CATTTCTCGCCATGCAGTTGTGTTGTGTTACCAGAGTTACTCGTTATGGTATGGCTGGCTACTTTGGAATAGGTGTACAACTGGACGTGGCAGGTCCCATACAAGCAGGAACATGTCCCGTGCGCGGCAGCAGCGCCCGCAGCGCCTCGGCGTCGGCGCGGGGGGCGCGGGGCGCGCGGGGGGCGGCGTTACCTTCGAAGGCGGGGTTGAGGTGGTGGTGGTTGTTGTGGTGCGGCGGCTGCAGGTCCAGGCCCTCGAGCACGGCCACGAGGCACTGGTGCACGCAGATGTACTGCTGCTCCGTCTGCACCATCCACACGCGCTCGCGCCGCATCGCCCACACCATGCCGAAGATGTCCAGGCTCTCCGCGTGCGCCGCCAGCTGCCAGCGCCCACGGTTACATTACGCTGACAACTATTACTTGACACTCCTTCGTCTAGCTGCCCATTTCTCGTTTTGAGTGGGGTCGGCCAAACATCTGCCTCTGTCATTCGTCAGCTCGACATCCACATCCTTTGTTCTCATGTCAGAATTCACACATTCAATCCATCGCCAAGACCAGAGAGGTCTTCCTGTCGTTCCACGCCAATCTACATCCATACTGAACATTTTCTTGTTGTGTGCCATTTATCCCTTCTCATCGCATAACTCCTCATATAACGCATGTAACTATAATTATATTAACATTTATATCATAAAAGATGTGATTCGATTCATGTGTGTGTTAAGTTTTATTGTTATTTGGAAACAATATGGTATAATTGCATTGTAAATATTATGTGTTATATATATAAAACTAACTTTTGGCCGCGACTTCATCCGCGTAGAATAGTTACTTTGAGGTAGTGTGATGGTATGTAGTATGCCTATAGCCTTTCTCAATAAATAGGCTATTCAACACTTAATATTTTTTTCAAATTGGAACGGTAGTTTCTCAATTGGTGAAATTAAAAATTTACTCATACTCTATTACTAGAAGAAGTTCATACTGGCGTAAATGAGTCCTTAATTTTTCTGGGAGGCGTTATTTAATTTTTTTTAAATTCACCTGCATGGCACCCGTTTCCATGGGAATATCGTGATAAAAGGTAGCCTATGTCCTTTCTCAGGCTCTAGACTATCTGTGTACCAAATTTCGGTAAAATTGATTCAGTAGTTTTGACGTGAAAGTGAGACAGAGTTACGTTCGCACAAGTTAACCGTAAATATTAGTTTTCTTGCTGCCAACTAATACTATACACCACCAACGGTCGAAAGCTGATCCATATGAAATGAATTGAAATTAAATAGTTTATTTTCGAAATCTGTATTCTGTATATCTAGTTTCCATAATAGCACAAAAGAGTTACGTACCGAGGACAATGTACGTATTAAGTACGCTCGGCAACGCACACATAGACACCGTTCACCGATGAAGGTGCCGGAGCGGCCGACGCCGGCGCTGCAGTGTGTGTGTGTGTGTGTGTGTGTGCGTACCTGCTGCAGGGCGCGGTCCAGCGTGATGAAGGTGCCGGAGCGGCCGACGCCGGCGCTGCAGTGTGTGTGTGTGTGTGTGTGTGTGTGTGTGTGTGTGTGTGTGTGTGTGTGCGTACCTGCTGCAGGGCGCGGTCCAGCGTGATGAAGGTGCCGGAGCGGCCGACGCCGGCGCTGCAGTGCACGATGACGGGCCGCGCGTCGGGCGGGCAGCGCTCGCGGAAGGCGCGCACGAACCTGCGAACAGTCGAGCGTCAGTGCGTGCGTGTGTACAAGCGCGCCGCGTACGTACCTCGCGAGCGTGAGTGGGCGGGTCGGGCGCCTTGCACGTACCTCGCGAGCGTGGTGGGCGGGTCGGGCGCCTTGCACGTACCTCGCGAGCGTGGTGGGCGGGTCGGGCGCCTTGCACGTACCTCGCGAGCGTGGTGGGCGGGTCGGGCGCCTTGCACGTACCTCGCGAGCGTGGTGGGCGGGTCGGGCGCCTTGCACGTACCTCGCGAGCGTGGTGGGCGGGTCGGGCGCCTTGCACGTACCTCGCGAGCGTGGTGGGCGGGTCGGGCGCCTTGCACGTACCTCGCGAGCGTGGTGGGCGGGTCGGGCGCCTTGCACGTACCTCGCGAGCGTGGTGGGCGGGTCGGGCGCCTTGCACGTACCTCGCGAGCGTGGTGGGCGGGTCGGGCGCCTTGCACGTACCTCGCGAGCGTGGTGGGCGGGTCGGGCGCCTTGCACGTACCTCGCGAGCGTGGTGGGCGGGTCGGGCGCCTTGCACGTACCTCGCGAGCGTGGTGGGCGGGTCGGGCGCCTTGCACGTACCTCGCGAGCGTGGTGGGCGGGTCGGGCGCCTTGCACGTACCTCGCGAGCGTGGTGGGCGGGTCGGGCGCCTTGCACGTACCTCGCGAGCGTGGTGGGCGGGTCGGGCGCCTTGCACGTACCTCGCGAGCGTGGTGGGCGGGTCGGGCGCCTTGCACGTACCTCGCGAGCGTGGTGGGCGGGTCGGGCGCCGCGTACGCACCTCGCGAGCGTGGTGGGCGGGTCGGGCGCCTTGCACGTACCTCGCGAGCGTGGTGGGCGGGTCGGGCGCCGCGTACGCACCTCGCGAGCGTGGTGGGCGGGTCGGGCGCCTTGCACGTACCTCGCGAGCGTGGTGGGCGGGTCGGGCGCCTTGCACGTACCTCGCGAGCGTGGTGGGCGGGTCGGGCGCCTTGCACGTACCTCGCGAGCGTGGTGGGCGGGTCGGGCGCCTTGCACGTACCTCGCGAGCGTGGTGGGCGGGTCGGGCGCCGCGTACGCACCTCGCGAGCGTGGTGGGCGGGTCGGGCGCCTTGCACGTACCTCGCGAGCGTGGTGGGCGGGTCGGGCGCCTTGCACGTACCTCGCGAGCGTGGTGGGCGGGTCGGGCGCCGCGTACGCACCTCGCGAGCGTGGTGGGCGGGTCGGGCGCCTTGCACGTACCTCGCGAGCGTGGTGGGCGGGTCGGGCGCCTTGCACGTACCTCGCGAGCGTGGTGGGCGGGTCGGGCGCCTTGCACGTACCTCGCGAGCGTGGTGGGCGGGTCGGGCGCCGCGTACGCACCTCGCGAGCGTGGTGGGCGGGTCGGGCGCCTTGCACGTACCTCGCGAGCGTGGTGGGCGGGTCGGGCGCCTTGCACGTACCTCGCGAGCGTGGTGGGCGGGTCGGGCGCCGCGTACGCACCTCGCGAGCGTGGTGGGCGGGTCGGGCGCCTTGCACGTACCTCGCGAGCGTGGTGGGCGGGTCGGGCGCCTTGCACGTACCTCGCGAGCGTGGTGGGCGGGTCGGGCGCCTTGCACGTACCTCGCGAGCGTGGTGGGCGGGTTGGGCACGCCGAAGTCGGGCCACGTGGTGAAGTGGAAGTGCTTGAGCACGCGCTGCTCGGCGCCGCGGCTCAGCATCAGCTCGGTGACGGTCCAGTCGGGGAAGCGCGACTCGTTGAGCGCGGTGACGGCGATGTCGCCGTAGTAGACGGGCCGCGTGTCGTACGGCCAGTAGCGGTCGCACTTCTCGCGGCCCTTCTCCACGCAGCGCGTCAGCATCACGATGGCGCGCGACCCCGACTCCCAGCACATGCGCCAGAAGTCGTCGCGCGTGCAGTGCAGCGGGCCCTGCGACGGACACCATACTAACTTACTACTGCTTCTATCTAACGAACCTAATATGAACGTGGTCATCACGATAAGTGAATTTATGTATAATATGTCATTTCTGTTGTCAATATGTCATTTCTGTTGTGTCATTTTTTTTTTTAAATAGTGAACTAATACGTTTTTCTCAATCTCAATACAAGAAATAAATATAAACTTCGTCTTCCAAGTGACAAGAGAAGTGAGACGAATAAACCTTTCGTAATGAATTGTGTTAGATTTTATAATATGCTACCAATGAATGTTACCCAAATGACCGATACAAAGTTTAAAGAATTTGTAAAAAAAACCCTCATGAAAAAAGGCAATTATAAAATCAATGATTATTTAAATGATAGTCATGCATGCATGGGACATATAGATTGCTCTTCTCTGCAATCTTACATTTGGCCACTTTCATGATTGTATATTGAAATGTTTATTTCTTTTTTATTATACATTTTGTTTAGCTATCATAATTTTTTTTGCTTTAACACAAAACTTTTTTGTGAAACATTATATTTTTTTTTGTTTCGGCTAAGAAAGTGTTTCGAATAGACATGACAATTAATTGACTACTTAAGAATAAATAATACAAGCACTTGTATATATTGATACGTCGCTTTTGGAGCATTTTCCTTCCAATTCAATTTTGACATTTGTGACTAAGGGTATTGTTTAATACACGTACATTTTAGGTTAAATAAATAAATATTGTAGGACATCTAACACACAACGCCATCTAGCCTCAAACTAAGCAGAGCTTGTAATATGAGAGCTAGATAAACGATAGAATACTTATATACTTTTTTTTGTAAATACATACTTACTATACATAGAAAACATCCAAACTTCGAAACAAATATTTGCAGATCGTACAAACATTTGGTCCGACCCGGGAATCGAACCCGAGACCTCTGCACAGCAGTCGCATACACAACCGCTGCACCACCGAGGCACCGAGGTTAGTAGATATCCCTTTACATCAACATGTTCTACAACCAAATGTTGTAGAACATGTTGATATAAAGGGAGGATGGAACCCTTGCAGAGTTTCTTGCCAATATCTTCTCTAGATAAGGCTTCCCGGTAGTAAACAGGCCGAAAAAAAGTAGTGGTATTGTAAATTTTAGAATAATTATAATTTATTTTGTTTTGACTCGTCAAAAGTGTATTTGATGATACCAGTTTGATTAAATGACTATGAGTTTGAACTTCTGTAAAACAATACGGGAATAATTTTTGTGGTTTTCAGCGATCTCGATTTGAAATAAAACCTGTTTTTGATAAGATTCAAAAGCCACGTCTTTTTATAATAAAATCAGTTTTTCGGGCAACAACTACAATAGATGTAGAATTACGAAATGGGGCCTACGAAATCTACAAAGATGATTCCCAATTCGATTTAAACGAAAAGCTTCGAGTGAAACGGCAGCTCGGTTGGTCCCTCTCCCTCTCTCTCTGTGTGGCGGGTACCTGCGTGACGATGAACTCCCTCGGCGAGTTGTGGCCGGGCACGTAGTTGGCGTTGATGTAGTCGGAGCCCTCCTCGTCGTCGACGGGCTGCAGCTTGTAGCGCGAGTGGTCGTACGGCAGGATGTTGGTGAAGCGGTTCTTGGGCCGGTTGACGGGCAGGTCCGCCGCCGAGCACGGCTGCTCGCGCCCCACGTGCTTCAGCTCCTCGAACTCCTCGCTGAACCTGCACCGACAGTTTCATATACACCCTTTACTCGCACATTCACAATATGGACGAAACGTTGTCATACATACTCGATAGTGCCGATTGCCTTTAAGGGGTTCTGTGACTCGATACACTCGCATTCTTGGTATGCGACGCAATCCTCAACATCACCAACGCTCTAAGCGACAAAAGCTCGTTACCTTCAGGTGGACAGCCTCTTGCTAGACAAATATGTTGAAAATAGTGCGTGTACCTGTGTGATGAGAAGGGATGAAGGCCACAGAGCAAGAAGAATGTTGAGCATGGATGTGGATGGGTCAAGAACGAGAAGTAGACCAAAGAAGCGACGGATTGTATGCGTAAAGAATGACATTTGAATAAAAGAAGTGGACAGAGGGGGATGGAAGAGAAAACGTGTCGTGCCGACGACACTAGCGTGGGGAAAGGGCAGGAAGGAGGAGAGAGTGTGTGAACTTGTGCTGTACCTGAAGTCGGAGTCGGCGGCCATGAGGCGGTAGTGGTCGATGAAGCGGTCGACGGGCACGGGGCGCGCCTGCGCGGGCGGCGGCGGGGCGGGCGGCGCGGGGGGCGCGTGTGTGTGTGTGTGTGCTGTACCTGAAGTCGGAGTCGGCGGCCATGAGGCGGTAGTGGTCGATGAAGCGGTCGACGGGCACGGGGCGCGCCTGCGCGGGCGGCGGCGGGGCGGGCGGCGCGGGGGGCGCGTGTGTGTGTGTGTGTGCTGTACCTGAAGTCGGAGTCGGCGGCCATGAGGCGGTAGTGGTCGATGAAGCGGTCGACGGGCACGGGGCGCGCCTGCGCGGGCGGCGGCGGGGCGGGCGGCGCGGGGGGCGCGTGTGTGTGTGTGTGTGCTGTACCTGAAGTCGGAGTCGGCGGCCATGAGGCGGTAGTGGTCGATGAAGCGGTCGACGGGCACGGGGCGCGCCTGCGCGGGCGGCGGCGGGGCGGGCGGCGCGGGGGGCGCGTGTGTGTGTGTGTGTGCTGTACCTGAAGTCGGAGTCGGCGGCCATGAGGCGGTAGTGGTCGATGAAGCGGTCGACGGGCACGGGGCGCGCCTGCGCGGGCGGCGGCGGGGCGGGCGGCGCGGGGGGCGCGTGTGTGTGTGTGTGTGCTGTACCTGAAGTCGGAGTCGGCGGCCATGAGGCGGTAGTGGTCGATGAAGCGGTCGACGGGCACGGGGCGCGCCTGCGCGGGCGGCGGCGGGGCGGGCGGCGCGGGGGGCGCGCGGCGCCGCCGCAGCAGCAGCAGCGCCGCCGCCGCCGCCGCGCCCAGCGCCGCCGCCACGCACGCGCCCACGATCCACGCCGTGCTGTCCACGTCTGCAACACACCAGCCACGTCACGGCACACGTCACACGGAACACGTCCACATCACAATACGGCACTGCAACAATGCACTGGACCCGATTCTCGACTGTCAGAAATCTAACGAGTGACGGAATCTCTCACGTTTTATTTTAGTCACGACTTTCCCGATCGCATTGAATGTATGTTTCTTGAAATAAAGTATTTTAATTTTTTTTTTGGAATCGGTAAATCGACAATCGAAAATTAGGAGGGATGGAACTCCTCCTACGCTGTCAGTTGCGAGTATTGCGAGTGATACATAATAATAGTACCTAGCAACGACTCCAACACCTGCTGCGTTTAGTAAATAAGTAGGAGGAGAGGAGACGAGAGGTTTTTTTCCTTACATACCGATCAGCGTTGGACGAATTTCAGCCTACATATAAGTACCATGAGTCTTTTACTTGGTTATTTCAACACCAAAATGTTACTTCAAAATAGAGATTAACGATAGAATATATACTAAAAAAAGAACCGTTTACCAATAATAACTACTTTGTTAGTTTGATTCTACGCTCAAGCTACTGTACCATAAAAAAGCTATAATTAAATTAATGTATACTTAAGGGTTATTGAACATTGTTAATGTACTTACTTACTTGATAATTAATGTATACTATGGCTTCACACGGCTGTTAGTAGCTGTCCACACTGATTAATATTAAAACAAGTGTTATAACGACTCCATCAAGAAATGACTTGTAATGCTATAATCCCGATCACTCGAGTACCTATAACGATTATTATTATCTTGGTTTTTATTGAAATTTTATTGAATGTATGCAATACTGATATTAAGTGATAACTGTATCCTATTGATACGGTTTAGAATAACATAATAATGGTATTGGTACACAGTAAGTGGATGTCGGTATCAACCACATATAAAGTTGGTAATGCTCAGGTACAATAAGACTTGCAACATCCGGGCAAAATGTAAACTGAGACTTTGATAGGTAATTGCTTCGGCAGAACCCTAGTCCCATATAGAGGGGGTTTATCAGTACTTCTGGGAGAGATGTAATCTAATAATAGATAACTGGAGACCCCACAGAGTAAATACATTTTAGGAAAAAATATCTTATAGTTTTACTGTCGTTTGTCTTATCGTTAAATCAGACGGAATCACCTAAAGGTGCGATTCCTCAAGCAATAAAGATAATTATAAGGATTGACATCATTACGGTTGTGGATATCTGACTAATCAGACATTTGTTTATCGATTCGATAAATTAAATTATTTGTATGAACAAAGACAAAATTATATCTTATGTATAAAATTATACATTAATTCAATTGATAGTTTGATTAACTTGGACAAATGTAAACGATAGTGTACTTTTTTAATAAAAATAAATACAAGGTAAAAAAAAACGATAATTTCTACGTGAATTAGAGCAAATTTAAAATTATTTATGCTCCTTTTCACCAACAGTCACACAGGTAAGTTCAAGACGCTATTTAGAGAGCCTTTTTAAATTTGCCTTTGATGTTTTGTTGCTAAGTTTATTGTTGTTGTTCTTGCATAAATTAAAAAGTAGCTTGTGACGTCAGACTTACCGAAGGGGGCAGATACGTCGACAAGCCTATGACGTCACAGGAAGACAGTAAACTTGAACTAAGTCATATGAAATTTCGGTACGCGCCGCACCGCGCGCGCCGCGCCACTGGACTGCGGACACTCCTCTTATCACAGATAACATGTCGCGGTGACTATCATTATCATGATATTCGAGATTATTGTAATTAACTACTTAACTGTTGAGAATTTCCTTTACCTGCCATTTAATCTTCAAATTGATCTCCACGTGAACTCTTAAAGGAATTCGTTATGTGTTTGTGTTAAAAACAACAAATCAATCAAATACATTTTGCAATCGTTTTGTCAGATTGTCACGAGGCTGCTACAAATAGATATTATACATAAGTCCTGATGTAGATTCGAATATGATAATTGTTAGTGTTTTTTAAGTTAATATCGTAGCAATAATAAAAGCCAACACCAAAGATAAGCTGGAGTGCAAGTGTACAGTCCCAGTGTTAAAGCGCGTTACACGTTTTGTTTAATCAGAAAGTGGTTAGTAAGGATAAATAAAATATAGCACATTTATAAATAATTTATTGTATATAAAAACATTATGTACACAATTATACGAAACGCTAGTTATCAGTCTTTTAAGTTAACTATAGGAACTTATTAATTTCACTCAACATTTGAGATTAATATAATTAGAATAATATCACGTTAGTACAGGATCAACAAGCAGTAAGGAAGGGTTATTTCCTTGTATTACATACGAGCGTGTCCCACAACCGTATTACTAAACACTTACCGTCCTGATTTAAAACGCTGATAAATATACAGGTTTATCTTTAATGAATCAACACATGACTAGCTAACATCTTAAACAACAACATTTGTTCCACGACTTCTAATAATTTGACGCATTATACTTCCATATAAAAATAATATATCAATTTCGGAGTGTTCTTAGGTCTGTGCTTATCGGGCGCGCGAGCGTCGCGTGTGTCGCCTTTTCGTATGAACGGAACATAGACTTACTAATGTCACGACAGTATATTATAAGCTTGTAAAATCATTTTTAATTAATATATTGAGTTACGACGAAACTCGTTGAACAAATTAATGTTGTTATTTACGATGTTAGCTATCTGGTCTATCGAGGTTGCTGACTCATCAAAAGTAACCCTGTATAAAAGTAGTAAGGAAGCACCTACCGAGCATAAAGTATAAACAGTAGCACTAAAACGGACAAAAGTGGAACTATGGCACATGATAATAAAGATTCAGGCAGTAAGTGGTCACTGTTTAGGTTGCGTTTTAGAATATGACGGAATAGTTTTACACTGGTGTAAGAAGATATGCGTTTATCAATCGCTTTATAGTGGGCCAAGCCTTGGTCATTATAAATAGTATTGCTTTAAAAAAGTGACAATACAGTGTACCTACTCAAAAACGTACTTTAGATCAATAACATAGAATGTAGTGGTGACGTCATTGAATGCGCTGCATTTGTCATATCCACTCGACTGATTGATAATGATAACACAGCGATGATTTCATACATTTTAGAATTGACTGTTTACCGCGTGCGTAATCTGTATAAATTTCTAATGTGTCTGAGATATGTTGAATTGCCATATTACAAAGTAATATAGCAATAGCAATAGCACGCACACAGCAGACGGAGGTGTGTGCGTGTTGAAATTACCATTCATTATGTACAAAGTATTAATCTTTAAGCGAATACTTGTTTAGTTTTAATAATAGCTTTAAATGTTGAATAGTCTTTTAGTCACAGGATAGCAGTATAGAGTAGTAGCATAGAGCAGCCATGTGTGCGGGTGTGTGGGTGTGTCAGGTACCGGTGTGGATGACGGCGTAGTCGGTGTCGGTGAACTTGTCGGGCGCGGTGAAGGCGCGCAGCTTGACGTAGTAGGTGGTGCCGGGCTTGAGCGGGCCGTTGCAGTAGCCCGCGTCCCCCGCGCCCCCGCCGCCGCCCCCGCCCCCGCCCCCGCCCAGCTCGCAGCGCTCGGCGCCCAGCGTGAACTCCTCCACGCTCGCCGACGACAGGAACGGGTTGTACGGCTCCGTCACCTGCGCACACGCACGCCATCGCGTCATCGTCACCGACCTATCGTATAGCCAACTGGCGTCATGACCGACGAGCTCGAATGGTCTGCATACCGGTCTCAAGGTGTCGCCATGTCAGGTTCGATCCCCGGTTTGGGTGATGAATTCGGGCATTCGTTCGCCAGTCTTGGATGTTTATTTATATTCAGGATATTTATATGTATTTATCCATTAATTATAATTATTTATCCGTCATCTAGTGTCCGTAGCAAAAGCAGCATCGGTTGCTTAAAATTATTATCACTCTTTTTTGTTTTTTTTGTATGTCCGAGAGTGTAGGAAGAGTCCTTATTATCCTTAAATTTCTAGGAATTAAACTATAGAAGTGTTTTTTATATCCATTATGTGATTGAGTGTCCGCAGAATAAAGGTATCTGTGTAGAGCATAACGGTGTGGCAGTACCTGGTAGGGCGGCCAGACGGGCAGGCGGTGCACGTCGTGCCAGGAGGGCAGGCGCGGCGCGGGCGGGGCGGCGGCGGCGGCGGCGGGGGCGGCGGGGGCGGCGCGCGGCGGCTCCTCGGCCAGCACGAGCGTGAAGGCGGTCACGTTGCCGTTGTCGTTGGAGAAGTAGTCGCCGCGGAAGCGCACGGCCACGGTGGTGGGCGAGCGGCGCGCGGGGCGCGGGGCGGCGGCGGCGGGCGGCGGCGGCGGCGCGGCGATGGGCGCGCGCGCCGCCAGCAGCGCCGCCGCGCCCGCGCCCGCGCCGTTCTCCGCGCGCACGCTCAGCTCGTACTCCACGCCCGCCCGCAGCGGCGCCGCCGTGCCGCTGCGCGCCTCCGGACCTGCGCACACGCATTAACTATCGACATATCCCACGTTTTCCTTCCGCTTCATCTGTCTACTATCAATGCAGTCTTCGTACGAGCAAAACGTCCATCCTCATTTAGATCATTCAGTCGACTCGGCGGTCCCCCGCTGTACGATTGGAAGAACTGTCGTCGGCGGTTTCTTACGGACCGGTGAAACATTCAGACTTTCAAAATGAGAGCCTCCTGTCACTCGAAAGGGCGACGACGCTCTCGTAGCTTCTCTCGTATAGCAGGAGTCCATGGGCGGCGGTGATCATTCGTCACCGAGCTATCCGTCTACTCGTTCGCCCCTAAGGCAATAAAAAAATGCTCGACGATCCTGAGCACTCACACCCATTGTCGGTTCCGTACATCTTCTGATGTACGGAATCAAAATCAGCACGAAGTACACTCGTATTTGCACCTTTTCAGGGATTTTCTGATTGCTTAGAGAAGCATGCTCAGCACTACTCGCCACGTTACCGGTTTTCTGTCACTTTCCTACGTGAGTCCTTCCATCCGTCGCAAGCAGCGTTAGGAGAGTGCGCGTGGAGGTTACTGACCCAGCTCGAGGGTGGTGGCGTTGGTGGGCTGGCTGCCGCGCGGCGCCCAGGCCAGCACGAGGCGCGCGAGCGGGCCGTGGTGCGCGGCGGGCGGCAGCGCCCACGCCAGCGTGAGCGCCGACGGCGAGGCGGCGCGCACGCTCAGCGCGCTCGGCGCGTCCGGCGGCGCCTGCTGCGTGCGCACGCGCACCGACCGCGCGCTCGACTCCGTCAGCAGCGTGTCGCGCGTGCCCGCCAGCACCTACAAGTATTACATTATATTCGCACTCTCGATTACTGTAAATTATTTATTTTTTAGACTGGATACATGATGCCTAAATAAAATTTGCAAAAAAACTCTAAAAAATGCAATTTTTACCACACTATGATATCATCTAAGTACATATAAAGATACAAAACGTAATAAAATTATATAGTTGATTTCCTGATATTTTTCCGCACGCCGGTGCGAATGTAATTCCATAGTGCACGTTTATTTTATATTTAGAACAGGGCAACAGAATAAAATGAGGCGGTACTGACGACGACGGTGAAGGTGTAGTCGGTGTAGGGCAGCAGGTCGGAGACGTTGAAGGCGGTGGCGGCGGTGTGGTGCGTGAGCAGCTCGTCGCCGCTGAGGTACTGCAGCCGGAAGCCGCTGCGGTCGCCGGGCGGCGCGCCCCACGCCAGGCGCGCGTGGCGCGCGCGCACCCACGTCGCGTTGAGCCAGGGCGCCGCGCGCGGGTGCAGGCGCGCCTGGCGCTGCACCGGGTGCGAGGTCACGTTGCCGGCCACCGTCCACATGGTGAGGTTGTACAGGCGGCCCGGCACCAGGCCGCCGAACACCAGCAGGTCGGGCGGCGCGCCGGCCCGGCGCCGCTCCCAGCGCGCGCCCGCCGCGCCCTCGCCCGCGCCCTCCAGCCGGAACCGGTACTCGTCGAACAGCGTCGCCGCCGCCGGCGTCACCGTGTACGTCACGTTCTGCGCGCAACCAACTTCATTACGCTCGGGAAAGGCAAGTCCTTGACAATACCATGCCATAATGTAATAATAGCTCCAAATGAAAATGCAATTAATACGGACCAGCGTGGCGGCCACATCGTCGCCGGTGTCGTCGTCGCGGTAGGGCGTCGTCACGATGTTCATCACGGATTGGATCAGCGGTTCTGCGCAACGAAACAATGACCGATCAGTGACGAGTGACCGAAGTACAAAATTAAATGGACGCTGCGTGGAAATTGTACGACTGCAAAGCGCTTACGACTTTCTCACGAAGTGCCAGAAATTATTAAAAAAATATATAACTATAATTTGAAACGAATATCCAAGAAGTCTGTTTCCAGTTTATGTGATATTAATATAATAATATAGTATATTTCATTACTAGTACGAAATGGTTGTCATTGCAAAGAGTTCCGACAAATGTCTTCCCGAGCCGAAGGCGAGGGTTGACAGTCGGAACGAGTTGCAATGACGGTTCCGTACGTGTACTGAACGACTATTTTTAATACAGTTGCGAAAAAATGATTTTAATTTTTATTTAATTTAATTTAATTTTGGATATTGACTTATATCCACGTTGTTCCTTATTTTCAGCATACTTTTTATCATCGAAAACCTTGACCATAACGTAGAAGGTTTTAATTTTGCTGAGAGTTCGGAAAAGTATGCCAACATAACATTTTCTGAAAAACTATTTGCTTTTTTCTCTTCTTTCCACGCAATAAATTCATCGTATGTAGATATGTAGCGAATTTTTGACTTTTCCGGTAAAATGTTCTCCGAAGCATTTTGTGCAATTATACTGAGTTCCGGTGGAGTTAATTCAAAAAAATTTTGGTCGAAATTACTCATTTTGTGTAAAAAACAACTAAACTCGCAAAGAAAATTTTGGAAAATGGCGCCAACCGTAGAATGTAAGCAGTTTTTTTTCACCCATTCTGGTAGGCAAAGGGAACTGCCCATACAGCCAAGTCTTTAGTACTTAGTATTTTTTATTATAAGAAATGAAATTGAAATTTAATGATATGAAATGAACTGAAACCTTACCTAACTCATTCAATCAATTAATTAATTCTGATATTGGACAAATTAGTATAGGTAGCTTCTTTTTAAAAACAAATAAACCTATTTGCATGAATCGCAAAAACTTCTATGATTTTTTTTAGTTAAAACTTCATGGTTGTTTTTTTTAATAGAAATAATTTTGACAGTTGGGAAAGAAAACGCACGAGTTCGGGAAAGGCAAAAAAAAAGCACGAGTGTGAAATAGCCCAGATCCCGAACGCTACACGTCCCTGCAATACGCCACTTTTTGAGCAACTGTATTAAAAAATAATAATAATACTCGGTCAATACCCGTAAATGGCATTACACCGGTCGTAAGGCCGAGGATAAATAAAAATGTTGAATAATAATAATAATGCATACTAGTCCGGGCGTGTATGGTGAGCGCGTCGCCGACGAGGTCGTGCGAGTGCGCGGTGATAGCGAGCGCGTAGAGCGCGCCCGGCGCCAGGCCCGCGATGTGCGCGCGCGGCGGCGCGGCGGGCGCGGCCGGCACGTCCTGCGAGCCCTGCGCGGGGCCCGGCGCCGGGCCGGGCGCCGCCGCCGGGTCCACGCGCCACCAGCGCACGCGGTAGTGCTCCACGCGGCCGGCGGGCACGGGCCACTCCAGCGTCATGTTGCGCGTGTCCGTCAGCGCCTCCACGTTGGACACCGGGCTCGGCTCTGCAGACAGGGACACGGTGCCGTCACTCGCCTCCAGACACTGTACACACTAGAATGATCAATACGCATCGGTGCGGCGGTGCGCGTGCGCGTGGTACTGACTGACGACGTGGTAGACGTCGAGCGGGTGGCCGCTGGTGACGTAGTCGTCGTCGGCGCGCTGGCTGGCGGTGTCGAGCCGCACCTGGTAGCGCTCGCCCGGCGCCAGGCGCGGCAACTCCGCGCTCGTCTCGTTCGGGCTCAACAGCGGCAGCGTCTTCCATTCCTGACACACATATACGAACACAATATTTAATTTTAAAACGTGTTCTTGCGTATGGACGCGTCTTTAATGTCCCAAATCCCCAGGCGACGATTTCCCGTCAAACGCCTATTTCCTGGGGGGGTGTACCTGCGGGCGGTCGGTGACGCAGTACTGCAGCACGAGGCCGCCCAGCAGCCCGGCGTCGGGCCCGGCGGCCACGCGCCAGCGCACCACCAGCGAGCTCGACGTGGCGCGGTCCACCTCCAGGCTCAGCGGCGGCAGCGGCCCTGCACATGCCCAGTGGACAATCGTTACACACTAATTGTATCATTCTGACGCATCACAGACTCACGGACGGGCTTCAGCAGCGTCAGACGCGTGACCCAGCGCGGGGTACTCACGGACGGGCTTGAGCAGCGTGAGCCAGTCGGAGCGCAGCGCGTGCGACAGCGCCGCCAGCGTCAGACGCGTGACCCAGCGCGGGGTACTCACGGACGGGCTTGAGCAGCGTGAGCCAGTCGGAGCGCAGCGCGTGCGACAGCGCCGCCAGCGTCAGACGCGTGACCCAGCGCGGGGTACTCACGGACGGGCTTGAGCAGCGTGAGCCAGTCGGAGCGCAGCGCGTGCGACAGCGCCGCCAGCGTCAGACGCGTGACCCAGCGCGGGGTACTCACGGACGGGCTTGAGCAGCGTGAGCCAGTCGGAGCGCAGCGCGTGCGACAGCGCCGCCAGCGTCAGACGCGTGACCCAGCGCGGGGTACTCACGGACGGGCTTGAGCAGCGTGAGCCAGTCGGAGCGCAGCGCGTGCGACAGCGCCGCCAGCGTCAGACGCGTGACCCAGCGCGGGGTACTCACGGACGGGCTTGAGCAGCGTGAGCCAGTCGGAGCGCAGCGCGTGCGACAGCGCCGCCAGCGTCAGACGCGTGACCCAGCGCGGGGTACTCACGGACGGGCTTGAGCAGCGTGAGCCAGTCGGAGCGCAGCGCGTGCGACAGCGCCGCCAGCGTCAGACGCGTGACCCAGCGCGGGGTACTCACGGACGGGCTTGAGCAGCGTGAGCCAGTCGGAGCGCAGCGCGTGCGACAGCGCCGCCAGCCGCAGCGCGTACACGGCGCCCGGCACCAGGCCCGACAGCGTAGCGCTCGTCTCCGTCGTCTCCAGCTGCCGGACCGCACAACTCAATATCACACTAGTCATCCGTGCGTATCCCACTGCTCGACCTAGGCCTTCTAACGTGCAGAACAACGTAGGCGAGCACGGGTCGTAAGACAACTGCTTTGGTTTAATGCAAATCGATACACAGAACAGGCGACCGGGATCGACAGCTTCACGCGGCTTTCGAAGCATTGAAGAACTCAAGATTACTAAGGCCCAATTGCGCGGTTGAGAGTTAGCACCTAACCCTGGGGTAAATGTATGGGCAAACCCTTGGTTAGGCGCTAACTCTCGATCGTGCAATTGGGCCTAAGTTACAGATAGACACAAGACTACAGAAAATGTAAGAAACTAAAGCGGACGAATCATTGCGCTATCGGGTTTTTCGTTGCTGGAATGAGAATGAAAATGTAATAGCACATACCTGTTGTTCGGGCAGGGGGTCTGCGGGCTGGGGCGGGTGCGGGGGGCGGCGCGCGTAGCGCAGCAGGTAGCGGTCCTGGCGGCTGTTGACGTCGGAGCGCCACGCCAGCGCCAGCGCGCGCGCCTGCGGGGCCGCCGCCTGCAGCAGCGGCGCCAGCGGCCGCGTCACCACCGACACCAAGCTCTCGTTGGACTCCACGCCGCGCGACACCGCCGCCACCTGCCGCACGCGCACACGCTCACACTCGAACATCTCAGATACAGTGCGTGCGTTCAATGCCACGCGCACCACACAGAGTGTGCCACGCCACATTCAATGGTAAACTAAATCATTGAATATTGAAATGAAAATGTCAAAATTGAGTTTTATGAATAAAATTAGTCTTTAAAACCGTCGAAATTACTTTCAATTTTTATGGTAACTGCTAAAAATAATTGAAAACAAACCTTGTTTCTTTTTAAAGACAGTTTAGAAAATCGCTTTAACAATACATACGTATAATGGTGTGTATACAGATAAGAACGGCGTACACGTAGAATATAAAGTACATAAGTCATGGATCAAACGAAATGGGTAGATAAATAGTTGAAAACATATTTCAATTATAAAACCACATTACGAACGAATTAAGAACAATGAAATACAATATTTTCGATTGGCTAGTTGACACATTTTTTGAAGCCCACACAATAAAGGATGATTCGCATAAAACAAACCAGAGTGAACAGATGTGGAACGTGCTGTAGAATATTACCGATATAGTGGATTAATTGTGTAGATTCCATGCCAAATATGTGATATTGCTATTTGAACTTAGTGGGGATAATTTTTTCAAGTATGTTAATTATCGTTTATTTTGGCTAAGCAAGACATCTGAATTCATATTTAATCATTTTGATCATGCGTATTGTTAGTTTATCTGATCCGTTACGTCACCAATTTCACGAACATGGCGGATAACGTTTTTGGCAGATGAAAAAAAAAGATATAAATAAAACATATTGTCTACTTAACATAACTTTTGATATGAATCAACGAGCCTTTTGTTTATGCGTAGGTTTTATTTTTCATTAAGTTTGTATCAGAAACTTAGGAATTTTTAAAGATAGCACAAAAGTGGTCATAACTTTTTAAATGAAGTTAAGATTCTACTTATCAGGGATGATCTAGTGCAATTGAGGTACTGTCTCTGCCTATTTGGTTGGATCCATGCGTGTGGGGTGTGGGGGGTGGGGGTGGGGGGAGGGGAGCGTACGTACGGCGACGGAGTAGTTCCGCCCGGGCAGCAGCGCCGCGAGCGTGACGTTGTCGCGCGCCGTGCTCAGCGTGTTGGAGTCGTCGCGCGTCGGGCCCGCCTCGTGGTACCACACCTGCGGCCAAGCGCACGTCAGTCAAAGCCACGACGCTGGCTCATCATCATCACTCCACTGCTGGATAAAGGCTTAACTGGATTCTCCAATAAAGTTCTCGTAGCTCTGTCTCTTTGAAGAGCCATAAAGAGGTGCAATGCATGTCAAAAATATAATGTCTTTTGAATTTTGTGATTTGGCGTAATAGCAAACCTTACACGTGGACTTAACTTTTAGTCGAGACCTGTACCAACAAAAGGTACTTCCAAGGGAGATGACTCCGGGGACAGCCGCTGTAAAAATCATCATAAAAAGGTCTCTATGTTTCGTGAAACGCGTTTATATCTGTCCTGTCGTCATAATTATTGATAATTTTAGATGAAAAAGAAGGACAACGATGGGTCACATAGGTAGTGTACACCTTGTACTGGTCGTGCAGGCCGTGGGCGGGCGGCGCCCAGCGCAGCAGCACGCCCTCCGCCTCCTCCAGCGACCACGACACGTTGCGCACGGGCAGCGGCTCTGAAAAATCACAATTTCCATTTTACTCATTGAACGACGAAAGAAAACGTCAATTTTCCAACATATCTCTCAGTCTTCTCATTCGTCTGTCAGTTTGCCCGATGGTATTGATGCGAGCGATCGTCGAGGCAGTTCGGGAGCAGCCAGCGCGTAGAGTACGTACTGAGCGTGAAGTCGGCGCTGGCGGGCCAGGAGGTGACCTTGCCGGACATGGTCTTGACGGTGACGGTGTAGTGCGCGCCGGGCTCCAGCCCGTCGAAGGTGCAGTGCGTGGGCGCCTCGCGGCCGCGCACCACCGGCGCCAGCCGCCGCGCGCCGCCCGCCCCCGCCCCCGCGCCCGCGCCCCCGCCGCCGCCCGCCCCCGCACCCGCGCCGCCCAGCGCGCTCACCGACACCTGGTACTTCTCGAATTCACTGGAAATAGGTCAACATTTTCACTTAAAACATACCTAACGTGCGCATCTGATTGAGTCTTGACTTATTTGTTTGCGTTCATTGATTTTGATAATAATAGATACAGTATTAAATATGACTTGTGCCACTAACGTATTGATGTAAGACATAAGTATTGATGTAAACTATACGACGATTGCAGACGTTTTTTCTCCATTCATTCACTAGCAGCGCCTTTGTTGGCACTATATGTGTAGAATTGAACTGTGTTAAGAACATAAAGGCTTTTTAGTCAATTCCAAATTTTAAAGCCTTTATTATAAAAAATAAAATATTATCATGTGGCAATACTGTTACTTTTTTACTTTCTCTCCGCAAAATCTGCGGCTATAGTGCAGCCAAGTATTATACAGTGTATAACCGGCAAGTGAAGACAAAATGAAAAAATCAAAAGTGTATCCCGCCTGAACCCTATTTACAAAATATTAGAAAAATAAGTTAAATAGAAGTCGAGATATAAGACATCGAAATTAGAAGATTTTATCGATATTAAAGGTAAAGGAGTCACATCACTGGTGAATCAGATGTTAGACGGCAACGACCTGGCAGAACATATTATACCTCTTTTAGATCGTATGTTCCTAGTACACCTTTCTTTTATTTTTTTGTACCCACTAGACACGACACGTGTATTATGATTGCAAAGTGCTCAATGTTTGCGCTATTTTCACCTTTATTCTGAATGAATAACTAGAAAATCGAAAGTTTTCGTTTAACACTCCCGTTCCTTTGACGCCGCCGCCGCCGCTTAGCCCGAGAGTGGCATTGAAATGCCATTTTCGCACCGCTCGGCGCTCCTAGATGTCTCCGCCTAAAGTGCGCGCGCGCCTTGTGTTGAAGCCTACGAGTACCAGTCACCCATGAGCAGGACTTAGCAAATTTGGAATAAAATAAATTCCCTTTTTTACCGTAGACAGAGAGCATTTCATTTAAATCAATTCAGTTTAGGTGTAAGACAGAGACAGATAATGTTAGTAAGGAAGTAGTTCCCAAAAAACAACCAAAACTAATAAAAGTGTCTACTTATTTAGATATGAGGTACTAGGACAACAGAAACATTAACAAGCAAACGTGGTGGAAGTGGTATAGCGCGCAATCGAGACTATTTTTATCCCTTTCTTCCGATGGCATCCTTTTTCATCTAACATAAACATTAATTGGTTCAGTACAAATATTATTAAATATTTTTTAATATTTCATTTTGGTTTAGTAAATTTTAACATGTTCGTAAATGTTTGAAAATATTTTTAATAGAAAACACTAGAAAATAAAAATTCGTGAGATTCGAACCTGCGAACTTCAATAATCCGTGCGACTAGGCTGACTACTGAGCTAAGTTCTTCTAGTCTCCATGTTTTTGCGTTACGATGAGCTAACGTTGAAGGTAGACGGTAATCCGTGTCCAACAGTTTTATCATGATTGTTTTAATTAAATAATACTCAAAAGTCAAAATATTCAAATAGGTAATTCAACAAAGTAAGAAGTTGTGTTGACTTATTTATTTAATTTCTTAGGTTCCTACGTTATCCCCTATGTTCCTAGTTTTGAATATTTAAGTAGCACACTTATGAAAGTTGCTTTTATTTTCTGCACTTTAAAAAATATTAGAACAGCAGAGCTATGAGTAATCAAACGCATAAGTGGTTTTTTATTATGATACATCGAACCCTAAAAAAATCGTAAATCAAAATATTCCTGTAGCCCTGGTAGTCGAGCGTGCGGAATATTTCATCAGTCGCTTGCTATCCGTCGCGGTCGTAAGTTGCTATTAAGTAAAAGATACCGTTTTTAACAAATAATGAATATTTTGAAATGGTTTTAAGTGTTGGGGCAGCCAATGGCAGCCTTCTTGGAGCTCGCGATTTGTATCGCGAAAGGTTCATTGACGGTGCACTATGCCTTGAAAACCAGGGTCGGCATTTCGAACCATTTTTGTGATCTGTTGTAGCGCGGACCCCTAATTCTCGCGTTGCCGACTCGCGCATGCGCCGTCCGGCCGCGCGGCTACTCGAGTAGCGTCGCCCGCGCACCAGTGAGAGAACGAACACTAACGCGATCGCACGCTCAGCTCGTGTCACTCTCCGCGACTCCCATCTTTATCGAGTTACCAAATTGTGTGTATTTGTGTTTATCACTGCCTTATGAGTTTAATAACAAAACTACTGTAACATCGTTAGTAAATACGCTATAAATACCATCAGTGCGTTTCAATTAGAGAAATCTCCCTATACTGTGTTTTAAAATAACTCAATACAAGAAAGGATTTAATTTTGATTTGAAATCTTTCATAGAACAATGTCTAAATAACGTGTTCAGTGCTTTTGTAAATTATTGTGTGTTACGTACGATGTTATGTACACAGTACCTACGTAGTGTACCTACTAGACACGACACGTGTATTATGATTGCAAAGTGTGAGTGTTTGTGCTATTTTCACCTTTATTCTAAATGGATAAGAAGAGAATCGAAAGTTTTCGTTTAACAAACTCCCGTTCCTTTGAACCGACCGCCCGGCACGAGGCATAGTGGCATTGAAACGCCGCTATCGCGCCGCTGCTCCTTTGACGTCGCCGCCGCAGCCTAAAGAGCCGCGAGTACCAGGCTCCCATGAGCAGGTAAGGAGCATCATAATACGCATAATTCGAAGCTGTGAACTCGTGACCCCGCTAGTGTTGTAGTTCAAAAATGACGTAATAAATAAATTAATATAATTAAAATTGCACATTAAATTAAAGTTATTATTTAATTCTTATATTTTGTGTATGGAGTCCAGGTGGGATACTCTTTTGATTGTTTCATTTTGTCTACACCCTTCTATTACACGCGGTAGATTTTATTTTAAATAAACATATTTTAAAAAGTTAAAGTGGCAAAAATAAATAAAATGTGTTAGTGTATTTACCGCGCCTGTGTTGATCATGTTGCGTGTGTAGGTACAACGGTACAAAGTGTACAAACAGTATTTACATAACTAAAATGCTTTGAGAAGATCAGGAAAAAAATATATACTCCAAATAGAACTCTGATTCACAATGTCAATACCTACGAATGTCACATTGTTTATTATATATGAGACTGAGGGCTCAAAAATGTGTATGATAACAAAAAATATATCCCCAAATAAGAAAATATTCGTCATTATAATTCTCGATAGAGTTATCTAATGCTCTGTGCTATCGCGCGTGTGTGCGCGCGTGCGTGTGCGTGCGCGTGTGTGCGTGCGCGCGTGGCTGACCTGTCCTCGAGCGGCGGCAGCCAGGTGACGCGGAAGGCGGTCTCGGAGCGCGCGGCGGGCGGCACGGTGACGTTGCGCGGCCGCAGCGGCACCGTGCGGTACTGCGCCGTGGTGGGCGCCGAGATCTCGGGCTCCGACACGGTCTGCACGGAGATGTTGTACGCGCGGCCCGGCACCAGGCCCTTGAACGCCGCCTGCGCGGGGCCCGGCGGCTCGCCCTCCTTCTCCACGTACTGCTCCGAGTCGCGCGCGTCCGGCGGCACGATCGACACCTGCGCACCCGCCCCCGCCCCCGCGTCACTCTCGTCGCTCTCGCCCGCCCTCTCCTCGGGGGCGGACGCGAGCGCCGACACCACTCCCAGCGACAAAAGCGTCCTCCATGCGAATCGCATCGCACCGACTATCCGAGCCTACTGTGTCCGCTCGCGTCTACATGAGCAAGAGCGCTCGTAGTCCAGGAGCCGACTTCAGAAGAGATACCCGAAATAAATTTTCCGCTCTAGTATGTTCGCACAGTTCCCATCGTGCAAATTATTGACTGTTTACGCGCAAATATGCGAGGAAACGACGAGAACTTTTGGTAAAGTCACATTAGAAAAGCAATATTTGTGTGAACATAAATTGTAAATAAGAACACATCTACAGAATTCCATTGATGAATAATAATGTTACATGTATTTGATCAGATGTTCGTGTGCGATTGTGAATAGTTCATTCATTTTACTTGACGTTTCTGGGTCATAAAAGTTATTTTTTAGAATAACATTAATGTTTCAATTCAAAGCAAATTCATTGATAGAAAAATACACGATTAAAGAATTTCCTACATAATTCTAATCAAATTATATACTGCCACTGAATTCGAATAAACATTTTGGTAGATAAACCAGAGCAATAAAGCATTGTGTTATGCTTTGTAACAAAAAATGCATTTAAATAACCTCAAACAAATAAAAAAAACTGTTCTTTTTTTAATCATAAAAAATGTCAAACTATTACTACTAAAAATATTTATTACTTTTGATCGTGAGGAAACACTTATGAATCTTATAATTTTAAGATTTTTTTTATTGTAAGCCTTTACACACGACGCTCGAAGGCATTGAGCTTAATGTCCCCCAGGGACTACTGTCATCATCATCTCGACCTATATCTTCTTATAATCCTTTTATGATAAATTTAGTACATCATTATCAGCATTAAATACTGAACATAGGACTAACAAACACTATACTTAATTATTCGCACCGCGTGTAATTAAATTGACTAATGGACTAATTGTCAGTTTTAAATAAAATTTAAGACAAGGACTCCTCGCCTAACAACGTCCTCGTCACCGCGAGCGATAAGACCGGGAGCCGCAAGTTATTAATATCGTTTATCCTTTTGTAGCGGCGGCGCGGGGAGCAGCGGCGCGTGCAGGCCTGCCGGCGTACCTTGTAGTGCGTGTAGGCGCCGGGAGGGTAGGGCGGCTGCCACAGCACCAGCAGCGTCGTCTCGTTGCGGAACCACACGATGAACTTGCCCGGCGTGTTGGGCCCTATCACACACGTAGCGGACATTCATTAGCATTACAAGGTAACTATCCTTTTCATAACAACATAACTACTTAATTGAAAACTAGGTATATTCTAAAAAATAACAAACATGCCATGCGACGCAATAATGAAAGGGTTAAAAAAAAGCATAAACAATATACAATAAAATATGTAATAATTTATTGAAAAAAAAAAATTATTGGACATTAAAAAACAACTATAATATGTAGTACTTATTTGTCTATTTGGAAAATTGTAATGCACCCTATAAGCACCTGTAATAATTTTACATTCTCAATGCTGCACTGCTGGGCATAGGATTTCTTGTTTAAGCTATGGTCTACCAGCACCTTGGTAAAATGCAGTACGGTGTTCATCATCATCTCATTATAATGACCCACTTCTGTCGACTGCTGGATCGGTGTTAATGCACCATACAACAACAGCGTAACATGCTCCCCGAAGCGCAGCAAGTTGATCTTAGTGTTGTGATATCCAATTTTCATTGATGGTAAAATCTGGTTTACTACAATCTTGTAATATTGGTCCTTTTCCATGTATCGTCAAATATTTAAAATGTTATAATTTTTATTTATTTTAGATACATAATACCACTAAAACAAACAAAGCCGTTTCTTTTCCTTACTAAATATTTTGTATAAAATTAAAACATTTTTGGAGAAGTTATTTATAATTCGAATTATGTACGATATTTACATTGTCGTTCCTTAACGAAATACATATTGAGAAAACAATTTAAAGTGTGAATTCTGCGTTGTACAAATGCGACAACTATTAAACTTAAATATTACTATGTGAAGCTGTACTATTCTACTTGTATATATAATTTGATTTTCAACGTCATTCTATTGCAGTTATACAAGTTAGGGAAAAATAATTTGCAGCGCGGACAAATCAGCTCAACCACAAGACTGTTATGTTTACTATAACCGTTAGATAATGTACAAAATAATAATGCAATGTCCTCCTGTGGCCGAGTGTGGCGAACGAACTAAATTATTAACACGGCACAATTTGCGCGAGCAGTTTGTGAATTATGTGCTTTCGCTGTTTACGTCAAATAGACGCAACATCTTAGGAAAATATAACTAGTCATAATAAGGAGCTAAGTACTCAAACAAAACATCCCTACTGTAATTCATTCAACTGTCCATCCCACTTAAACGTAGAAAGGGACAATCTTGTTATTCTGTTTATAAAAAAGTGTACTCAATATCCCTAATCTTTGTATTTAAAATAAGAAATATTTTTATCTATGGAGCTGAACAATGAAAACAATAGATAAAAAGCAAACAATAAAATATAAATGAACAAGACAACAATAATGTACAGTACAGTAACAGTGATGACATGCCAGCAGCTCACCGTTCAGGTCCTGCGGGCAGCGGGGGGACAACGGTCACAATCATTAGACATTGGTGGACATTGGTCAGCCAGGCTATTGGCCAGGCCTTCGCTCTCATGCCATCTGGTCAAATTAAGAACATTTTATATTGCTTCTTGCTTTACTCCAAATGTCAGTTACTCTTTAGTTGGATAAAGTACTGGGTCATGCATTCTTTATTTGACCAGACGGATGTCTATTATTATGATGCCTTTGTTTGTTACATTGTGAGTTGAAACTTAAATTGTATGGTTCACGAAGACGCGTGACTCCCAGAGATTACTGGTGTACAACGTAATTAGTCTCAGTTTAATTAAAATCGTAATATGGTAATAGATATTTCCTTGTTAATTTTCGTGAACGTTTCAATGCCACGTTACTAGAGGAAGGCGTCCGCGCCGGTTCGTGTGATGCGTGGAATTAATTCGCGTCGGCCGAGTGCGGGCCGCTGGCAGCAGCCGGGACAATGCCGCCGGCAGGTGACATCATGCCGTCACACTCTACGCTACAACTGAATCAATCTACTTGAAAACGACGGACACCTATATACTTCGCATTTTATTCAACTTTCATCAATAACTTGTAGTAATACCTCCTCAGAAATATAAAAATAAACAGCGTATGGTTATTAAAATAACAACGTTTGATAAACGAATGATATTTTAATGCGATATACATTAAGTTGACTTTATGACTATTTTATACCTACTGATTTGATTTACGCTAGTGAATTATTGATACGACCTATTCGGCATCATTGTCTGACGTGCAATAGGTAAACTAAGTTGACCAAGCGTTATAATTATTAAGTTCCATAGTAGATTCCCACGCGCGCGCATCGGCAAATTATCGGAGCGCGCAATTTACTTGCGCAATGGCACCTTGTCGTTGAACGTAGGTTTCGCTTACTAGATCGTGTAACTCACCCTGCTAGTCAATCAATCTGACATGTTGATGAATGTTACAAATGATTATATATCTATTTTTAATTAAAAAAATGTACGCCACCATTCAAAACCATTCAATTATAAATATTTAGTTATGTTCATTGCACCACGACAAATATATTAAGCCTGGCAGAAATTGTTATTTATTTATTTTCAGATTCACAATTAGCAATGCATGAAAATATTACAATCTAAAGACTTAAAAATCTACTTTTGGGAAAATTTCGTGGCATCCCGAGATGCCATTCGTGAAGTAAATTTATGACAGTATAACATTTCTGACTTGATATAGGTACTTTATAGTTAGCTGTCGATACCATAGTGGTCTTTTTGCTTCAACGTGTTACGATATCGATGCATCAGGAACTCGTCATTGTAAAAGTCAAGGACTTGAAACCTGACAGGTTTTATAGAGCCGTTAGGTGATCATTAAAAATAAACAATATGTTGGACACCGTCACGTCACGTGACCGTCAAACGACGCGTATAAACGGTTTATAAACGTAGAAAGCCTAACAACGGAGCCGGCGCATCTGGACCGGGGCGCGCCCGCCCGACGCATCACCACGCAAGCATTCCGCAACGGACGCCATTTCTCTATTATGTGGCTCGACATTAACATTCAAGGAAATATTACCGCAAATAACTTTTTCCTTCTAATGGGTTTACCATTATCTTTATTATCATTAAAAACCATGAGTCGAGGACCTGTTTGACTTGTTTTTGATTAAAAAAAAACCAATTCTAATCGCGCGCTTTTTGCTAACATTATTGACATATTTGACGACCTCCGTGGTCGAGTGGTCTGTACGCCGGTGTCAAGGCGTCGCCATCCCGAGAGGTTCTGGGTTCGACCCTCGGTGGGGACAAATGATTGGGCGATGAATTTACAGGCATTTGTCTCTAGTCTTGGATATTTATATATATTCAAGATATTTATATGTCTTTATCTATTAAATATATTTATTCGTCATTTAGTGTCCGCGTAACACAAGTAGCATTTGTTACTTAAAACAGGGCTAATCGATAGGTGTGAAAAGTGAATAATAAATAAATACCTTCAAACATTCACGTTCGAATATATTTATTTATTATTGACTGGCTGTGCCCGCGACATCGTTCGCGTGGCTATTGATTTGACGCCGATAAAAGTTTACCACAAGTTTTTGTGTGTTTGTTAACACTGCATTGTATTTTTGGTACCGCGCGGTTGTAACCGTGGTTAACAATATCTGCTCGACCGAGTATTATGAGACATATTTTCTAACGTCCGGAATCTTATCTCGGAAGAACGTTGATAAAAGATCAATCGATAGACTCCCAATGGTAATTGCCTAAGATTCCGACGGGTGTTCGTATGATATCGAGGGTCGTGTGTTGGTCGCATACGCACGGGTGGTGAAGTTGCGGGAGGCGTAGGCGGCGCTCTCCTTGTCGTGCAGCAGCGTGAAGGCGTGCAGCTGGTAGGTGGCGCCGGGCGACAGGTCCCGCAGCGTGTGCGTCCAGTTGCCCGCGCCCTCCACGCTGATGTTGCGCGCGCCGCCCTCGCTGCGCTCCGTCAGCGGGATCACCTGCCGGCGCGACACGCCCAGCGAGCCTGATTATACGTCTACGGGCCTGGCACAGACGGCGCGCCTCTTGCCATGCACTGGACATAGCGACCGATTCCTACTGGTCAGCAGGTCTTGAAAAGCCGACTACATGAGCAAAATTTACCAATTTTCTAACTAGGTTATTACTGCCTTCACTCAAATATACTATGTTAAAAATAATAATACTTTAATGTCTCAGTAGCAATGGTCAAAAAAGCCAAAGGCAGTAAACCGCGGTGGCCGGCGTCGCGGGCCGCATGCGCGCACTTTGGGCAACATTCCAAAAACTATTTCCTTGACAGACAAAATTGCAAATCTAATTGAATCGCGACCTATTTTTTACTGTGATAGCATAGACACAGAATTGTTACTCAGACGAATCATCTCGCATGTAAAACAACAGGTGTAAAATGGAGTAACATAAAACGATATCATCATAATAGTAATGGATGGTAGACCTTAAATCGGAAGCCGGTGTAGTCCCCGCGCTCGGGCGGCGACCAGGCGATGGTGGCCTGCTTGTTGCGGCCCAGCACCACCGTCAGGTTGGTGGGCGGCTCCGGCGCTGCAACACACCCATACATCCATACATCACTACCCTAATATTTTAATGTAACGACCCTAGAGAGCATCTGTTACAGATGACAAGCATGAATTAATAGACTTAATAAATTAAATAACCTATGAAGAAAATACATAAAATCCTTATAAGAAACTAAATATTTAACAGTGTAAATTTTTTTAATTAACTTAAACATAGAAAACAATGTAGGTCTTTATATCAATATTTTTTAAGAACGAGTCATTTACCTGTTATAATAGTTTGATTCCATGTTAAAAGGTCTGCGAAAGTAGCATTTGAGTAGTAGAGCATGAAGTGGTACTTGGTGCCGGGAAGGCCCTGGAAGTTGATAGTGGAAGCGCGCGCCGGCACCGTGTAGTTGGGCGCCGGGGAGCCGTGTGGAGGCCGGTAGTCCAGCCGGTAGCTGCCCTCCGCTCCGCCTAGCCCAGACCCCGGGATCTCAATCACCAAGTCCGCACAAAGACCAATTTCACACCAACACTGTGTAGAAATACATACTATTTTGTACATGATTATGATCACTAACATACTACTGACTGAACATAACAATTTCATTTATATATAGAGTTTATTTTAATTAATTTTAACTTCAAAACTAGAAAAGACTTAAGACTTATAATGTAATGAAACAATTTCGTTCTAACTAACAGAACAGACAAGCACTTATACATAAAAATTTGAGTGTTTCGTGAGATTCTATGTTATATTAGGTCCTTACCTATGAAATTGGTGTTTTGTATGGAGATTTTGGGGATGTCTGCATTTTACATACTAACATTTTTTGAGTTTTCTTCACAACGACAATTCCAAAAATAATAATATTTGGCATGTATCATTAGACAAGCTTTAGCAATATGTGTGTGAACACGTTTGATAAAAAATATTCATCGTTTTTATGTTAATGCAAATCAAATGATGTATTCGGGAGGCAGTTAATAATAAATAATTGTCTTTGTGTCTAATTTTAACACAATTAAACTTACAAAAAATTATCAAATTAAATAATACGAGCTCAAATATATGGTCTATTTTAAGAAGAGGCAATTATTTTATAAGAATGTTCTGAAACTTAATAGTAACAGACAAATTGCTAAGACAGAATAAAAACACCAATTTCATAGGTAAGGGCCCAATATATAGTTTTGTATAGTTTTGTTTACATACATACAATTATGCCTTTTGCTGGTGGAATAGCCAGAGATTTAATAAGTAAATAAGCATAAATAATAATTATCATTATTATAATTAAAAAGCATAAATGTTAGGAAAATCTTATTCTGGTGCTTGAACAAATCAAACTTACTGTTTTGCACATTAATAGATTACTAAATAAGTGAACATTTAAAAACTAAACATATTCATAGCAGAATATCAGTGCTTTGCTCGCATCCAGATGTGAACAAAACCAGTCACTGATCTACGACCTTTTTGCTCTTCTGTAGCACACACAAAATCTTGTTGTTAAGTATGTGTTTTTCAATATTTTATTTTATTTTGTATTTTTGTGTGTGATTGAGAATTTTTGAGTAAATAAAGATTTATCTATCATATTATGTACCTCATTCACACTATTTAAAGATGCAAGTATGATTTATAATTTTGAATGAATTACTTCAAAGTAAAGTTACTTTGCATATTAGTTACATTTGGATATTCTCTAGACGAACATTTAAATTCAGATTGCATTTAAATAGCAATATTTATGTTTATGCATGTTCTAAGACACGTCTAAAATGAATAAATGTTTTTGAATTTTGTTTTTTTTTTATGTGATAAAATATTGCTTGCAAATAGTCTCAAAACAACGTTATCTAATTCATTGTCACTGAGACACAAAATGATTCCTAAATATGTTCAACAATATTAAAATTGTTACATTCTATAAGCACTGCACAAAATACAGATGAAATCGTATTGTTTGTGATGTAAACAAAACAATATGGGGCAGAGTATTTATAATAGTGTTGGCTGATAATATAACAAAACAAAAAACAAAACGTTAGCTGATGGAAACATACGACAAAAACGAAGAGGCCCAGCGCCAGGGCCGCTGCGCGCGCGCCGCCAGCCTTCGCTTGCACAATCGGCCCCTTCCACATCATTGAAGGCAACTCTCGGATTTCACACGACACTTTCTCCTTTATATCTTCAACATTTTCATGTGAAGAGTGCATGGTTCACTCGTATAAAAAGCTTGTTGTCACATCATAATGGAAAATGGGTCTTTATTTACACCAATCACAATTTTAAACAAAACATTGCGCCTGCGTCTTTCGCGATTCTTCGGAATAACTTTGCCACTTCTCTATCGCACAGACAAACCAATAAAATTAGAAGGTAAAGGAAAATGACATGACACTGACAAGTTGACAACTTTGACGTAACCTTGTAGAGTGTTCTATTGACAATATTTTTTAATAATTTTTGTAACTGACCTTTAAACATGATTGCAATAAATGAAGAAAAATATTCAAAATTTATCGATACTACACAAAAACGTTTAATTTTTCTTTCTTCCATAATTTTAACTTTTTGCTCTTTATTTATAAAAAGCAGAGTAGTAGGAACTTAATCTAAATTCCCTTTTTTGCTCTTTTTGGGGTAAGCTCAGCCATAATCACTCCCGATTAAGGATAAGGAATCATAATAGCAAGGAATTTATGCTGATAATAATAGGCTAGTCGATCCTTTTTTTATTAGGCCCCAAATGATTCATTACTGTTAACCACCACATCTTCTCTTTGGCCTTTCTCTCACTCTAGGTCCGTCCACATCTCCTCATCACATATCCATACCACGCTAACCTATCCACAGATTAGAGAGAATACGTCTAAACCTATCGCTCCTAATCTTTTCTGTTTTCTGTTCTGGCGCTACTTTCAAACATCCTTTTTCATTCTCATGACTCCACACATCCATCGCAACATTCGCATCTCTGATGAGTGCAGTTTTCTTTCATCCTTCGCTTTCGCTGCCTAACATTTAGATCCATACATAACGACAGGCCTAACGACAGATTTATAGATTATCCCCTTAAGCTTAAGGGGCAATCTGGGGACACTCGTTGCTCCCAAGATTTGTCACCATTGCATCCATCCCTTATATATTCTATTTCTTACTTAAAAAAATTATATAAATAGACACCACCATATAAATAATATAATTTTTTTTTGAGGCCCATAATCACAATAAAATATAATAGCATTTTTGCTTGACAGGCAAAAACGCTGTCCGCCATGATGGTCAATGAATAGTTTATTGTGCAAAAAAAGTAACATTTGAGACATAGAAACATGCAATACACATGCATGCATGTGTGCGGTAAGGTCACGATTTTGGAAAATGATCATTAAGCCAGGACAGACAGGTTTAAATTGAATTTCTTCTTCAATCCCTTAAGTATATTTATTGCACCTGGTATATTTCCTCAGTATATTTTGGATCCTCCTAAATATTATGCGAATTTTATAAACATTTTCATAACTTTTGATATGACTCAACTAACATATTCTGTAAAAGGACGTTTTTCGCTATGACAAAAAATTCATAATAATTCACAGTAAAAAATTGAAAACACCTTCTTACTATCTTTTTCAGATTAGGTAAGCCATTGCTGCAACCACAAATAGTATCCATATCAATTTTATTTCTGTAAAATAAAAGAATACAAAGATAAACAAGAACAAACTTCGGCAATGAAATTTAATGTCAGTTTGACAAACCGAGGCTGTGAACGGAACAAAACGCAGGCGAAATAACGCGCGGCATGGAATTAAATTAAAGAATTTACTGAAGCTGGAAGGTACTAAAACTCCTCAAGATTAGAAGATATAACAAAAAAAATATTTGTGTCAAAAGCCGCATTGGTATAATTAGAGAAGTACTATAATTTCTGTGAAATTATGATCGGTAACGATGCTTCGAAATGGTCTCCGGACAATACTATCAGAATTCTGATAGCGTCGGATATTCACCTAGGGTATTTGGAAACAGATCCTGTGCGGGGAGAAGACAGCTTTATCGCCTTTGAGGAAGTCTTATCTCAGGCCGTTCAGTACGACGTCGATTTGATACTTCTTGGCGGCGATCTGTTTGATCATGCCAAGCCTTCCCCTAGCTGTATGTTTAAATGTACGCAGATAATAAGGAAGTACTGTTTTGGAGATAAACCAATTAGTGTGGAAGTATTATCAGATCAACTTGAAAATTTTTCAAGAGTTGTTAATTACGAAGATCCAAATCTAAATGTGTCTTACCCAATACTATCGATTCACGGCAACCACGATGACCCAGTGGGGCAGAACAGCGTGAGCTCCCTCGACATTCTGTCTATAACAGGTTTGGTAAACTATTTTGGGAAATGGAGTGATTATACACATGTCCGTATATCACCAGTGCTCATGCAGAAGGGTGTGACCAAACTGGCACTCTACGGTCTGAGCCATCTCAAGGATCAGAGATTGTCAAGATTGTTTGTGGAGAAAAAAGTTGAAATAGAACGACCCGATGAGAGCGAAGACTGGTTCAATCTGTTAACATTACATCAAAATAGAGCAGATAGGGGTCCAAGCAACTACATTCCTGAAGATTCTCTGCCACCCTTCTTAGATCTCGTCGTATGGGGTCACGAACATGACTGCCATATGGCAGAAATGAAAGGCAGCAGGAATGATACCTTTCAAGTTATACAGCCAGGGAGCACAGTGGCCACCTCCCTGGCCGCTGGAGAGGCGCTTCCCAAACACTGTGCACTCCTGCAAATATGTAAGACTGATTTTATATTGAATCCGATCCCTCTCAAAACCGTCAGGCCATTCATTTTCAAGACCATAGTACTGTCCGAAGAGAACCTAGGCAACGATGACGTAAATGAAAACGAGAACGTTCAGGAGTTTTTGAAAACAAAAGTGAACGAAGCAGTGGAGGAGGCGACCAGACAACGCAGCGGCGATGCAAAACAGCCGAGCCTGCCGCTCGTGAGGCTGAGCGTGTTCTACGAACGCGACAGGCAGGATTTCAACAGGGTTCGTTTCGGCCAAAACTTCACGGGCGTAGTGGCCAACCCCAACGACCTGCTCGTAATGAAGAGGGAGAAGAAGGCGAGGGACCGCAAGGAGAACTCGGTCGCGGAGGAGGCCGACATCGCGGAGGCGGCGGCCGAGGCGGCCGACGTGGAGGCCCTGCTGCACGCGTACTTCGAGGCGCTGCCGGCCGCGCGCCGCCTCGCCGTGCTGTCCGTGCGCGCGCTCACCGACGCCGTGCGCGACTTCACGCTCAAGAACGACGAGGAGGTGTTCCGGCGCGCGTTCGACGCGCACCGGCGGCGCTGCGTGGCCGCGCTCATGGCGTCCACGGCCGAGAGCGCGGCCGAGGCCGACGAGCAGCTGCAGCTGTGCAAGCGCGAGCTGGACGCGGCCGACGGCGAGCGGCTCGGCGAGCTGCTGCGGGCGGCGCCGCCCGCGCCCAAGCGGCCCGCCGGCGTCGTGGTGCTGTCCAGCGACGAGGAGCCCGAGGCGGCGGCGTCGGCGGCGCGTGGGCGGGGGGGGCGGTCGCGGGCGCGCGGGCCGCGCGGCGGGCGGCCGGCGCGTGCGGGCCGCGGCCGCGCGCGGGAGCCCGAGCCCGCACCGCCGCCGGAGCCGGCCGAGCGCCGCACGCCGCGCCGCTCGGCCGCGCAGAAGTCCGCCAGCTGGCTGCAGAGCCTCTCGATGTCGCGCCGCCGCCGCGGCTCCGAGGACATCGACGACTCGGACTGACGCCGTTCCGTTCTGTCGCCGCACTGAGAGTTCCCTCTTTTTCGCAGTAGTACATAAGCGTATTTCTACATAATATTTTTAAATTCCTCTGTTTTGAGATTCATAATTAAAATTTTTATATTATGAAGGGGTTTTAAATTTTATCCCCAAATACAAAAAAAATATAATTCTGCATTGAAAGATCCTCGCTTTAAATTATTTTTTAAAACAATAACTGTTTAAACAAATTTTTATCAATTTGTTGAAATTGGAAAGAGAATCGATCAGACCACATGCACATATAAAAAGAATGGCCGATTGTATTATACTGATGAAAACTAGTAGGTAAAACACTACACTAGTTACATACATAATATTCGTACTTTTACCAGTGAGTGAGGCAGAGATAACAACAATAATGATGTTAGTCAGGAGCTTATTTATTTATTTAATCTTTATGTACGACGTACAAAGGCGGACTTAATGCTTGGCGGACCTTGGTGGCGTAGTGGTCAGTACGCTCTGGCTTTAGGTCTAAAACAAACCTACCTTCGCCACGGTCGGCCGGAGACCAAATCTTTGGGATCTCAAACGCCTCGGTGCTTCGTATGGCACATTGAACCGTTGGTCCCTGTCGCTATTGCCATAGTTTTTACCCTATGACCTGGGGCTGATCTGCGGGTAGTTCTTACTAACATGTTTGTTATCATGGGCGTTCAGGCCGCGGCGCCGTACAACCACTCGCTACCTGCTCGTACACTCATGACTGCACATGCTACGATCCAATCGTAAACCTTCCGTATCGTCTACTTTTATAAAATAAGTATTTCATATTCAATAGAGATTAGTATCATTCAACCTGGCATATTATTTTACTATGCGGCCACCTTCCTGTTATCTACCTACCGGCATCAACAATAATTCAAGGCTGTCAACTTATAAGCAGATTTTTTCGCTTGTCTAATCATCATAGAATTCAGTAGAATTAATTTCATTTTCATCGTTCTTGTGAATCGTAGGTAAGTAATACTTAGAATGTTAAAATTTGCTATTATTTTCATGGTAAAAAACCATTGTGAAAGATTTTAATTTTTTAATAAAGTATTTTTGGTGTTGCAATAATTGTTGATTTCTGGCAAGCTCAGAGTAAACAGAACTGGAGTAGCCATTAGTCAATTTCTCAAACATTTTTTTCTGCCATTTCTTGCGGGGGGTGAGGTTACCACTACACTCAAAGCCAGCACAACGCACAACGTTTTTACAAATGCACACATGCATAATTCGACACACAAATTTAAATTTCACGCACACACACGCTTAAAATAGTCACGTGGGGTGTGCGTTTTGACAACGTCACAGCCGCACTCCCCACGAGACTAGCGCTCGAAATTTGAAATCGTAGAATTCTAAAACAAGAAATAATGAAGTAAATAATCATGAAATCTTAAAAATTTGTGTTACAAATAAAAGGTGACACCATCTTTTAGCATACTCGATGTTTTCTATTTATTTTTACAACAAGAAACAGCACAGGCAGGCATTTTTGCGGGAGCTCTGTTCGCCGCAACGTTTACAATGTTATGGCTGTCAAAATGGCGGCTCAACTAGTTTTATTAAACGTGCAAGCATCCGATGCTTGTGCATTTGGCAGAGGGGAATGTTAGACAAAGGCTACTCCAGTTCTGTTTACTCTGAGCTGGCAAGTTTTTTATATTTCTGGTCAGGCCATGGTTACGATGAGGCGGGGAGGTGAAATAAAAGACGAGAGTTTGGGCAAAAGTGTAATCATTATAAGGGGGCGCCGAGCATGTGTCCGGCGGCGGGGGAGGCGGGGGAGGCTGGCGCGGCGGGGGAGGCGGGCGCGGCGGGGGAGGCCGGCGGGCGGCACAGCGCGCGGCGCATGTAGCGCGCGGCGTCGGCGGCGGCGTCGGCGGGCGCGCGGCCGGCGAAGGCCAGCGGCGGCGCGGCGCCGGGCACGGCCAGCACGTGCAGCGCGCCGCCCGCCGCCGGCAGCACGCGCGCCTCCGCCGTCAGCCCCAGCGCGCCCAGCGCGCGCGCCACTCCCTCCGGCCCCGAGTCCGCCTCCAGGCAGCGCAGCGCCTCTGCGCGCGCGCCCGACCCTGCCGCGACATCACGACACACTCTAACCATCTACGCGACAGGAACGGCAGACGACCGCTCACTGTGACGGTTACCGCACGAGTTCTATTCTCTCTTATGTTTCGCCTTAATGTTTCCCTTCTATTGAGCGAACGATGAGTGCCTCCCGCCCGAGTGCCTCGCTGGGCAGGTGCAGGTATCCTACGTCGAAGTGAGTATCGGTCCTCGTTACTGTTCCGATTGGTGGGTAGTGATCCACCGATCCTCGTTGATCCACCGCGAGGGTACAGTTGTAACCTCGCCTCATAAATCATACTTTCATGTCGAAAAGTCTGAGCTATTTATGTTGATTAAAGGCTAGCGAATGGCAATGATATGAAATATGTGGTTAATTTTATGCAATGATTGTACGGTTCTAATTACCGCACATGACCCGCGTCAGCATATTCCGTTTAATAAATTAATATGAAATTATTGTATTCAGTTCACATTAGATCATGTTAGTGTGTACTCGTTAATATCAAGAAAATAAACAAGATCAAGTACTAAGAGTTGTCATTTACATCCGTAACATCAGCAAGTCATCAACAGATAGTACAGATCTACCAAGAGACTGTACATCTTTATGGTCCTTCGAGCCAAGATTTTTTTTTGTGATTTTCGAGTGATAGCGATCGGTTCCGTCGGCCTCCCACCAGCGGGTCTCACCGACGTGGATTGAGAAGGCGCTTGAATCATTCGGGGACACATTAAACAACGGACTATCAAGGCCAGCGAAATACAAATATTATCAAGAATCAAGTTTTTGGGGTCCAAGATCCTGTGGTTATTTGTTTGTGATAGTAACAACAATCCCACATTTTCATCAAGTTTGTGCACAACAAAGAAAATATAGTAAGGTACCTACTATCCTATCACTATAAACATAAATCAAGAATTTTTTTCGTTTGTGACGTGACGACGTCATAACAAGCAAGCAAGTTATAGTGATTATCAAGTTTATATCAAGAAACAAGGTAATTTTTTTTCCTTCATCATGGATGTAAAAGACATACTCTACGAACAAGTGAAAATCGCAGAAGAAATCAAGAAGGTGTTTATTAATTTTAAAAAAGATAGCCAAGCTCGGAAAACTCAAGAGTATATCAAGAGACGTCTGGATACGCTAGACAAGCTTTGGGTTCAATATGGAAAAAATCATGACAAACTCAAAGACCGGCTATCCGAAAACGAAGATTATTTTACAGACAATTATTACGAACACACACAGCAAGAATATTTGGCTGCCTATAAACACATTGAAAAATCAAGTTCTAGCAAGACTTCTGACGAAATTCAAGTACTACCGGGCCCCTCGCAAGAAATCGGGAGCTGGGCTGAAATATCTTTACAAGAAGACATCAAGACATCAAACATGCAACAAGGCAATAATAACCAAGAAGACGACGTATGTACAAAGCCTCAGGAAGTTACTGGGAAAATCAATTCGGGTAACAATAGTAAACTGGATGATATGCTAAAAAGGCAATTCAGTAACTTTAAGGCGTTTGCAAGAACCGCGTCTAATTTTAATATCGAATTTATGGAAGAGAGATGGGAATTTGAAGATTCTCTGAAGACCATTCAAGCGCGCTGGAATGCGATAGACACCCTGCATTGGGAACTGGACAGTGAACTTGAAGGATCAAACAAGAATTATGAGTCGAGATTCACTGAGCACGAGAAAAAGTATCACGAGATAAAAAGAGCCATAAATAGCAAGATATGCTCAGTTTCGCATAGGGAAAAATCAACCCCACATCTTGACATCCCTATCTTCAACGGCAACTATCAGCAATGGATGTCATTCAAGGACTTATTTTACGAAGCTATACATAGCAACCCTACATTATCAAACGCACAAAAAATGCAATTCCTTAAAAGCAAGTTAAAGGGAGAGCCGGAGCGACTTATTCAACACCTACAAATAAGTTCTGAAAACTATCATGACAGTTGGGATATATTGAACTATCGCTACAATAACAAGAAAATGATATTTCATCACCACATGGACACCATAATGAATGTTCCAGTTATGCAACACACAAACGTCAACCAAATTAAGAGATTGCATGACGTCACTACTGAATGCCTAAACGCTATCAAGAACTTAGGTATTGATATAGCCACCTGGGACCCTATTCTGGTGTATATTTTAATACAAAAACTCGATTCAGACACCTATGATGACTATCAAGCATGGTTGAAACAACCAAGAGAATTACCAACCCTAAAAGATTTTTTGAAATATTTGGAATTAAAATTTACAACGTTGGAATCAAGCCGCCGAAAATCTGAAAATTATCATAGAAAATTATTACCTCAAGCAAATAGACAAGAAAAATCATACAACATCAGGCACTTCGCTAGCAACAAGGCTACTACGCAGCCTAACTATTCAAGAAATTCCATATTAAAGTGTCCCATTTGTAACAGTAATGAGCACAGAATTTATTTTTGTAAGCAATTCTTGGAAATGTCGCCTAGCCAGAAACGACAATGTATTTCGAAACTCAACTTTTGTTACAATTGCTTATACAACCATAATGGAAATCCTTGTATATCAAGTAAAAGATGCCGAGAATGCAATGGGAATCATAATACGATAATGCACTCCGCTTGTGGGAAACATAATTCGACACCGCCCGACGTGTCGTCAAAAGCTACGGCTAGCAACGCCGTATCGATAACAAAACAAGGCTCAACACGTGGCTCAACTAAACAATATCACCGAAATTTTATTAGCTACAGCTTTGATTAAAGTTCAAGGAGCCGATGGAGAATATCGAACTATGAGAGCACTTATAGATCAGGGGTCACAAGTCTCTTTGATAACGTCTAATGCTGCTCAAATTCTGGGAATCCCGCGACAAAACTGCAGGGGCATCATAACAGGAGTCGGAACCAAGGACAACACCTGCAAAGGAATGATAAATATTAGATGTTGTTCCAACACTGAAAATTATGTATTTAACACAGACGTTTATATAATGAAAAACTTAACAAGAAACTTACCCAATACGTCATTCATAAGGCCATCATGGGAGTTCCTAAATACAATTAATTTAGCTGACCCCAATTTCAATACAAGCAAGTGTATTGACATTTTATTTGGAGCCGATATCTATTCAAGTATATTATTACATGGAATGCACAAGGTTAATAATATGACACTCGTCGCCCAACAAACAAGACTAGGTTGGATTTTATGCGGCAAAATAAATACTTTACAATGTAATATTATTGTGAACAATATTGACGAGATTAAGACATTTTGGGAAATAGAAGATATCCCGAATGATGCGTCTACTTCTACTGAAGAAGATGACTGCCTGAACTTTTACAAGGCAACAACAACAAGGCTCACTGATGGGAAATATCAAGTCCGACTACCATTAAAATCTAATATTCATGAATTAGGACAGTCCAAACACAAAGCCATCGCACAATTCCTCCAATTGGAACGAAAATTGCAGAGAAACACAAATATCGCAAAAGAATACAAGACTTTTATTCAAGAGTACAAAGAATTACGTCACATGAAACTCGCCACCTGCCATAACAACAATCAAGAATTTTACTTACCTCATCATTGCGTCCTGCGTGAAGATTCCACAACAACTACCCATCGTGTCGTCTTCAACGCATCCCAGAAATCAACAAGCGGAACAAGTCTTAACGACTGCATGATTAAGGGGCCAAATCTCCAAAAAGATCTTTTAACGCTTATTTTAAGCTGGAGACAATATAAAGTGGCCATAACTGCCGATATAGAAAAAATGTTTCGGCAAATATGGATGCATGAAGAAGATCAAGCTTTTCAAAAAATCATATGGCGAGATGACCCACATGCGTCAATGAAAGAGTATCAACTTACAACGGTTACGTACGGCACCAAGGCCGCTCCGTTCCTTGCAATGATGACGCTGCGGGAGCTGGCGAATGACGAAAGAAATAATTATCCGGAAGCTGCGAAAGTCGTAGAAAACTACTTTTATATGGATGATTTACTTCATGGAACCCATACCCTGGAATCAGCTCTTCGTTTAAAGCAAGATCTTATGAAACTCATGAAATGCGGTGACTTCAATTTAAGGAAGTGGAATTCTAACTATCAAGAGTTATTAGATGAACCTAGCAAGCAAGATCAAGATAACTATAATTTCAAGCTAAGCAAGTCAGCAAAAACACTTGGATTGTATTGGGACCCCTGCAAAGATGTTTTTATTTTTCAATCGAAAATAAGTGAAGATTACACAACAAATAATACAAAGAGATCGCTTCTATCTGATATCTCGAAGCTATTTGACCCTTTAGGGTGGCTGACTCCGCTCTCTACAAAATTAAAACTTCTTTTTCAACGGGTCTGGACAATATCCCTCACCTGGGATGAAAAACTTCCGGAAGACATCAATCTAGAATGGAAAAATATCAAGAAAGATAATATACATATTAATAACATACAAATACCACGATGGTTGAAAACGAACGCTACATGTAAGCTCGAATTGCACGGGTTCTGTGACGCATCGCAGAAAGCTTACGCCTGCGTTATATACAGCAAAGTACAAGGTTCAAAACAGACTGAAATAAAATTGATTGCCGGAAAATCAAGATTAGTTCCGAACAATAAAGAAACATCCTTACCAAGACTGGAGCTGTGTGGAGCACTTCTTCTCTCGAAATTGATGGACAAGGTCAAACAAACTCTTTTAACAAGTCAAGAAGTCAAGATTTACGGCTGGATCGATTCTATGGCAGTGTTGGGATGGCTCCAAGGAAATCCTGACCGTTGGAAGCCTTTCGTAGCCAATAGAGTTCGCAAGATAACGGAGATCTTGCCATCCCAGTGTTGGCACTATGTGAAGTCTTCAGAAAATCCCGCTGACTGCGCAAGCCGTGGATTATCAGCAAATCAGTTGGTGCAACAGCCTTTATGGTGGCAAGGGCCAGAATGGCTATCTAATTCAGAAAGCTCAAACCAAGATGAACAGCCTGTATATACTACAGGCGAAGAAGAGAAATCAGCACAAAAACAAGTTTATGTAATATCACAAGACAACCATAATACCTTTATAAATGGGTTAATAGACAAGTATAGCTCATTCACTAAACTTGTAAGAGTATTCGCCTGGATACGCCGATTTGCAACTAGAAAACACCCGAGAGAAACAAGGAAGTGGCTGACATTATCAGAATTGACTCAAGCAAAACAAATAATAATAAAACAAGTACAAAATATAGAATTTGAAGACGAAATAAATAACCTGAAAAACAAGAAACAGATACCATCAAAAAGCAAAATACTCACCTTAAATCCTTACCTGGATGATGAAGGTATCCTTCGTGTTTGCGGACGACTGAAAAACGCTCATCTTAGTCCTGAAATGAAAAACCCAATTATCTTACCTCGAAATCACCGGCTCACAGAACTAATAATCAAGCATTCGCACGAGCTCACATTTCACGGAGGAGCTCGCATAACATTAGCATTTACTCGACAAAAATATTGGATACCGAGTGCTATCAGGACCACAAAAAAATTCATTCACAAGTGTGTTACCTGTAAGAGACAGAAGCCAAGCATGCAAGCACAAATGATGGGAGAGTTACCGACATCAAGGGTGAATCCGTCACGTCCGTTCAAGCACACTGGCGTGGACTTCACTGGGCACGTCTTTTTGAAGGCCAACAAGGGCCGCGGTATAAAAACTACAAAAGGAAATGTGGCAGTATTTGTGTGTATGGTTACAAAGGCTGTCCACTTAGAGCTGGTCTCTGATTTGTCAACATCATCGTTCATAGCGGCTCTACGCAGGATGGCCGCGCGAAGAGGAACGCCAACAAACATGTATTGCGACAATGGCAGCAATTTTGTTGGAACAAGCCGAGTACTACAACAAGAATACAAAGAAATTTTAGAAACATTTAATGTAGAGCTACATCAAGAGTTAGCTAATATGGAAATTAAGTTTCATTTCAACGCACCATCGTGGCCATCAGCGGGAGGTCTCTGGGAAGCTGCAGTGAAAAGTTTTAAATTTCATCTCAAAAGAGTCATAGGGCACCAAAAACTCACCTACGAAGAGTACACAACATTACTTACTCAGATCGAAGCGTGTCTGAACTCAAGGCCACTATGCGCCCTAACAGAAGACCCAGAAGATCTAGACTTCCTAACGCCGGCACATTTCCTTTCAAGTGGACCAGTTTTGACATTAGTAGAAACAGAGAGAGATTTAAGAACACGATGGCAATTGACTCAAAAAATCATGCACGATATTTGGAAGCGTTGGCAAACGGAATATCTCACTCAGCTGACATCAAGGTCAAAATGGAAACATTCAAAAAGTAATATCAAGATTAACGATGTAGTTCTCATACAAGAAGATAACCTCCCACCAGGCAAGTGGCTCATGGGAAGAGTAGTGGAACTACATCCAGGCCGTGATAATTTAGTTCGTGTTGTCACTCTCAAAACTAAAGGTGGCTTCATGAAACGCCCAATTATCAAGTTATCTATACTTACCAATCACGAAGATGACCCTGAAATCAAGTCAAAACGAACGGAACCTATTACACACGAGTCAAATAAGCGGAAAAGAAACACCAAGAAATCCTTTTTCACTTCATTGCTAATGACATTCCTTCTATTCATGTCTGTCTTAGCAAATTCTGAAGCCAACGTAAACATAAGCAAGTTCAGAGATAACCAAAGTTTATACTTCGACAAGGTCGCCGATATGCTATTGATCAAGGATGAATGGAAACTTATTGTATATTATCAAATGGAGCCTTATTGGCAAGGAAACAAGACGCTTGATACATATTTAAAAACACTCGCTACGACATGCAACAAAATACGAGAGCAAGCACATTGTGACGCGATACTACTCCAGTTACGTCACGACTACGCGGAACTACAATACTATAACCAGCTGCTACTGAGTCAGCATCTCGACCAGCGCCCGGCCAGACAACGGATACGCCGAGGTCTTATAAACGGCGTCGGCTATCTAGCGAATACACTGTTCGGTGTTCTAGATGAAAGATTCGCTGAACAATATAAGACCGACATAAAACTATTGCAAGAAAACCAAAAACATATTGTGAACCTTTGGAAAAATCAGACATCAGTTGTCGAATCTGAAAATAATTTATTGAGACAAACAGAGTATGTGATGGACCAACAGCGTAAAGTAGTAACTCAACATATGAATATGCTAGAAAATGCCATGAAACAATTGAAAGATGAAACACAAGCAAATAGCTACGCTAATGACTTCGCAATTGGGTCCATAATAGCAAGTAACGTTCTAAGCAACTTAAAAGGTTTACAAAATACACTACTAGACACAGTGACCGACATTTATCAAGGACGGTTCAACTTACATTTGCTGACGCCGAACCAACTGACTGAAGAATTAAGTATTATAGCAAGCAAGTTACCTAAAGATGTGTCTCTTCCCATCGAAAATATTCATTCGGACCTTCGAAAATTGTATAACCTTATCAAGATC
The DNA here is from genome assembly GCA_910589355.1 of Parapoynx stratiotata. NCBI lineage: Eukaryota > Metazoa > Arthropoda > Insecta > Lepidoptera > Crambidae > Parapoynx > Parapoynx stratiotata. The sequence goes on from OU342460.1 coordinate 230,217, forward strand.
AAAACAAGGATGATGCAAGATTATCTTCTATTCGAGATTAAAATACCATTAATCAGCAGGGAGACTTATGAAATTTTGAAGATCATACCGATACCGAAACATCAAGACACCAAAGTCATCGAATTGGTTCCCGTATCAGATTATGTTGCAATGAACATCAAGAAAGATACTTTTATACCAATGAGTGAAATAGATGTCAGATCCTGTCATACAACAGAGGAAATGTATTTCTGCCATAGTATGAAACCAGAATATTTGATGAAAGCTGACAAAAACCTGTGTCAATTACAAAACAAGGAATGTGAAACTAAAATAAGAACGTGTAAAAATACATGGCAAATTAGCTATTCTATCAACACATATATCTACTCATGTTGCGAGCAATGTCAAGTAAGAACAATGTGTGGGAATCAAATGACCGCACATCAGCTGACTGGCGCAGGACTCGTAAGCGTAGGTCATGGATGTATAATCAAAACCGACGAATTCACCATTTATCCTCATAAACCTCATTCAAGCGAGGTTCGCATAACTCCAGATTTGTATACACCAAAAATTTCACCAATTAATCATTTGATCAACATAAGCATACCACATTTGAACATGACCAACACGTCACACATAGAATTCCAGTTAGAAGCTTCACTAATCGAAGACAAGATACGATATATGAAGAACAACAAGATTCTACTGGACAGCGTGTCTCATCATGATATACATCACTACGTCATGATATACTTCATAATCGGCGTAATGATTATTGTTGGAATGATCATCATCATCAGACGGATACGACACAGTCGTATGACAATGCATCCAAGTGCGGCAGAGCAAGCAATCGAGATGCGTGTACTGAGCGGACCTCCAGCCGCCCGCCCGCCGGCGGCCAGCGCGCGCGCCGGAGGCAGCGGGAGCCCGTCCTACGCAGCGGAGACACGGTCGCCTACCACCGGATTCGAAAACAAGTCTACGAGCCCCATTTTGCGTAAATTCAATGAGATGTTTAATAGCTCTGTATGAAATATTTAAATTTGTTTCTTATCATTTGTATTTTTATATAAATTTATATCTTAAGTTTTACAAAATTATCTTAATTACTTTCTCTGGCCCGGGAATATGTACGGTTCTAATTACCGCACATGACCCGCGTCAGCATATTCCGTTTAATAAATTAATATGAAATTATTGTATTCAGTTCACATTAGATCATGTTAGTGTGTACTCGTTAATATCAAGAAAATAAACAAGATCAAGTACTAAGAGTTGTCATTTACATCCGTAACATCAGCAAGTCATCAACAGATAGTACAGATCTACCAAGAGACTGTACAATGATGGCGTTATTGACACAGAACTCACACAATTTTGACTTACAATCGCGTACAATTAACAAAAATCCTTTTTTTGTAAGAATGACGTGGTTTGTGCCGGCACATACCTACTATCATTGCATCTAATCGTGGTCACGTCTGCTATGTCAGCAGAATCTGTCACGCCACGATAAAATTCAATGACCTTAGGTTAATTAGCCAGCTTAGTATATTAGGTCCTTACCTATGAAATTGGTGTTTTGTATGGAGATTTTGAGGATGTCTGCATTTTAAGATAATAAATAATATTTGGCATCTATCATTAGACAAGCTTTAGTAATATGTGTAATATCACACTTCATAAAAATTATTTATCGTTTTTAAGTGAATGCAAATAAAATTATGTATTCGGGAGGCACTTAAAAAGAGTTGTCTCCGTGTCCAATTTTAACACAATAAAACTTAAAACAAATTATCAAAACAAATCAAAAGAGCTCAAAAATATAGTCTATTTTTAGACGAGGTAATTATTTTTTAGGAATTCTCTGAATCTTAATAGTTACAGACAAAATACTAAGACAATAAAAACACCAATTTCATAGGTCAGGACCCAATATAAGGACATGATATATAGTCAGTGTTCACCAGCGCTAGCACTTATACGCATCACAACAGAACGCTGTCTCCTCATTTGGCGACAATCTCTCCCTCTTCCACCATGCACTGCTTTGATGGTGTTCACCGTTGGAACAGTGGCATAACATTTATACACCTACCACTTGATGAACAAACACGCGACTGTAGGTCTTAATTATAGTACATTAGGATAACGATTACAAGTTAAAGATAGAAAAGTTTACCCAAGTTAATAGAAGCACTCGTTTAAGCCAGTTATAAGGATAATACGATGTTTGACTTGCTGAGACAAAACTTGTAAAGTATTGGATCCTACTAAAGTACAAAAAAATTTATGATCACTTTGGCTGATTCCAATAATTTCTTGTTTTCTTTGTATAAGGAAAAAAAGAATAATACAGGTACCTAAGTTTAAATTGGTAAGGAACAGGACGCTAATAATGTTGCCACAATTAAAAACAATGTTGGGTTGCTTTTAGGAAAGAAGCGTCATAAAAGAGCTTTGTATTGTATGGTATGTAGAATATTCCATACCCGATCGAAGAACTCTTAACAGAACAGTCGGCGTACCAACGGTGCACGATGGTGCTGCCAGGGTCCAACCAACCTTTTTTTGAATGTAAAAGGGGGAAAACGGGCAGACGGCTCACCTGATGGTAAGTGGTCACCGCCGCCCATAGACATCTACAAATCCGGAAGAGTTGCGGATGCTTCCTTCCTTTAGGGGCGGCAACGTCTTTCTAACCTTAACGTCGAGCTTCGTATAAAGCATCTGATATCTGGTATTAGAGCTCCGGTTAGACAGGACAGGTCGACAGCAAACAGATTCGACCGGTGAACAGAAATAATACAAAATCTTCACTTCGTGCAATAGTCCTCCTCGAAGAGGAGAAAGGGATGAACTTCTATAAGTCATCTCGGACAGATTTGGCGAGAGCCCAAAAGTTTAAACATTTTCTCTGTGCGGTTCTGAACGAATTTAAATTCACGAAATTTCCGCACTAGAGGTTGTGGAACAGGATTTTCGAATGAGCCAAGTGTCGCTTTGTCGCAAGAGCAAGTCAAGCGCCGTACGCGCGGGCGAGCGGCGCGGGTACCTACCGATACGTGAGGTCAAACCTAGGTGGTAGTCGCAGATCTTCTGGCCGAGCTGGCGGCGCGGCGCGTCGTCCCGCAGCTGCGTGTAGCGCGCCATCGCTCGCTCGTGCGCGCGCGCCAGCGCCTCCTCCTGCAAGTTGCAACACCACATGCACACCGCCGCCTCGCGCCCAGGCGCTGCGGACCCAAAGCGTATCGAGTCGAACTTATCACGACGACATAGATACTGTCGCCTGGCTAGTTTTAAAGCTATGTTTCTATCAGCGAGTAAAATCGGTCGGGTATGCTTCTTCTTAAACGTGGTAAACGAACACGATGAAGATAGAATCGACGACTATGAGATGGTTGCCGAAAAATATCAAGCTTGGGACCTATACGTGGTCGACGACGAGCCATCGTTCACCGGTCGGCACTCACCAGTACCTATATTAGCACAGCTACACAAGCTCCCAGATATACCCATTTGAACCGTCGCAGGACCGAATCGGGTTTCGCTGACGCGGAGCATCGGGTCAGGAAAACATATCAGACCATTTAAAAGGTGTACTGCACATCGAACGCATCGACTGTAAATGTAATGAATCTTAGTGCAGCCCAGAAGTCGACAGCGACTGGGGTGGGTCAGCGATTCAGTGGGAGCCGGGGTCGCTTGTACCTCGACGAAGTCGGCGGTGTGGCTGGCGAGGTTCTCGCGCAGGTACTTGTAGAGCAGCTCGGCGGCCTGCTGGCGCGCCGCCTTCTTGGTGGTGGCGGTGGCGCGGCGCTCGAGGCGCGCGAGGCGCGCGGCCACGGTGAAGTGGCGCAGGTGCGGCGGGCCCGTGTCCGCCACCAGCTCGTAGCCGGGCGCCGGCAGCCCGCACTCGGCGCACAGCTCCTGCAGCAGCGCCACGTAGCTGTGCGCGCCCGCGCCGCCCGCCTCGCCGCCCTCCGCCGCCTCCGCGCCCCGCGCCGCGCCCGCGCCCGCGCCCGCCCCCGCGCCCGCGCCCGCACCCGCGCCCGCCGCGCCCAGCGCCGCGCCCGACCCGCCGGCCTGCACCGCGAACGCATCTTTATTAACGGTTATTTACTAACTTTTAAACTTTAACAGCTATAAAAATTTGGTATCAGATGTCTCTTCTCTTTGTTATCTAAAATTTTTATTTTCTACCTTTGAGTGCATTTCTAAAAGTCAAGTTTTTAAAAGGTTTTTATATTTCCTTTTTTTTATTTTTTATTGTTTAATTTTTCATACAAAGTGACAAAACAATATCTTAATAATACAAAGTGTAATCAGTATAAAAAAAATCACATCTCAACTTTCTAAAGATATATTTTTTTAAATCCTCTATTACAGTTTTTATTTAAGTGAAATATATCAAACTCTTGCAGTTTATCGTCATATTATTATGTTTTACAAGAACGTCTGGTAGAACTGTTACTTGCGTACCGAGTTTTTGCAATCGGAAAAGAGAAAAAGGCTTTTTACGACAGGACCTACCTTGCAAACGGGGGATTTGAAATGGAATATTTTGTAAGGGTTTAGGGGCATCGATGAAATTGTTATTATTAATTTATATAAAATGAAACTTCACAGAGATCTCGACGCTGTTGGAGGAGCGGGACGTTGCAATGCTTTGCGGGATGTTTCATAATCCTCAGACAAACGAATCATGCGAAAGTATAATATTTCTAGGTACTTAATAAACTTACGTTGCTCTCTTTCGTTCGTTCTATAAGATGGGGTTTAACTTTCTCGAAAATGTTACTGTATAACAGCATCAAGACACAATCATCTTTGTTGCAAATAATTTTATAAATGTTTGTGTTATCTGCGTAAAGTAGGATTGTGGAGACTATCGGTGTTGTGGAGTATATCATTGATATAAAGAACGAAGAAAGGCGGACCAAGGTGGGAACCCTGTGGGACACCAGAGCTTATGGATTGAGGCGCCGCCTCCTGTGGGTGTACAGTGTCGGTGTGCGGCACCTGCGCGTGCGCGGCCAGGCCGTAGGGCGGCGGCACGGGGTGGCCGCGCGCCGCCAGCTCGCGCAGCATGAGGCGCGCCGCCTCCTGCTTGGCCTCCTTCTTGGAGCGCGCGCTGGCCCTTGCCACGGCGCCCAGCGCGCGGCACTGGTACTCGAACGTGGCCTGGTGCTGCGGCCCCGACTGCAACCACACCCCACAACTCACTGTCCCTCGATAGCTTTAGGACCGCGGTAAATGACATATTGTTGTGGTCATCTCGCCGATATCCCCGAACGGGCAGGTAGAAGCTACATCCAGGTTTCGCCTGATATATTTGTGTTTCATCATAATCTTCAGAGTAGCGGCGTCCACTGCCGAATATAGGCCGCATCACCCCAGCGATAGGTCGTGTGCTGAACGCATCCAGCTCAAATCGGCGATCCCGTTACGCTTCCCAGTATGTGACCGGTAGATGATTACGTAGAGGGATGAAGACCAAAGGACAGATGGATAGATTATATGAATGAGGACATGGCTGTAAAGGGAGTGAATGATGGGTGATAGAAGATCATCATCATAATCATTATCCTGCCCTTTTCCCAATTTCATTTGGGGTCGGCGCAACGAGTCTTTCTCCTCCACTCTCCCCTATCACACGCCATATCAACATTCACTCCCATTCTAGCCATGTCCTCATTCACACAATCTATCCATCTCTTCTTTGGTCTTCCTCTCCCTGCATTACCATCCACTCTCATATTCATTACTCTTCTCGTTACATGCTCATTCTCTCTCCTCAAAACATGTCCACACCACGACAGCCGCTTTTCTCTCAACTTCTCTATCACTGGAGCAACTTTCAGGCATCCCCTGATATACTCATTCTTCACTCTATCAATAGGGGGGGGGGGGGGGGGGGGGGCTCTATCGATGGGTGATAGAAGATAATAGCCAGGAAAGTCCCAGCAGCTCAAACCCCAAATAAAAATAGGAACAAGATTAGAGATTTTTTTAAATGACTTACCTGTGCTATGCACTCATAGTCAGGGGTCTGTTGCATCTTGACCATCATTTCTTGCAGCACAGTAATTGCAGTTTTCATTTTGCCTACAATCAACCACAAATCTTTATTGGTTTTAATCAAACCTACATGTACAGCCTATACATACAAACACTCCTTCACCATATTAATAAACAATAACAAAATTGACTTGGCTGCACAATATACGCCATATATACAATAGAAACACGATTATCTGGAGCTGAGCTATATGGATTCATGATTATCCGGACTACCGACCGCGGCCGATATATTAAATAGATACGAGTCGAATATGTGCAAGCAGGAACGTGTCAGAGACACTGCGGTAGATCATGCACTCGCCGCTTAAACACGTACGTGCTCCAACTGAACGCTGTGAACAGTTTTGGCGATATGACGTCGCCATTTTTCACACCTCGCTGGTGATCCTTAAGACTGACAGATGTAATAGCATTTTCAATTCATTCATAACTGCTACACTTGGATGTATCGATAGTCTACTTGGCACTTCTAGAGCGTCTGTAGCATGGCCCAGGTCTCGACAAAATCGAAGGCACTTCACAAACGCTAAGCACAACGGCAGGTCTCTTTGGTCTTCTGTATGAGCGGCCGCAGCGTATGTATGTGGATTATGCACTAAAGACTTTTCGAAATCCAGTTTGTTAGGAAGCCTTAAAGTCCTTGGACCTGCGCGCGAGACAATTTGATACTCTTGAAAGGAGCCGATGGAGAAGGATGTCGATGAATCTAAGTCTACATTAATTAGTAATATTGTGATAACGCAAGAAAAGGTGGAAAAATACCTTTCAAAAATAGACGTATCGAAGGGTAGTGGACCGGATGGTCTGCATCCCTTGTTTTTAAGAAGGTGTTGCAGGCAGTTATCCTTCCCAGTAGCACAAGTTTTTAAGTTATCTCTGTCTAGTGGTATTATGCCAGAGGTATGGAAGCGTTCCTTTGTTATCCCTATCCATAAAAGTGGTGACAAGCACAATGTCCGTAATTACCGTGGTATTTCTAAGCTCTCAGTTCTACCTAAATTATTTGAGAAGATTGTTTATGACACTCTTTATCCTTCTGTAAGCCCTTTTTTAACGTCTCACCAACATGGATTTTTTGCTAAGCGTTCAACTGAGACCAACCTTTGCGAATTTTTGGAGGTTGTTTTTGAGTCAATGGAGGATGGGTTTCAGGTTGATGCTGTGTACACCGATTTCTCTAAGGCATTTGATAGAATTTCGCACTCACTGCTAATTTATAAGCTTGGAGCATTTGGTGTGCATGGCGATCTCCTACGATGGCTCACTTCTTATCTCAGAAATAGAACCCAGGCCGTCACAGTCAAAGGTTTTACCTCTAGTTTCACTCCAGTCAGTTCTGGGGTGCCTCAGGGTTCTCATATCGGTCCCTTGCTTTTCAATATATTTATAAATGATATTGTTAATTGCTTTAAGAACTCAAGTCCATTACTATACGCCGATGATACAAAGATATTTGCAACTATAAAGTCTCAAAACGACTGCGAGTTACTTCAAAATGATTTAAATACATTAAGTTATTATTGCACCCGTAATGGGCTTAATTTGAACGTAGACAAATGTCATACTATTACATTCTCAAGAAAAAAAGAATTTATAAATTTTAGGTATAAACTGTCTGACAAGATACTAGACAGAGTGACCGAGGTGAGAGATCTGGGCGTTCAACTGGATTGTGGCCTTTACTTTGAACCACATTTAAATATTATAACTGCGAAAGCATATAAATTACTTGGTTTTATTTTGCGTCAAAGTACCGAATTTAAAAATCCAAAAACCATGATTCTTTTATATAATTCTTACGTAAGATCACAATTAGAATATGCTTCTCCTGTGTGGAACCCAATGTACGCAAAATATATCGATATGGCTGAAAGAATTCAAAACAAATTTATTAAACAGTTAAAATATAGGTTCAAAAGTTATAGTCCCGTCAAAATTGAGTCCTTAGTTGTCCGCCGTGAGATTAAGGATCAATTATTTTTATATAAAATTGTCAATAACCTTGTTGATTCTCCTTTCCTTTTGAATAGACTCGCTCTGAGGTGCGCTAGACCTGGTGCACGGCATAAGGTGACATTCTCTGTTCCCGTATGGAAAAAGAAGTACAGATCCAACAGCTTTATCATACGAGCATGTACTAAACATAATAGTAGCTTTGGGGGCATCGACATATTTCATGAGAATTTAACATATTATAGAAAATTATTGAGAGAGAAGAATCGGAGGATGCTTTGATGTGTGATTTTTTTTTTTTTTTTTTTTTCTATATACATATTATTTTATTTGTTATGTTTTATGGCAAATGGTTTTTTTATTTTTGTATAATTTGGCACACTTGTTTAAATTATTCTGTTTACATACATAAGTTTATAATAATTGTGTTTATTTGAAATAGTTTTGTTTACATGTTGTAATCACGTTTTCTCGCGATAGATTAATTGATTAACCTAGCGGTAGAAACAAATTAGGCTAATGAAATACTTAAGTTCATATTGTATACAATGTATAACCTCATGCTGTATGTTTCTCAAATAAAGAAAAAAAAAAAAAAAAAAAAAAACATAGCTAAGGAGTGTAATCGGTCTGTAGTTCGTCTATTGGGTTCTGTCGCCCTTGAAAAACAGTAACACAGTGCCCTCGTAACATTTGACGTTTTTCCCTTGAATATGATGGAGTTGAATAGCCTATAGAGAGCTTATTACTAATTATATTTTTTAATGAATGCTACATAACATTATGCCTTTCCTCATACATTGGATTATTTAGATTTTCAAATATGGGATGCCTAGCGACAGCAATTAGTCTGGATAATCGAGTATCTGGTATATTGGAAAATTTTGGTATTTATATTATGTTTAATAACTGATCCTTTTTATTGTTTCTGTCACTGTTTGTATTTATAAATATTTGACTATTTTCATTTTACTAGAATTATTTTTATACACTTAATAACTTTTACTGACAATAGAAGCCTGGATTCTGTAGAAACAAAATTATCGAATATATAAATTACTACTTCTGAATGGAACTGTGAGATGACAAAACCTTAACATTTGAAGTTATAGTGCTTGTCATAGCATGTGATAACTAACTTATGTTTACACTTCTACTGGCAATAGTCACCATGTATGTAGATAAAATAAATTTATCACTGCATTAAGAAAACACTACATTGAAAATTTCTTTGCTTTGTCACTTACCCACCACTTTAATGCACACTTGTTTAATATAATAAATTATTTGTCCTTAAAAACATATTGTTATATTCAGGTAACAAATTACTGGGAAAACATGTAAATAAAATATATAATAGATATTTTTTTATGTTTCATAAATAAGGCAAATAAAATTTAGGATGAATAACTAATCAGGAACTACGTAGAACAGAAGTAATAAGCTAATTGAAGTTACAAAGGGAGCAGAGGCTGGTAGTTGAAACTTTGAAAAGATGATTTAGCTGAAGCTAGACTAAAGCAATGGATGCAGTAGCATAGAAGACTGAGGGAAGGCCTGCAGGCACAGACAAATATAAATATGTAATATAAAACTCAAAAATCTATGGACATTAAGGTTTGAAAATCTTTATTGCACCCATTACATCAATGTCATGAAGCTATTATTATTTAAAAAGTCTATATTAGATATAAAATATATGTCATTGTATGAATTTCAAGAACATTATATATAATCATTTATAGGTGTCAAAGAGCAAGAGGTTACTCCAGAATTACTCCACAAATATTGTAGATCATTTGATAATAACTCCAGAACGCGACTGTAAAGATTACACTACCAGGTACCTAAACAAAAACATATCATAAAATTACACTTACAAAGTTTAGTTTGATGTAATTTGTAAAAAATCACAGATTTTAAATTAGATTAAAGCACCGGCGATTTGTAGTTATTATTTAATTTTGTTTCTTTTTACTTTATACCGAAAACAACTACTCTCACTATTTCCCACCAAAGATAATAATAATCACTGCGTTTAATTCCCACTCACAGTAAATAAATTGCTCTTTGCAAGTGGGTAGCTAGCTAATGTATGTCAAAACTCAAAATTACTGTCAAATTCAGTCGTGTCAAATTAGTGAAGTCAGGTTTAAAAAATTATCGATATCGATAATAACAATAAATTTCAATCCATAAAACAAATGCTGTTATACTTGTTATGATGTTGATGATAGCTACATAGTCTTGCAAGGTTGTTGGTATTAAAAGAAACCCACTCTGGTAGTATTAAGTAACATGATTGCGGGACGAGTGGTAAAGAGCCAAGGCAAAGCATCACGATCAGCACAACCAAAACCATCCAATAGCTTATAGCGGTGACGGGTTTACCACCTGTCACGCTGAGCACAAAATAAAAATCAAAAATAATTTTATTTCATAGGCTAAACTTAGCACTTAAAATAGTCAACATTATGCATAGTCACATTCTTATAACGTACATTTTAATAATAAAAATGACAAAAAAAACTAGTAAATCACTACCAGGAGCGCTTGTAGCAAGTACATCCACATAGCGGTTAGTATGTGGGTGTAATCGATAAAAGCGACCGGATTCCGAGAGTAAGGCTTTTCATGAAAAGAACCCTGCAAGAAACTCACGATACACTTTTTTGAATAGCCAATCATACAACCTATTTGTCACAGTGTTACAATAATACAATAAAAATTTGATGTCAGTATTAACTATGATTTTACAATGTTATCTCGTACATGCAACATGTGCAATCACTGACTATGGAACTTATGGAAGTGAAGTGAAGCGCAGACTATCGTAGTGGACTGTTGTGTGATGATTTTTCCTAGTCTCTGACTAACCCTTAGAAGATAATGAGCCATGATGATATGACTGTACGAATGTATATTTATGAGAAATATCGATAATTAATTTATTCGGAACTTATACTGCACTAGTTGTAGAATTTCCCCTTTGCCTTAAGAATTCCCCAAATAGGCAAGGAAATTTAGTTTGCACAGCCAGGTGTAAAATATAATTTTTGATTTTTTTTTCAGAATATCCCTTGTAATTTTATAAGCTTGCGATATCTCCGACCGCCCTGCTGAATCTGTTCATTCCAATAATTCAGCATTCCAATAAGTTTGCACCTGAATTTAAAGTAAATGAAGATAATATGAATTAAAATATTTCCATATCGTGTTAGCAAACACGCTAATAACACGGCGGTGTGGATCCGGCTTATGTCTAAAGTATACTTGTCATACTCTTTAGAGGTTCATATCGATAAACTTATTTGCTCAAAGAAGGCTCAAAGGCATTAAGGAGCAAACAGATATATCATGACATGTTTACAAAATTTTTCAGAAACTCCATACGATTTGGCAAGGATTTGGCATAATATGACATCTACAAAAGTATAGTCGTTCATGTGCCATCTAGCGGGATAAAAAGTCAGTTTTCCTCGTCATAATAACTCTAGATGGCGCCATAGGCTGTTGCCGACATGCGTGCGGACTGGTTGCCGATTGTTGCCGATAGTTGACGATGACGTAAACTCAACTAAGATTGCTGTGGTACTCCAAAAATTACATAGATGGCGCTTTCATTTTTAGTGGTTGTTGCAGACTTGCAGATTGTTCCTGAACGGGGCTATCCACAAAGCTTGTTTGTGAATAAACAAAGTTATATGTTCTGATTAGGCGATTCGCACACTGAGCCACACGACGCCGTCGGTGTTGTGCGTGGATGCATGCTCTAACTTTGTATGAAAGTTTGCGGATACATGCGGATAAACACGCACCTACGCGCGTATGTAGGGTCAAAGAGAGAAAGAGTTAAGTATTGTTTGGCAGACGCAAGGTATTGCACACCGAGTCGTTCGTGATTTTCGAACAGTTTTCTTTGCTTTTTCTCTATACAAAAGGAAATGTTTCATACAATTTAAGAACACATACACGCACCACGCTCCGTCTTCTTGTCGCTCAGTGTGTGAATCGCATGAGGCCTGACCCAGACCTGTTATTTAGTATGAATATATTTGATTTTATTATTGAAACGTTGCCTGTTTCTAATATGAATGTCTTAGTACCGATTTAATGAAACGATACCAAGATATTCATTCTAGTAAGCAGGCCGCGACCCTGGCCAACACCGGAGGCCGCGTCTATCTGCTCAAGTCGCATGACCAACGCGATATGATATTTATCACGTTTTTATCATGTGCAGTTGTCGAATTCCATTAATTATAATTTGACAGTTGAGCGATAGACATCAAAATGCGGTGTTCATGCTAAGAGGGCTGGTAAAGATATAAGTGTGGGAATAGCCTACACTGATGCCTTGCCCTAAACTGATGCCTCTGACGGCTACTCAGCTATCACCGGATTGTTTTAAAGAAGGTGAGAACTTTGGTGGGTCTGTAGTGGCGAACATTATTTTGACTTTGACATCCCCTCTAGAGGCTCCCGCTTCCAGGGAAAGCCTCCAGGGCGGTCGAGCTGGATTCGGGCATCGGCAGACGTTCTGAGGGTGTCTCAGGCTCGGACCACGACTCAGAGGTGCCGTGTCGTGGAGGAGTTGCGAGGGAGCGCACGGAGCTCCGCGAGTGTATCTAGTCTTTCTAACAAGTGTGTCTAGTGCGTGATGTGCGTGTGTGTGGAGCGTGACCGTTCGCGCTTGTAAAGCAGTGCGAGCATAGAACTTCGATAGCCATCATATTTGATCGACAAAAGCATCCGTCATTTTCACTCCTTTGGGTTATCTGTCAAATTTATCGAATTTATCGACAATTGTCGATCTTAGACGTCAAATTGGGCTTATCGAATGTTCGATGCTCGTAGCGCAGGGTCGAGGAGGAGCCTACTATGCTCTGGTGCTCTGACTGAGGGGCTATTGCGTATGAATTCGCCGCTAGGGGCGCTTATGCAGCGTTAGGTCTCATAACGACTACGCAGGTTTATTTCTATTTTTAATTCTCCGTATATTTAGTAATATGTTAAAAATATGAATTATGTACGGGTCAATTGGCTAGTTGAATCATATCAAAAGTTGTGAAAATAATGTTTAATTCACCTATTATTTATCACAAGGGTACGAAATATACCAAGTTCAATAAATAATCATTAGGCATTGCTGTAGAAATTCAGATATTATTATGGTAGCTTGTATGTATACATTTTAACTGTTCAGATGAGTATATCTTACCTTGTTTGCTACGATAAATCTGGTGGCGACTGTGTCAGCTGGCATGGCGTGTTTTTTCTGTCAGTCTGTCCAGCCTGATTATTTTTTCTCATGGTCCTTCGAGTGGTACGAGGGACTGTTGCTGTCGCGCCACTGTAGAGTAGCGTCAGTTTTTGAGTTTTGCGTTTTTGACATGACTATAAGCTGCTGAGACGCTGACTGCCAGTATAGGATATTCTTAATACTTTTATACGCTTAACTCCCTGTTCAAAACAATGTGAGTCCTGAAGTGGCAATGCGCAGCGCACATATTATATATAACCGCCTGCGCCGTTTGGGAGGAAAGATTTTCAAGAGGCAGCCTCATACGCAGATGCAGGGTACAGACCTACTCTCCCTCTCACTCCGCTGGGTAAGCGTAGGTGGACTGCCGATCTGTTTTGGTCATGTGAAGCTGCTGGATACGCAATCCTTGCTGGTTGTCAACCGGATCACCTGAGCGGATCATCTTAACAGTGTCGATACATCCGAGAAGAACTTGTCCCTCGCAACAAATCCACCACACAAAAAGTTGTTTATTATTTTCACATCGCAGTGCTCCACCTGCAAAGAGCTCCCTCACAGCTATTCGATATCAAGACCTATAGAAATAAAAGGACATTTCAAAGTTAAAAAACAATTTATTCATAAGATGTAACAATAGAATTTTCGTGGAGTTCTGACTTGTCGGCAGTTGGGACAGAGGGAGAAGGAGGGCGTGGGCGGCGGCGCGGGGCAGGGGCGCAGGCGCGCCGGCTTCGGCCGCAGCAGCTCGATCAGCTCGAACAGCGTCAGCAGAAACATGTACGCGAACACCAGCCACGCCGCCGAGTACAGGAGCTCGCGCACGAAGCGCGGGTTGGGGATACTGCAGTAGCACGAAGCGTCGTGCGCGCTGCGCGGCATCGAGCCGGCCGCGCGTCAGGAGTCAGGCGTCTGGAGTCAGGAGTCACGAGTCAGGGCAGGCGCAGGGGCGGGCGCGGGCGCGCAGCGCGCGCCGCCCCCAGTACAGCAGCGAGTGCACCAGCAGCACGCACGCGTACACCACCAGCACGCGCACCACGGCGCACACCGCCGCGCTGCTCGGGTCACGGGGCTCCGGCACCTCTTTCTTGCGCTTCATCACTCTGCGTCGCCGGACCGCCCTCTGCGCTCGCACTCATTCGATATCATACCCAGTTATCAATTTTTAAAGATTTTTTCACCATTTTGTGTACGTGAGATGACGCGAGACAGATGTCATCCCAAAGACTCACATTGAGACATTTTAACTTTATTTATGGTATATTAAAATAGGTTTAGTTTCCTATTTTATTGCAATGAAACTCTTAGCAAGCGCACCACGACGGCGCACATTTAGAGGGGCGGTATTAGAAAATTAAATGTTGTGACCCGACCCGACCGAAAACTAATGTCACCGTCACGCCCACTGAATAAGGACACTAAAGTGGCAGGGTACAGTTGGTCAGAAATACAAAGCAAATATAAATAATTTGTACTAGGAGAAACTCATTTAACTAGAAGACAGGGGCTGTTCCCTACTGGACTTCCAAGTTAGCGTTGACGGACGAGAACAGGGCTCCACAAGTAAAAGTACTTGTTCTACAACTTAGTCTACCTACTTCTACTAGTCTTCTTAGATTTAAAGTTTACAAAAGGCTTCTAAAAAGAAAATTCTGAAACACTTATTATGTTCCACTACGAACGTCCCTCGTTGGCTGAGATCTCCGAAAGTCTCTAAATACATTATGATTACTGATACATTAGATACATTAATCAAAGCTAATTTTGGTCATAGATATGAACTATTCTCGTCATACGCTCACGCTCATAGCAGGCGTCGTAAAATGTTCCAAAGTTCTGAGTCGGTGATCGTTCTCGCTGTGGGACGTGCTCAGGCTCCCGGCGCCGGGCCATCGGATTCACTTGAACATTACACGGTTGAATCACAACCTAATAGAATAGTCATTTTTAATCATTATTTTAATTTCTCTAGTAGTTTGATCCGTAACAGATTCGTAGTAGATACTTACAAAATATTTTGGTAGGTATCTATCTATATCCATACTAATGTCATAAATGCGAAAGTAACTCTGTCTGTCTGTCAGTCGCGCTTTTACGTCAAAATTACCTATTGAAACGATTTGATCCAAATTTGGTACACAGATAGTCTAGAACTTGGGAAAGGACAAAGTCTACTTCTATCCCGATAATATACCGCGCGAGTGAAAGCGCGGGAAGTCACTAGTCTGACTATAACAATAAATATTGCTTATTTTTGGAATTACAAGTTACCCGGCGCCCGCCGTATAGAGGTACCACTGAGTAGGTATTAATAAAACTTTTATACATCAATCAGTCATCATTTTATACATTAATCAGTAAGCAATCAGCAATCTGGGTTCTCATGCCACTTTAAATAGGATGCTGAAACAATACAACACTCTTTCTAGACCTAATAAAGTTAGACATAATAAAATATATCTAAATCTCCAGATATATTTCACCTTAGTGCACGAAAGTACAAAGCATCTGGTAAACTCATTGGCAAGAACGTAAACCCCCATTAATATTTTATAGTTAAATACAAAGATTTTTGTAAAATAAGAAATATTTGTATATTTGTAGTTAAATTAAATCTTTTTTATTTTAGTCCATATTGCATGCCGTGGCTGTCTTAATTAAAAACAGTGCTTAGATTTAAAGCTTTTAAAATAGTGAACATTGTATTTACAGTTAGTACATGTTTTTGTAGACTGCCCATAAATAAATAAATAAATACATTGTATCAGTTGTCATGCAAGATAATTATGTTTAAGTCTCTATTTTATAGGTCGAATGGACACTTGAACATATACGATGAAACGTGGGTGTTGAAACCTGTGCTGACCCGTTGGTGGCGGAGATGACGCGGTGATGTTGTTGGTTCATTCGCTGTTGCGGCATCTGTAACAGTGATATTAGAATTACAAGATACATACATGTATAGTAACATCTTGTTCGTGGCTGCGGTCTAGGATATTCGTGTTGACTTTCAAACGTTAATTTAAAATATTAAAAAAAAATAAAGTTAGAGCATTGAAAAATAGTTAATTTCTTAACCCTCTATCCTCTATCGAATTTCTTCATCTGAACACAAAAATCATTGATTTTGACGTCGACTAAGTACTCTATATAGATAATTTTGATTCTGTTATTGATATTTACCGCTGATACTGTATCACTCATATTCGCTATCAAAGCGGCCGAGGCCCTCGATGTCCACACTATCGACGACTAATGCTGCAGGAATGTGTGGACCTGCTGGAGCACTGATACTGCTCACGGTAACGAACTCTACGCAATTTGACCAGAATGTAGCAAAAATAAACATTCATTTCATTTCATTTCAATGTTATTTTTTCAGACATAAAAGGTTCAATTACATCAAAAGGTTTGAAAAAATTGAAACGTGACAATGGTCACGGTGAGGGACACGTGTGCCTCCCATATGAGTATTAAAGCGAGAAGTTTCGAGAAAAAAAGTTACGTATAGGATATACGATAACATCCGAAAAAGTTGTCAGCAAAAAAAGGGCAGCGAGCGCCAGAATAGGGTCCCTTTGGGACTCGCTTGAGTGTTTACTTACTACATTTATATATACATTTAGTTCCGTAACAATGAACACGTAGTGCATTGCGTGGTACATACGTAGATGTTCAATACTAGCTGTTGCCCGCGACTCTGTCCGCGGTTACTGCGGTTTTTTAGCAATCCTACGGGAACCCTTTAATTTTCCGAAATAAAAATATCTGAGATGTTGACCAGGGATATAAGGCAAAATTTCATTACAAACAGACAAACAGACAGGGAAAAGATTTTTTTTTGTATTCTCCCTCTTTTTTAATCCCCCTAACTTTGTTTTAAGCTTTTTTTTTCTATGTACAGACATTCAACCTAAATGATTTTATTGGGTCCTTACCTATGAAATTGGTGTTTTTATTCTGTCTTAGCAATTTGTCCGTAACTATTAAGTTTCAGAACATTCTTATAAAATAATTGCCTCTTCTAAAAATAGACCATATATTTGAGCTCGTATTATTTAATTTGATAATTTTTTGTAAGTTTAATTGTGTTAAAATTAAATAATGATACACGCCAAATATTATTATCTCTGGAATTGTCGTTGTGAAGAAAACTCAAAAAATTTTAGTATGTAAAATGCAGACATCCCCAAAATCTCCATACAAAACACCAATTTCATAGGTAAGGACCTAATATTATATGTATAGATGTTATTCTGAGTTCCCGTTTCACAGCAAGGATGTTTGCGTTCGACTACTACCTACAGCTTTTAAGGAAGTGTTATTTGAAAAAGTAAGAAAACACAGTCGGAATAAAAATTAAAAAAATCTCCCGACCTAAAAAAATACTAATAAAAAAATTGTTGTGTCGTCGGGGGTCCGCGGAGTACCGCTTTAGAGCTGTCCCGACGAGACAATGATTTTTCGATTAGTATATATTTTTAAGGGTTTTTTTTTTTAATTTTAAATTATATTGACGACCTCCGTGGTCGAGTGGTCTGTATGCCGGTCTCAAGGCGTCGCCATCTCGAGAGGTTCTGGGTTCGATCCCCAGTGGGGGCAAATGTTTGGGTGATTTTCAGGCATTTATCTTGGATGTTTATATATATTTCTATATATTCAGGTTATTCATATGTATTTATCTGTTAAATATATTTATCCGTCATCTAGTGTCCGTAACACAAGCAGCATTAGTTAGTTGCTTAAAATGGGGCCAGTTGATAGGTGTGAATGTCTGAGGATATTATTATTATTATTATATTTTTTATTTCATGCCTTTTTTGATACCCCACTCCTCGGGCATTATTGTAAACATTCGATTTTTGTCACTTTAATTACTCATATGTTCCAAATGGCTAATCCGATTTCCATGAAACTTGCTGAATCGTGATGTATAAGTTATGACCTTTCATTTGATACCCACCACGGGGACATTTGTAAACATTATTAAATTTTATTATTTTATGAAACATAGCTAAGAACACTCTCGACTAACCCATCTTTCAAACAAAAAAGCACAATCGAAATCGGTTCACCCGTTTGGGAGCTACGATGCCACAGACAGAATGACAGACACACACACTTGTAACTTATAGCACCTCTCTTTTTGCGTCGGGGTTGAAAAAAGATCAATGAAATTACTAAGTCGGTCGACGGCGAGCTTCCTCGAATCAAAAGGAAGTGCATAGTCGGCGAGTGCGGGTTCAAGGCGGGCGGCGGCGGTGGGCGGCGCTCGATGCGGCGGGCGGTGAACGACCGCGGCACGCGAGCCTCCGGCATGTAGGTCATCGGAGCGCCTGCCGCTGCTGACCCTACCGCCGCGGCTTCAATCACGGTGCCTTCCGCCGCGGACCCACCTGCGAGCACAGATACGCGCTATCACGCCGGCCCTACTGGGGACCCCGGCCGTTCAATATGAACCTACCTATTCGTGAACTCTAACATAAGGTTGTTGGTCGCACGACAGTACCTACTTATGTCAATTTCAATGACCCAAATTCATGATCGACTATTCAACGTATTTCACCTAAAGAGTTTGTAACTTCGAGTCATGGGGCAACGGCCGCCATACAATGACAATTAAAACAGCATTCTTTAAATTTTTTTGGAACTCGTTTTTTTCATGAGTCTTTTTGTCATGGTACATACCTTATGACATTTAATTCATTCTACTTTGACTTGCCTGTAATTTGTATATTGTAGAACGTAAGACAATTTTATGGGAGGATGGAATCCTTGCCTGTATCTTCTCTTGATAAGGTCTCCCGGTAGTAAACAGGATGAAAACAATTTTGAGGTAAACAAGTAGAATTGTTAAGTTATGTTTTTGACGCGTCATAAGTGTAACTACTTGTTAAAATGCGCGCAGCCAAAGATGAGACTTGACGGATCACGTGGTTATACCTGCGCTTATGATAGTTTGCGGGCGATTACCCCCTCTACTAGCATCTGACAGGTCTCATCTTTGGCTGCGCGCATTGTACCTAAATGATTAAATAAAGCATTTCATTTCATTGGAACAGTAGATTCATAGTATACGTTTATTGATAAAATATATATGAGAACAAAGCTCAAAGCTATGTTTCACAAAGTATTGTTGACACTGTCGAGTCGTATGTCACTGTGTCATCGAATAAATGTATTTGTAATTCTCGATGACTAATCGATGGCGGCTGTGGACGAGGAGCTACGCCCTGCGCGCTGGTCCACAGCTGGTAGGTATGTGCTCGATTGAATGTTCATTTCATTACACTGTAGTAATAACGGTCAGCCTTCAATGCCAATCTGTCATAAAAACAATTCAAGGCGTTGCGTTGCTGCGCCTGTCTAAACATGCCAGTCCATCTGGCGGCGGGCGTCTCAACCCGCCGCTCTGTGATGATTGTACTTACAAAAATTATAGGAAAAATATCTGATTCCTTGCAGCAAAATATTGTGTGTTGGGTGCAGAGAAGACTAGATGTAGTATATGTGTCACAAAAGTATTATTAATTTTTGTATGATGGTCAATCGCACATTATATCAAAGTGTTTATCAACTGGCATGAGTGTGTTCTTCTCCTCAACCTTGAGTAAAGAAACCTTTATTTACAGACTCTAAATCAAAAAGCATTTCCAAAAACGCAGTTTAAAAAATATTTGTATTTTATTGAGGGTAATAACTGTAGGGATATTGTACGAGTTCCAACAACGCGAATCTTCAAATTCAGTTTATGACTTTACGAGTGGAAGTGGCTGCTCGCATTTTTGTTGTTTATGGGCCGATGTTTAATGTGCCGCCCGCGGCCGCCGCTGCCGCCCGCGGCCGCCGCTGCCGCCCGCGGCAACCGGACGTGGGTCAACATGGTTCTTTTGTTTTTCTTAGACATAAGAAATTATTGTTAATATTACATAGCATCGTGCTTGTATAATAGTTTCTAGAACGAGCAGATCAAAAGAATTGTGAAAACATTGTATGGAATGTTAATGCCCTAATGTTATTGATCTCAGCTGAAAAATTTATCGGTAGGTACTAAGTATTCATAGTTTCGGAAAAATAAGTCAATACTTCTTGATGTGTTGTAAACTCAAAAATATTTGTCAGTTGTAATAAGTATTAAGTTATTATTACAACTGACAAATATTTTTATTTTAGCTTCATAGCGAATTCCATTACAAATGAGTCCGTTTACTGTACCAATAAAGATATAATACATTTTATCATGTTTCTTGAGTATTACGAGTTATTTTATGGTTTACAAAGTTACGCCGAGGGTCAAAAGACTTACGTTGACGATGTTTTGATCACGCAATTTTGCTATTGATAAACTTGGTCTCGTATTGTCTTATACGCCATTGTTAAGTAGGTTGTATACCTTTATAGGAATCTACTGTAATCTGTCGTTATTCATTACCGCACGTTACTACACGTGCGGTACATAAATTGTAACGTAGTTATACAACATAATTGAATTGGCTATAAGTAGAAACAACAGCAATAGCAATAAAATCATTTTTTAAAAGTTTGGCATTAATTTTCGGTTGTTCGGGAGGACTTACATTGCCTATTGCTATGTATATCTAATAGATTCAAGGGCATGTTTTAATTTAATGGGAATGTTCTTAACTACAGCTGAGATGAAATCTATGAACTTTAAAAAGCTGTAGTTATGGAACCTCTAAGGCAAGTAATATATTAATAGGTACAGGGTTTCCAGTGTAATATGTTGACCAATTAATAACGTTCTCACCTTAACTTATCACCATAGAAACCTGTTTCCTGCCTGTAATATGTGTTGTTGGTTTTAGGTTTTTACGCTCACATTACATCAATTCAAGTAAGTTCTTTGATGCTTGTTCATGGGACCCCATTGCTCAAGTTTGGGTACAGATAGGGTACACGAATACATCTAAATAAAATATAAATGAGTAGTATATATATATTTATTCACTGAAATAAATAAAAGCCGTGACTGTATTGGTGTAAATGCTCATATCTCCCACATGAACGTCTGCCAAACGGACTTAAACCAATACATACATAAGTCACGCCTTTTTCCCACAGGAGTAGGCAGAGATTACATCCTTCCACTTGCTACGATCCTTGCATATTTCTTTCACTTCATCAACTCTCATTACTTGAACCAAACCCTCAGAAATGGTGATACTTTAAAACTCTTTGGTCACCAAATCCATAGCCCAAAACACATGAACCGAGGAATTTTCATAAATAATTTCTGTCGACCATCGACCATCTCAGAGGACCATAAAAAATATAGTTTCTGTAATTGTTTTTTACCTTTTAGTTGTTTTTTACCTTCGCCATGGTCAGGCCGTGGATGGGTGACCAAGACTTTGTGATCTCGAGCTCCTCCGTGCTTCGGAAGGCAAGTTAAGCCGTTGGTCCCGGTCGCATTTGTGACCGTTTCTACCCACCAACCCGCATTGGGCCAGCGTGGTGGTGTTACGGCCCATACTCCTCATGTGTTTCTCCATGGGGAAGGCCTGTCCCAGCAGTGGGACGTATATAGGCTGATGACGAGTTGCATCATGATGATGATATGTATGTTAATAAAGGTGACCAGTAGGAATCCCATTGAAGTTCAAATTCAGACCTTTGACACAGCTGAGCACGAGTGGGAGTGGTGATGTGATGCTTCTGCTTTCAGGACGATTATACTAACTCTTTAAACTCGTTCATTAACTAAGTAATACCACTAAAATACTGCACGGTAATATGAAACGAAAATCTAATTTTGGTAAGTGAAAAACATTTCAGATTGTGATATTACTAAATTGTTTGGACAGAGAGAAACCCGGGATGGAAAAAGTTTTTGAACAGCGCTTTAGTGCCATTGTGAGAGAAGCTTTTATTAAATGACGTTCGGGAACATGTTACATGTTTAATTAAATGGGCACCCTGTTGTACTCCAGTAGAAATTTAATTACAGGGCTTTTTATATATTGTGATTGTATCATAAAACTGTAATACATTATTTATATTTGTTCACTGTTGCTTTGTATCTTCTCCATCCGTTGTTTGAGATCGTTTTACCGACAAGGCTGTCTTTTGTACAACTTTTGATGATTTGGTATCCTTTGATGTAGTACAGCTAAGCATTATTCTATTCTAAATACGAGAAATAAGTAGGTAATACAAGTACATGTTCCGTGATCAAAGGTTGTCAAATATCCCGTATAGACAATGTAAATAACATTAAACAGGACGAAAAGTAAATGCGACTGACATGGAAGACGAAACGACCGCAGAAAAAATAATGACACAAAAGATAGAAGTCGATGTCGTGATACAACGAAATTGGTAAAGTTCGCGAATGTTTTAAGTACTTGCCAAGTAAACAGTTTCAAAGTCCCGAAAGTGACGCGCGCGCGCCAATGGATATTGATTTAGAAGGACGGAATATCCTAAGTGAAATGACTGGAAGTTTATTAACTTTGAATAAAATAAAATATAGAGTTAGGTAATGTTTGAGTTTTAGTTTATATATTTACAAGACATATAGAAAGCTATATAAACTACTGTATACAATTTTGGTTCCTTAGCTCGCTCCAAACAGACGTGAAAATGTTGTTATGTACTGGACTAGCAATGTACAGGCCAACTATTTTGTGTTGTCCTAACTAACGCAACGAGTCATTTGCAGAACATAGTATGAAAAAAAAACAACGTAGTTAAATATGTTATTTGTTCATAAAATTAATTATAATTCGATTCCAATCCAATTCAATCAATTGAAAAGCAATGGCTGACTGGTCGGAATCACACAAAAAAAAATACATAGATTTTTATCTCATAATATCTTAAACAAGTCCCTTGCGTCCGTTCGGCCATTACCCGAACGGCTACGCTATTATTGCGAAGATGAGGGTCGCGGTCCATGTGATAACTCACTCCGATAAAAGTGAATATGTCTCTAGGAAATCTATAGAAAGTTAGTAGAGCAGGAAATTGTAGCAAACAGATACATAATAATATATAGACCTATATCAGTTTACGAAAATGAAAATAATCTTATGACAACCAGCAGCACGTTAACTTACGTACCAACCAACATGGAAGTCATGGAAGAAGTCCGAGCTAATGATTAACTAATATTATCATAACACAGTTTTCATTAGCTGACATGTATCTTTCGTAATAATATTTCTAGCATGACATTTTCCTTTTAAACCAAATAATACCTACCTACCTTCCCAAGCAGTAGAACCCATTTGCGGATTTACACTTCGATTCTTATCGGCAGCACCTGAAATACCCACAAAGTCTCCGTGATCTTCCCACAAGCTCTTTCAAAATAATTCCAGGACCACTAACACCCTACATGAATACGATCCATGATGTAGAGTCACTAATAAAAGTCTTAGAAGTAGGTCATTTTATTAATTTGTTAAAATAACTAAGTCAAACTTCACGTGCTGAAAACACTGTACACTGTATGTACGGCAGACTGCAAACTTCTTCGAAACCTACAAAAGAAGGAAGAAAGGAGGAACCTTTTGCAGTGTTTCTTTCCTGTATCATCTATTGCCAAGGTAGTGGTGTACAGGAAGAAAAAAATGTAAAGGTGAACAAGTAGAATTTTATAATTTAAAGTTTTTTTAATTTTATAATATTTTGACGCGTCATAAGTGTAACTACTTTTACTACAAAATAAATGATTAAAATATTTTTTAATTTGAATTTGAAAGTCTGTTAGCAAATATATCTAATAAAAATGTTAAACCACTTTTGTTGCTAACTGTTCCTACTGTTATTTTAATTAGTCCCAAACTGTGTATCCATTTGGTCCGCAATAAACTTATTGTATTGTTTTGAAAGCTGTTCTGAAAAATATTGGTTTATTTTGATTGGAACATCTATCGGGAATAGCGTAAGATTATCGTAATAAATCCCTAATAAAAATAATGGAAAACAATATCTCCTGCTATAACGTGGATACGTTAACCCGATTAAACAGACTAGAATACCTACCAATATACCCAATTCCCTAAGGTTATTAAAGTTCATTATTATAGTACTTACTTACCAGGCTACTACATAGGTTGCATTATCTACCTTTATATAAGCACAAGAGGGAAATACATAAAGCAAGTCCGCAATATTGCTTTAAATGTAATTCAAATTACGATAAAAGGTAATTTTCATTTGAATCGAGGACTATTTTCGACCAAAAGCAATGTTGTTGATGAGTGGTGGGCGTGAGCAAGGGGAGGCCGGGCAGGGGGGAGGGCAGGAGGTAGATGTCATCTATTCGCCCAGCAGGTCGTTCAAGTGAACGATCGAAATGGTTTTTTCAGCAGTCGTGCTTTAATCTAATCGATTTCTCTTGAACTACATATTGTTGGTGAAGTGAAATGAAAATTATTTACGTTTGACTGTACATTATCTATTAGGTAACATTTCAAGTATTGTATCAGGCTGATAAAGATATAATACTTATACTTATAGGTACTCGAGAAAGTTCGTGGTCAACCAGTTTACCTGACTGTAGTTTTACACGAAATAACTAACAGAGTTAAAACAGTCATTTACAAATTTCACATAAAAAATCTTGGCCTTTTTATAATTAACTACTTATTGACATTTTTTAAACGCTTCTTATGAAAACTCTACTGGTTGACCGCGATTTTTCGGCTGTACCATCACGCCTCTCCTAATTCTTTGCCTGACTAATAAATGCCTCTTACAAAGATACAGTTTTGCGTTTTCATTATTCTGTATATATAGTTTAATTAGAGCAACTCTGAGGCACGCACGGTAGTTTTAAAATAGCAAAGGTTTTCCATGCAAAGCGTTTCTTCTAAAGGTACTTTTGTACGTTAAAATTATTTTTTAAATGTATGCGTTTTAAACATTTACCCACCGCTTCGTGGCTACATTGAAGACATGTATGAAGATTATTTTTTTTGACTGAAAAACTATTGTAACCACTATTGTTGTAAACTATTGTGTAAGCATTGTGAATATAGCTTCAAATATTTTTGTTTCGTTCGTAGACTTTTTGTTTATACTCGTAGAGAATATAAGTTAAGGTGGAGGTAATATGAAATAATGTGATAGTTAATATTTTTTTTACGGTTAGAATTTATTCTGATATTTAAAAATTTGGCGAAAATGTGGGTGTTGCCTACACACATTAAAAGGCGTTAAAAGGCGTGATGATATGTTATGTAAAATTTTGTTATTTTTGTTTATAGATGCACGCGATACGAGCAGGGGCAAGTAACTAGTCGTAGTCGAAGCGGCCGGCTGATGCTTTATCAGCTTTCAAGTTTAATCAAAAACGAAGACATTTATTTTTATTTATTTAATAATTTATTGTACACAATAAAGAAAGAAATATACAATGAAGAAATAAAATTACAATAGGTAGGGCTTATATCTATAAGATATCTCTTCCAACCCACCTGCGACAGGAGAAGTGCACAAAGAGAAAAACAAGTTGCGAGTACCTACTTAAAATTATTATAAGCATAATAAATTATATTATAATATAAATAGCCTACATATATTAAATTACTTTACTTATTTATATATTAGGTCCTTACCTATGAAATTGGTGTTTTGTATGGAGATTTTGGGGAATTCTGCATTTTCCATACTAACATTTTATCAGTTTTCTTCACAACGACAAATTCAGAGATAATAATATTTGGCATGTATCATTAGACAAGCTTTAGTAATATGTGTAATATCACACTTCATAAAAATTATTTATCGCTTTTAAGTGAATGCAAATAAAATGATGTATTCGGGAGGCACCTAAAAATAGTTGTCTCCGAGTTCAATTTTAACACAATTAAACTTACAACAAATTATCAAAACAAATCAAAAGAGCTCAAAAATATAGTCTATTTTTAGACGAGGTAATTATTTTTTAGGAATACTCTGAATCTTAATAGTTGCAGACAAAATACTAAGACAGAATTAAAACACTAATTTCATAGGTAAGGACCCAATATATAATAACTAAAATATATACATATATACGTAATATATTCTTGCAACTAATATACATATACTTATATACCTACCAACAAAGAACTTTATATAGAATGATGAAAATAACAGAAAGTTAGTCTTAATGAAAGATAAATATTTATAAAATCAAGTTAAGGATAAATAATATTCAGTCATCATAATAAGGCGAAAGATTTTTAATGCGGAATCAGGCCGAAATTATTTTTAATATGTGATTGACGGTGGTGAATTTGTGCTGAAGATGCCGCTGGTGTTCTATAATATCAAAATTCGTCCTATGTGGAAGTAAGAAAGAAGGAGGTCATATAAAACATAAAATGCAAAATAATGAGAACGTGATGGCAATAAGATATATATGGGTGATGGTAATAAGCTTTTTCTTATTGTTAGACTGAATTAAGTTTTAATCCATACTTATAAAGGCGAAAGGAACTCTGTTTGTCTTCCTGGCCTGCATTCACGTCAAAACTACTGAACCGATTTAATGAGAAAAAAGCAGGTGTGATTATATAGGATTCGAACCCAGACTTTTAGCAAGCGCAATAATAACTGTAAAGGTCTCCTGTTAACGCTTAAAACATTAATGTTGAATTTTAGAATTGGTTTCATAACGTCTAGTTAAAACAACGCTGTATGAACTTTGAAAGAAAGAGTATACCTTCTATCTTTGTCTCACATTGAACACATGCACATAATTCACAGAGATGCTGCATGATAAGTTATGATATTTTACGATGAATCGTGTAGGGATCGCCACTTACGACCGTTGATTGTACATACACAAAGCGTTATTAAAATTTTTATAAAGTTAAAGCCATATAATTTAACATTGCATCTCTGTGGATACAATAACATTCATGCTTCTTTCACCAAAAGAGTAGGCAGGGTGATAACACCCACATCTCCCAGATATAGTCAAGTCCCATGTAAGAGGTCCTTTGTGGATATTGCTCGTGATATTAGCTATAAGTACTTTAAGTTGGGCTTCTAGGAATATACATTAAAACTGCATTATTAACTTGATGGAAGTAGTATTTGTTTGCGTGATACGATCTAGTGGTAAGCAGAAGGCACACAGACAAAATATCTAATAAGTCTTTAAATTTTTTTTTTGTATGATGGATAATGATGTAAGGTACCATATAAAACTTATCCATACTAATATTATTAATGCGAAAGTAACTCTATCTGTCTGTCTGTTTATCTTTCACGTCAAAACTACTGAACCAATTTAACCGAAATTTGGTACACAGATAGTCTAGACCCTGAGAAAGGACATATGCTACCTTTTATCCCGGTATTTCCATGGGAACAGGTGCCATGTGGGTGAATATTAAAAAATTTAAATAACGCCTCCCAGAAAAATGAAGGACAAATTTACGGCACTACCAACTTTGCTTCTAATAATAGAGTAGGAGTATGTTTTTAATTTCACCAATTGAGGCTACTGTTCCAATTTGAAAAAATCTTTCAGTGTTAAATAGGAAGGCTATAGGTCACATACCATCACACGATCTCAAAGTTAACATTTTACGCGGACGAAGTCGCGGACAAAAGCTAGTAACTGTTATAAAGCTTATAGCGTTCTTTAATTATCACGTTGGGTTATGAAGCGTAGCGTTACTTCTAGCAACGTGATAATTAGACAAAAGGGTGTTTTAAAAACTTAACCGAGCATTGTGCGTCCATTCTGGAACGGGCCGGGAACGAGGCAGAGGAAGCTCACGTTGAACTTATGAACTATAACTATTTTTTATTTGTTATCTAAAGCTGGCTCGCTGCCAGCGATTCTTTTGATGATTACGATTATAGAATGGATAGTAGCTTTTCATATGGCGTTGAATTTGTTTTGACATCGTCGAGAACCGTAGCTCAATTCAGTAGGTTCCTCACCACCATGTTACGCAGAGAAGCAAAATTAAATTACGTGTGCGTAAAGGTACTTCAAGTTACTTTAGAGTTCAAAAGTTTGAAATTAGGTTTAGTCTTGTGAAGAGTTTAAGGAAAGGGTTGAGTTGTGGTCGGATGCGGGTCGCGTGGTGGCGCGGGCGGGCGGGGCGCGGCGCAGGGCGGCGGCGGCGGCGGCGGCGGCGGCGGCGGCGGCGGCAGTGCGCGGCGCGCGCGGCTGCCGACGACTCGCCCGCCAGCTCCGCGCCGCGCCCAGAGCGCCACGTGCTGCTCCGACAGGCCGCGACCGCTGCTGAAATAGATTTACGAGCGGCGCCCATGACGCGCGCCGCCGCCGGCCCGCCGCGCGCCGCCCGCTAGCACCAGCCTCAGGTAACACCGCCGGCGCGAGCACTGCCCCAGCGGCCGCACCTGCACCACTTCGGGACATGCAAATCACCGTCATATACGTTCCCTGAAAGGAGATTGCTTACGACATGATAGAGTTATGATTTGCGAAAAGACGCAAATAAGCGATGACCTCTTACTCTAACGATGACCAGCAGTGGACTACTATAGGATGCTGTTACTATAGGAAGCCGCCTAGTCGATGTGCCCGCCGTATTTCCACAGTTGCCTGCACATGGGTGTAAAAGTTTTGGCTCCGGTCGGGAGCCGTTAATCATGTAAACGTAAACCTCGTTATTGTTACTGGAATCGATTCAGTGCATCGGGCAGGAGCGGCGCGAGGCCGACGCGGCACTCACTGGTAGCGGCCGTATCGAGTTTTGATTTATTTCCTTGTCCCTGCAGTTCGCTGCACGCGCCGTACGATCGCGCGCCCGTCGGCGAGCGCTCGCTCCGCTCACTATCAATCGCCAATTTACCGGACGAGCGAAGTTTGCATGTGAACGGTTCCCAGTGTATGTGCACGTAATCCCCGACAGACTCCGACGTGTAGTTTATCGGTAAAACAAGTGTGTCTATCTCCCTCTTAGTGAAAGTCCATATGAGGCGCCGGCATCCCGCCCCATAAACGAAAAATAAAAGCTATTAGGAAGATGAATGGATTTTTTGCGCCAAATGGCGCGTCCTGTCGACAGCCGGCGACATGCGGGAACATGACACTCCTGAACACGGAAGCTGTAACGTTATACACAGTTTGATTTGTCAACATGTTTAACAGATCTATTACCTAGTTTTTGGCTATAAATTTTAACATAATTATATTAATTCACAATTTCTACACTACCTATACGTACCTAAGAATTCGGTTTTTTGTGCTCTACCATCTGCTATATCTTCCAATTGCAACAGATTTTGGTCTTATTTTGAATTGTATATATCTACCTACCTACAGGCTATATTGTACCGCTGCTCACATGACTTGAGGTCTCTAGAAAACTCTCACATGTTTTGGTTTTCTTTGACGCAACTCTACATTTTACTAAAATAACATTTGTTTAGTTTTCGACAGAGTGGTTTTTCTCCGCTTGAAAGTGTTCCGTTGTTTGTTTTGCACCCTAGGAGCATAAAAATAAAATAAATTGGGTTAGTTATGGTTATATTGGGTCCTTACCTATGAAATTGGTGTTTTTTTTCTCTCTTAGTATTTTGTCTGTAACTATTAATATTCAGAGTATTCCTAAAAAATAATTACCTCGTCTAAAAATAGACTATATTTATGAGCTCTTTTGATTTGTTGTAAGTTTAATTGTGTTAAAATTGGACACGGAGACAACTCTTTTTAAGTGCCTCCCGAATACATCATTTTATTTGCATTCACTTAAAAAAAAATTGTTTTTAAATGTGATATTACACATATTACTTAAGCTTGTCTAATGATAGATGCCAAATATTATTATCTTTGGATTTGTCGTTATGAAGAAAACTGAAAAAAATTTAGTATGGAAAATGCAGAATTCCATACAAAACATCAATTTCATAGGTAAGGACCTAATATTATCACTTTGTGTCATAAATTTTAGTAAATATACTTAATTAAATTTCCTTTATTTTTTATGAACACGTAAGTGAATTTAACTGGACAAAACATTTTAATCCAGTAATGTGATAAAGAGGTTTAAAGGTATAGCGCGGCTTTAATGAACGAGGGATGTTCATTTACATTACACTCGAAGGCGGCCGGAATTTCGGAGCCCGCGTTGTCTCACCGAAGAATCTCACCAAGTAAAGTCACTAGCTTCAAAGGGCATTTGCGTGAATTACCTTCAAATCTAACTGGATATTTTAAGATGATTGAAAACATCTATGCGGTCACCAGAAGTTACTGAAAAAAAATTTATGTTCCTACATAATTAATTACTGGAAATGAAAAAGTCGAATAACTCTTAGCTAATTATGAATTCCTTTTGAAGGAAGAAAAAAAATGACCAATTAAAAGTCCTGAAAAGAATGTAGAAAAATCTGCCTGTGACAGTCGAATTAATTAGAACGTGAAAGTTCACTAGAGTTTGTGAACTTTGAGTGCCGGACGTAGCCGCGCCGCTCGAGAGCGGCGGTGCACGGTTCGGTGACACCAGCCTTTAATGCTTGTCTTAAGAACTTATTTTAGGTACCTCATTTCTATGCAGTATATCGAAGCTGGTTTTCGAAGATTTGTGGACAAAATGATGATACCACATGATAAATAGCTCTATATCTGTTCTCGTATCTTAACTGAGCCAATAGAAAAAATCTATTAGTCCCTGGAGCTTTTGGTACGTTCGTTTTAGACATTCGAGGGGCTGAAGGAAAAGAGGTTTTTACGAAGCATTTTCTAAGTACTTATCTTTTTAATTTTCAAGGCTTTTTCTACCTCGTTCACGTTATAAAAAGGACATGAACACGATAATACAGTCGACATGAGGGTTTACTATGGCCACTCTTGTGAGTAAGTGTGGGGGAAAAGTCATATATGACCCGACTTCAGCAAAAATCCGAGCAGGCGTCAGAATGAAGGGCGCGATAATTTAAAACATTACGGGAACAGAGATTTTATGTTCGGCGCGTTGTGCGAGCAGGCGGTCTGTGCGAGCAGGCGCGGCGCGACGCGCTCCGGTAAACATCGCTATATCATCAACGTAAACACATAAATTTATTCCTGAATTTGCTTAGAATTTACTGGAAGGTTTGATAAATTGGCATTGAAATTAATTAATATTAAAATGGTTTTCACAAATTCAATTCAATTCAAAATATTTATTTGAATGAATACGAGTAGGTACAATTTGGTGTTACATTCTATTTCAAGCAATATCTGTTTATTTCAAGCCAAAAATTTATAATTACATTTTCAATTAGGGAAAAATCTTAAAATTAAAGATTACATTAGCCTATCAAGTTGAAGGTATAATACTAATATTAACAAAGTACCACTATTTGCTGGGCACTCTCTTATTGTCGATGCAAGAAGCCACGATATGAAACAGATAAATCATCCAATTTATTTACTTCAAAATCCGTCAGCACGAGATGGTTTAATGAGGACGAGTCGGCATCAGTGTGCCCCACGCAATATTTATCCCGTGGTGTAGTAATCATAAATTACTATAAGCTATGGAGGAAGCGCGTCACCCTAACATAGTCCCAAGGTCAACAGAAATTGCATTGACATTTAATAAATTGCTTATCTCTACTGGCTTATTTCATCTAAATAAAAAAAAACTAAATGATACGTATTACGTATCTATAATAAGTGTAATAAGTCTTCGTGTGAGTGATGGCCACCCACTTATAGTCGATGAAAGGAATCGCTCCAGAGCTTTGTTATAAATAGGTACACAATACAGTACCTGCCCGCCAACATTGGGCCAGTGTGTGGTGGTGTTGTGGTTCACACCCCTCAGGTGTTTCTCCATGAAGATGGCCTGAGGTTAGCGGACAGTACCTACTTATGATATAGAGAGGCCTGGTCGTGCAGTGACTAGAACACTTGCTCTGAATTTCTGATATTAAAATTAAAGTAGCTTTTGACACAGTAAGTCCTTGTTGGATAAATAAAACTGTAATCTCGAGGTCGCTCTTTGAAAAGCACGCTAAGCTGATTATCTTACCTTTGTGTTTCCCGCCCCACTCTGCATTTATCCAGCGGACGAGTCCCAGAAATGTTATTTTCCTGTCGGAAGCCTGTGGCCGACATTCAGGCGTATCTAGGTTGATAACGATAAAGACGATAGCTCGCATTCATTGCTGCGATAGTGACAAAGTCATTGTGACGCCGAGGTTTGTTTCAGCTGAACACTTCAATACCTGCGGCATGTCAAATGAAAAGAATCGCGCCAGCGCTCTCAGAAAAAATCAGCGCCTATTTTCGGTATTTTAATGACTTTAAAATCGCAAACATAAACAAACTATGCTCATACGATGGATATAAAAAGATGGCGTGGAATTGAAGCTCATGGCTTCATGCTGTACCTTGTATAGTATACTGACAGGAACGTGATAAAACACTTGTAGAGACAAGGTTACTAATGGCTTACAAACATACGAAGTATTTACATTTTTGTTTGTATTATTTTATATATAATTACTTATATTTTATAAAGTCCCATTAAACAAATACGCTCTCCCTGCAATCTAAAAAGTTTTGAAGTTAAAATATTTTTTTAGCTTTTCCTCATTCTATTATTTCATAAAATTTTTGCGGTAGCAATTGTAAACTGTGAGAGGAGGATGTGCATAGCAGTTCGGAATTTTTTTAATATCGTTCAGGTCTTCATTGTTATTTTTCTAAAAATAATATTTTTGTTCTTGTTCTTAAATGTGTGAAAACGAAATATGCGAAAACGAAATATTATTTGCTCTACATATTTGTAAATGATGAATTTCGGTTTTTCATCTTGTTTCTAAAAAAATTATACATCTGATTTTAGTATATCACCTATATCCCCCAATGAAGAGAATCAACAGCCGACCAACGAGTATGTAATTGTTTCAATACATCCTCAACCTTTCATTTTTCTGTTATTGTGTTTACACCAATTCCTCTTCTAGTTCTCAAGAACGCTTTAAAATTGATTGAAAGTTTATGTAACATCTCGTTCAGTTTACTTGTTGATCCAATGGACTTCTTGAAGTGAAGTTATCCACAATCGCATGACTTTTGCTCTACTTCCAATTCCGAAGCTGGCCATGCCACACGTGGTGTACTTCCTCCGGAGCGGGCGCGGCGACTTCTTTCTAGAATAACACGCTTTATATTATATTTTACTTCCATAAATGTTACGTTAATCCTTTTATTATGCCTACGGGCGAGATATAGACCACACTCTTATCATATTATCTTATCATCTCTTCTTCTCTTATTGCTCTGACTCTCAGACTTATATAGATTTACGGTTTCTGATTTATGTTTTAAATGTGTTTTACGGTCTGACACAACTTTCCTCATATTTAACTATTATTTTCCTATGTCATTGCCGATTTATACCTACTCGTGATTCCCAAATGTCTTCCATTTGCAACTTAGTCTTAGAATTATACATACATACATATAGTCACGACTATCATCCCCTAAGGGTTGGTCAGAGCCTAGGCAAAAGCACCGCAAAAGCAGTCCATTGCAATAGTCCGCGCTTCACCAGCAGTGACAGTGAAGCTATTGGATGGTTGTGCAGTTCTAAGTCCATTAGTCGCCTTTTACGACACCCAAGGGAAGAGATGGGTTGGTAGTATTCTTTTAATGAGCTACTACGACCCAGGGAATGAAATAGAAAATTATCCTCACTGGAAAAATCTTGATAATTGACAGCAGCTGCAGTAATTGACCCTTGGAGACCCCAATACTGAAATGCACTGGTCCGATCACCTGACATGTTTATTTACTTATTCCTAATGACCGAAGTTCTGTACGGTTCAAAAAAATATTTATGGTGTCCGAGTTCCTCAAAATGATAAATAACTAGTTAACTACACAATTATTAAAATGCTTATGTTTATTTTGTAATGGTCGCGCGTTTAACGATTGATATCGAGTGTGGGACGGACGCCCGGCCGAAGTGGCGTTTACTTCCCAGCTGGGGATAAAACTTATGTTTTGTGATTTATGTGTTTAGCTACTTCCATTGAATTGATAGACGTTTAAAGTTTTGGAACGTCTAGTGGAGCCGTTAAGGGTGAATACGGTTAAAAAGGAATCGATTTAGCACTGCACGTTGTACCGACTACTCATTATTGAATTCACGCTCGTTACGAAGCACATAATAATAGGTAAACTGTGTAATTACCCAGTACGTACCTACATGAACATATTTAGTACCGCAGTAAATAACAGTAACATAGTAACTATGTCTCAATTGAGAGACGGTTAGTCAGGACAGACAAGGCATGTACCTATAGATCGGCTCGGCAAACACCAGGCGCCACGGCCGCCGCCATATCGACAGGCGTTCGAACTGATTTATAGATGCGTTACAAAAGTCCGCTTGACAATTTACGGTTAAAAAGACAGATGGTAGAGCGTAAATGTTGTGTAGAAACCGTGTGAGATGTAGAGCAGGTTGTTGACGTGCAGTGTTGTCGCAGGGCGGGCCTGGGCGCCGCCGCCGCCGCGGGCAGGCGCCGGGTGGCACGCTGGAGGCGCTGCGGCGCCACTCGCGGCAGGTGGCCGCGCGCCGCGCGCGCCGCGTGCAGGTGCGTGCCCCCGCCCCCGCCGCGCCGCCCGCGCCCGAGCCCTCCTCATCGCCCCCTTTGTTACAGTTCTCGGAGCGGCCGAGGGATGGCGCGCTCGCCACCGAAGACGCAGGCGCCGGTGAGTGCCCTTTTCCACTCTCCACCAATGCCCATAATATTGTAACACGCGCCTACCCGTGGCATTCGATGATGATGACCGCATCTCTCAGCATTGTTAAAAGAAAAGAAATCAGAATTCACTTCTCATCGTTCGTTATACATAGCGATGGTAATTTGCTCAGTCGCAGCATGCCGCCGGTCGTGCCTCGACCCGGAAGCTCCTAGGATATTATTTTTTCTATCGGCGACGACCGTTTGCTCGGGAGAGAATATAAATAAACAAGCGGTCCCTGTGTACGTAGCGCTTTAGTGTTACCTGCGCCCTCCGACCTCCACCGCGCGCATTGCGCTGCCGCCGCTAAATATATCCCTCGTCCGCATTGCGACGGCGTGAATCTCGCTGCGCGAGATTCCCGACTTGTGCGCGTGGCGCGGGCGGCGGCGGCTGTGGTGGCGGTGGCGGCGGCGGCGGGCGGGCGCCGCCGCTCACGCGCTCTCTGTGCAGACAGCGGCGGCTCCGACATGTCCGGCGGCAGCGGCGCGGGCGAGGCGGGCGCGCCCGGCGCGGGGCCCGGCGCGGGGCCCGGCGCGGGGCTCGGCGCGGGGCACGGCGTGGGGCCCGGCGCCGGGCTGGCCGCGCCCGACGCGGACGCGCGCCGCCCCTCCACCTGCCGCGTCGAGCTGGGCTCGCTGCTGGCCCCCGAGCCGCGCCCCCTCGACAACAAAGTCAAGGTACGCTCACGCATCCCGATCAGCTGTGCTCCCTCAGACCTTGCGCCTGTATTCTGCGATATTCCATTTAAAACCACATTTACAAATCTATTGCACCGCATGCCTCGTGAATGAGCCAGCCCTCGTCTCACAGATTTATCTGCGTATAAAATACCCAATCATGGTGACTCAGACGAAGACTTGAAACAGTTACATAATGTATCTCCATATAAATCTTGAAAATCTCCATGCTGCTGCGTTTACAGTCTTTATTTTAGGAAGTATGCAATAGACTGTTGAAATCAATGGAAGGAAATGATATGTAATAACAAAATTGATTACACTCGTAAATCAATTAGGTATGTAAGTATGTACATACAAACAAGGTCCTACTGCACTTAATTTGGTTGAAATATCTCAAAAACTTATTTGTTTGAGCTTGAGTTTGATTTCTTATTATTACTGTATATTATAATATTAGGTCCCTATCTATGAAATTGGTGTTTTTTTGTCTCTTAGTATTTTGACCGTAATTATTAAGTTTCAGAACATTCCTATCAAATAATTACCTCTTTTAAAAATAGACCATATTTTTGAGCTCTTATGATTGGTTTTGATAATTTTTTGTAAGTTTAATTGTGTTTAAATTAGACACGGAGACAACTTTTTTAACTGCCTATTGAATAAGTAAATCATTTGATTTGCTTTAATATAAAAACAATATATAATAATTTTAATGAAGTGTGATATCACACATATTGCTAAATGATACATGCCAAATATTATCTCTGGGTTTGTCGTTGTGAAGAAAACTTGAAAAATGTTACTATGGAAAATGCAGACTTCCATACAAAACACCAATTTCATAAGGGCCTAATAATATACCAAAATAGTGCACATAATAATACGTATGATAAAAAAATAAAATAAATTTCTGAACATTACCATGATGACGAACAGTACCTATTACTCATAGGTCGGTACCTTCTTATAGGTAAATGAAATGGATGATTAATGTTAACTGAATACGGTGTCTTATGAAGCATAAGTAAAGCATGTGAATGAAATTAAACTTCACGCTAATCCAATACTGGAGCCGCCCGGGCCGGCGCCGCCCGCCGCCCGCCTCCGCCGCCGTGCACTCGCCGTAATTTAACTGCATCTCCGGCGAGCCGATTATTGGCCAGAGATACATCATGCAACCTGAGCGTCATATCTACGCGATATATGCTACACGAAACAGACAATTTACTTAAAATTTAATTTGAAATCTAAGCAGCTGACGTCCGTTGGTTAGTTTGCGTGGTTTATGGAGCATCTTTATGAAGGGGGCTCGAGAAAATAAATTTATCTACCAACTGCGTTGTACCTATATGCGATGTTTTGAAATATTTTAACCAACTTGACCTGTCTAGTTTCTTGACATTTTATTTATTTAAGTACTGCCACATGTTACACATTAAAGATAATACAATAACAGTTGCGTAAAAATAAAAATATTTGATATGTAACACAATTACGGCGTAGGTACATATCTCACACAATAGCTTAGATATTATTATAAGGCTTTTATAAGTGTATGTAGATAAGCTATATAATTTCATAAAAGAAATTCATGCCACTAAAATAATTAAAATTAAAATGACTTTCACGGCAATGAAGAGAGCCGCTAGCAGTCCCATCACTCCCCACCACTATGACGTACAAAAGCAAAGGTATAGCTTACTCCTAAAAGAGCGAATGTTGTCACAGAAAATATCCGAATTCACACTATTCCCCAAAAGATAATTATAGTCCTTGCAAATTCGTGCCAAAAGTGCCTGATGACCTAAATTTGTTTTAGCAAACGGAGTGTCAAATATCTTTGTTATCGGCGCTCTCGGATATCTAGAAGGCACCTTTATGGAAACATTCTCTAGCAAGACACATAAGCCATGTATCCTCCTACGATCATGAAGGCTAACCATTTAATTTTTTTTAAGTCGTTGATCGTTAGGTTGTCTGTGAGAGAACCCACTAGACAGGAAGGCCAGGTGACGTGTAAATACCCTTTGAATCCCTTCAAGTCTCTGAGAATCCACATTGTAATAGAGGTTCCAAACACGTGATGCAAACTCGAGATGGCTGGCCACCAAAGTATTGTACAGCAATATTTTAGTTTAAAAATTAATGAAATTTTTGGTACTTCGCTTCAAAAATCCGAGCATCCCCGCGGCTTTGTTAACAATTTTATCTATGTGTGATTTAAATTTAAGCGATTTATCTAGTATAACGCCAAGATCACGCATTTCATTAACTTTAGTAATGTTTACGCCGCCAATCTCGTACCTACCCCGACACAAGTGGCTTCTTTAAGCGACATGCAGTTTATAGCACACCAATGTATTATATTGTTGACGTCATGTTGTATTTCTATTTGATCTTGATTTAATTGTCTTGTAAATCTTTAAGTCGTCAACAAAAATTGAAATTTTACAGGCTTTAACTTGATTGGTTATATCATTTATAAAGGCTAAAAACAACAGGGGTCCCAAATGGGAAACTTGTGGGACTCCAGAGTTGGCATAGTAGCTGTCAGATTCATAGCCATCAATAATTACTTCCTGGGTTCTTTTCCTTAAAATATGATTCGAACCATTCTAATACGGGCCCCTCAAAACCGTAAAATTTTAACTTTTGAATGATAATTGAGATATATCCAAAACAAATGCAACTAAATTACTAGTAGTAGACTGCCCTGGCATAAAACCGGGCTATTTACTAATATAGGAAAGTTCTGACCAAAATTAGCCCGAGAAAATCATTTTCCAGCTACAGAAAAAGAGATGATATTTTTTATGTTCTTTTTTATGCAGAGTTGAAGAATGCAAAAGTTTCATGAAGAAATATTATTTT
The DNA here is from genome assembly GCA_910589355.1 of Parapoynx stratiotata. Lineage (NCBI taxonomy): Eukaryota > Metazoa > Arthropoda > Insecta > Lepidoptera > Crambidae > Parapoynx > Parapoynx stratiotata. The sequence goes on from OU342460.1 coordinate 268,750, forward strand.
CAACAATGACTTACTCGATTACTTACTGCAATAAATGAAATGAAATGAAATTCTTTATTTAATCATTTAGGTAACAACAAGTAGTTACACTTATGACGCGTCAAAATCAATAAAACTTAACAACCAAATTATATACTTACTTCTACTTGTCTACCTCTACATTTTTTCTTCCTGTTCACTACCGGGGGGCCTTGTCAAGAGAAGATACAGGCAAAAAACTCTGCAAGGGCTCCATCCTCCAATAAAATCGCTAACAATTTTTTTTCCTCATGCGATTCTCGGTTTGGATAAAGATAAAGATATTTATTAGCAAGAAACATATGTAGGTACATTGTGATCTTATATGTAAAAAATAGAAAAGTTTCAACATATCCTGCCCATCAAGGCGTACAAATTTTACAAGGTTTTTTTAAAAAAAGCAAGCTTATTGAGAAATCTGAGAGTTCAGCTGTTCTTTTTTATGTTATTAAATTTAAATTATGTAATTAAGCTATTTTAAATATTTAAGGTGCTTCCCCTCCAAGGCCCACAAAGATTTTCCACCGTGTATATGTAAGTTTATAGCTGTTTAAGAATAATATTTAGAAGCATAGAGGGGACGAAGCTGAAATATAAATAAAAAGCGGAAAATGCTCAAGGCAATGGCGTCCTATGTTAATTTCCCGAATGAAATATCCATTAATCAGGAGTAAATGATTACAGTAGATACAAAAAGCTGCCGAATTCCCAGCCGAGCCTCATTTCCCCCCCTCCCCCCCACCCCCGGCCGCGGAAGTGTTAATTGGCTGCCGCACTTATTCCAACATGTGCTCTTATTAATTCATCATTAATGTTTATCAATATTTTGTGTCCTATTTTTGTCTTTATTGACATTAGTTTTGTAGCTGTTCATATTTGATAAATATCGTGAAAATCAATCATCATACCTAAACCCAAATAATGTAATGTTATTTTGATCTCCAAGTATTTCTGTTTAGAATATTCTGCATATTAAAACAGCCCATTTGTTTTTTTAATTTTTTCTCAAACGTGATGATTTTTTTTTAACAATTTATTTTAATTTATTCTACACGATGAGAACATTCTAGTAATTATCCGTATTTATACATATCTATAAAATATAATAAAACTGTAGAGGTTGAATGTCTGTACATAGAAAAAAAAATGCTTAAATATTTTATTGATTTTTTTGTTTCTCTGTCTGTTTGTCTGCTTGTACGGGCTAATCTCCGAAATGGCTGTACCGATTTCAATTAAATTTTGCATGGTGATACCTTATATCCCTGGTCAACATCTAGGATACCTTTTATTCCGGAAAATTAAACGGTTCCCGTGGGATTGTAAAAACCATAGTAACAACAGCTAGTCTGGAATAAAATTGAAAAAGTCTAACACCACATAAATTTTCCTGAAATCACGTTGGTCATTAAATGGTGAGGAGGATAATGAAATAAACAAAATTTTGTGTAATTTTTCAAAGTATTTTCATGTAACGTTTGCAAAAGGTTTGATAATTCTATATCAAAAAAGTAACCAAATACGAGCCCACCATACAACCACATAACTGTAGGGATAATCAATTACTTACAAGCCGTTTTTCCATTCGGTAAATTTCATTCAGAGATAACTTGCTCGTGGGGCGGCGGGCCGCAATAACCCGACGGCTACATGCCTGAGCTGCTATAATGACCAATATTCGGGCGTTTCGGTGGAATAACATCAAAAATGGATGAATAGCGGAACTAACTGTATTACAATTGTAATGAGGATCAGTAATGTTTAGATCATTTTTTATAAAGATACCGACGACGACGCCTATACTGGACGGAGAGCGTGTGACGTCACAACAACAAGGCATAGGACCGCGATCAACGCCACAACGTGCCTTCCGAAACATGGAGAAACTCTCCATCGCGTGCGCTGCAAAAACTATTGATGATATAATAAAATGATATACTAAAACTTTGTAGAACACTTTATTCTTTACAAAAAATATCGCGACAGCATTTGTCTATTATAGTTTAGCGACAAAAATATTCAATTAAAATTTCGCTGCTAGAAAAGGCTCTTTATTTGTATCTCGGTATTAATCCTTATGAAAGTAAATGATTTCATGTTCTAGACTGGCAAAATACCTTTATATGACTTTTTGAATTATTTAATTCGGACATTCCATTCAAATATCGCGAGTTTAAATGGAAAATCCACACTAAATGTCGGTTCTGTCCGTTGTTGTGACGTCACAATTATCTCGGCGGCCTCTCGCTTCGCTAGTAATTTGGTCATAACTTCGATAATTTTGGTCGTAGAACAATCATTTTTGCACTGTGTGTTAAGGATTTTTTCGCTGTATACTGTAGTTTCAGTTAAAAACGTTACAGATCCTCATTTAACAGACTGAAGTATTAAGCTGAAAATGCGGTTTCCATTACTCAAAGTTTCAAAGAATATCAAAGTTTTGATACTTCTTACGTATAAGTGCAAGATGTTGTGCGAAAATGCTAAAGCCAAGTTAATGGTTTGTACGGGCGACGTGAGTGTCCTCGTGGGAAATTATGATATAGGTCGTGGGTCGCAGCGGCCTCCGCTGAAACGAAGACGGTAACGATGCCTTGATCGATTGATAAAATAATAGTTCTTGTAATGTGGCAAATTGCGGACACGAGCTACGGACATGCAGACTTTTACGTTATTTAATTTTTTATTACTGTAACCATTTATCTATTCATTGTTGCCTTGGTAGATTTGGCTGTAGTCCTTAACTATAGAAATGGTGTTGTACAACTAATGTGCAACGGATGCATATTGTGATTAAGCTGTATATGCGTACATGCGGCGAGCGGCGAACGCGCGTCCTGCGGCGCGTGTTAATATAAACATCGTACTCATCGCGGGCGAGTGCTCAAGGAGCCCGGCCGTCTGGAATTAGAGCCGGAAACGCGTAAACATTTACTTTAAAGAAATTTATAATTGAATGAGATCAGGCTGCCGATTGTTCGATGTGTCGTGGTGCGAGGCGAGCGCCCGGCCGGTATGGTTCCAGTCGCTCATTCCGTCTATTAGCATAATTCCGGTGTTAGAGACGGGAGCGGTGGAAAATAACAATGATTCCTACAAACGATAAAGTAATTCGCAACAAACGATAGTCAGAAGGAGCGAGGCGACCCCACGGGGCGGCGGGCGGCCCCGCGACCCATTTCCATAATGAGCGGCGGCGGGCGGCGGCACGCGCCACGCCACGCCACGCCGCGCCGCCACCGCCGCGCCACGCCACGCCACGCCGCGCGCGGTCTGTCAACCACCGACACCGTCAACAAGTGACCTACTTCACACTTTATCGTCGGTATTCCATCATAACGAGACGCCTCACTGTTTTTTGCAGATAAACTTATTTTTTTATTATTTTTCTGAATGATTCACAAGTACGTGGAATGAATTATAAGTCATAAAACTCTGTATTCCCGCCCAAAATATGCACAAAACAAAAAACTCCCATCGAGTAAACGGTTACTCAGTGTAGATATAAGTTATCCGACAGGCGCGTGTTGAGCATGTACCTAATCAATCCGCCTGCGAATCCGACAGAGACACAGCATCCATGGCATGACAGAGGAAGAGAACGTGGTGCGGCCGCACCAGGAGATGGCCGTGCTGTCGCTGGAGGAGAAGAAGTTCCTGCTAGGCGTGGAGCGCGGCGACGTGGCGGGCACGCGGCGCAGCCTGCAGCGCGCGCGCGCCTGCGCGCACATCAACGCGGACTGCGTCGACCCGCTGGGCCGCAGCGCGCTGCTCATGGCCATCGACAACGAGAACCTCGAGATGGTGGAGCTGCTGCTGGAGTTCGGCGTGGAGACGCGCGACGCGCTGCTGCACGCCATCTCCGAGGAGTTCGTCGAGGCCGTCGAGGCGCTGCTCGACCACGAGGAGCGCACGCGCAAGCCCGGCGAGCCCCATGTACTCGCTTCCTATTTTTTATACATATTTGTCGTGATTTCATCAGCGATCGGTTTTCCATGGTGCTAACACGTTTCCTCTCGTGCAGAGTTGGGAGGCGCTACCACCGGAGACGGCTACGTTCACCGCGGACATCACCCCGCTGATCCTGGCGGCGCACCGCGACAGCTACGAGATCATCAAGCTGCTGCTGGACCGCGGCGCGGCGCTGCCCGTGCCGCACGACGTGCGCTGTGGCTGCGACGAGTGCGTTCACTCGCGCAACGAGGACTCGCTGCGTCACTCCCGCTCGCGGATCAACGCGTACCGGGCGCTCGCCTCGCCCTCCCTGATCGCGTTGTCGTCCAAGGACCCGATATTGACCGCATTCGAGCTGTCGTGGGAGCTGCGGCGGCTGTCGGCGCTGGAGCACGAGTTCAAGACGGAGTATCAGGAGCTGCGCGCGCAGTGCCAGGAGTTCGCGACTGCGCTGCTGGACCACACGCGCACGTCGCACGAGCTGCAGGTGCTGCTCAACCACGAGACGGGCTCCCCGCAGGCGCCGCCGCCCGAGCCCGGCGCGCCCGAGCGCATGCGCCTCTCGCGGCTCAAGCTCGCCATCAAATTACGGCAAAAGAAGGTAAACTCAGAAATCTTCCATAGCCATAATATGGTGTCACCACTTTAAATATGGTTCTTTCAATATAATATTTTGTTGGAACAGTTCGTGGCCCACCCGAACGTGCAGCAGCTGCTGGCGTCGATCTGGTACGAGAGCGTGCCGGGCTTCCGACGCAAGAACATGCTGCTGCAGGCGGCGGAGATGGTGCGCATCGGCGCCATGTTCCCGCTGTACGCGCTCGCGTACGTCGCCGCGCCGCACTCCGCCGCCGGCCGCACTCTGCGCAAGCCCTTCATCAAGTTCCTATGCCACTCGGCCAGTTACTTTATGTTCTTATGTTAGTAATTACAATTCTTGTAAGCATATTAGAAGTCTAACGATGAATAGTAAATAGAATAGTTTAGACTTGATTGATTCATAGATAGATGGAAGCCCAGCATATAAGTATAGCGTGTAGCGCATGCACAGTCTGACCAGTCAGGCTGGACAGGATATTTAGGTGGTAGTCGGGAAAGCCTTCACTGGATCCACACACCCTTGTGGTTGGGACCACGGGTTGGGACCACCCCGCGGTCATGGGCATGTGAATTTCTACAAAAAATATGTAGTTATTTTTTAACATGATTGCTGAGTGGTAGTGGTGACTGGACAATGGGCGTTGATTGACAGTATACAGCCCGACATAACATCAAAGCGACGTTCTCCAAACTGTTCTGTGTCCAGTCCTGCTGATCCTGGCGTCGCAGCGCATCGAGACGGCGGCGGGCGGGCTGCTGTGGGGCGCGCCGCACGACGAGCCGCTGTCGCGCCGCGGCGCGCCGCCCTCGCTCGTCGAGTGGCTTATCCTCGCCTGGGTCAGCGGTAAGCTCCACAAAATACGACTACCCTCATTTTAATTATCAAACCAGGCAAATAAATTATTGTCCGCTTGATAGTACTCAGGCTAAAGTCGTAATACTATTACGTAAGTTCTTCACCCGGACAAGAGTGTACATGTACGTCACAAAATGCAAGATATCACTATCAGTCACGGAGACCAGCAGGTACCTATTGAGTCGTCTGCTCTGCATGAGTAACATCACATCGCCATCGTGCTAGTAAGCAAACTGCTCTGGCCAAATGTCTTCGATTAAATAGTATTTAACAATGCATATTTTATATATTTTTCCTAAATACTTTTTGTACTATTGCAGGGCTGATCTGGAGCGAGGTGAAGCAGCTTTGGGACATGGGCCTCCGGGAGTACGTACACGATATGTGGAACGTCATAGATTTTGTCACCAACTCCCTATACGTCGCCACCGTCGCGTTGCGCATTGTATCACATTTTCAGGTAAGTAATTTTACTTATCTCTCTACACATTGTCATCAACCAATGAGAAATAGTAGTTTGTATAACAAGGGAGCAAAGTAGTATTTTTAACGGGGAGGGCGCTAGTTTAAAGAACAAGCGAAGCGTTTCTTTCATTTCGCTAATTCACTCATTTCACTCATAATCCTCATTTCACATACCAGCCAGTGATTCATACCAATTTGTGATCGACTTATATGAATTAATAATGTTCTAAATTCAAATTTTATCTCCACCCCCTTAAAAGTTCTTAACAGAAAAGAGCTACTTTGCTCCCACACGCTCCCACTTATCGTGGAACAAAACTACTTTTTTTGAACGGAAGGGATGAAAAATTATTTTCCATCTGTCTGTTTCCATAGGTACGTCGAGAAATGGCACAGGGCTTGCAATGGAATCAACCCCGTGAGAAGTGGGATGCATGGGACCCGATGCTACTTTCCGAGGGGCTCTTCTCCGCCGCGAACATCTTCAGCAGTCTGAAGTTGGTCTACATCTTCAGCGTCAACCCGCACTTGGGGCCATTACAAGTTTCCCTGAGTCGAATGGTCCTGGACATATTAAAGTTTTTCGTATTAGATATATTAGTAATCTTCGCTTTTTCTTGTGGTTAGTATTTAAGGATGTTTTTACCATTGACAATGATAATTTTTGGAGCTAATAATTACTACTAATTGTAATTTTATTACTCAGGACTAAACCAGCTATTGTGGTACTACGCCGATATGGAGAAGAAACGTTGTACCACCGGGAATGCGGTTCCAGCGCCGAACGGCACGTTACCTGACCCAGATGCTTGCATTGTTTGGAGGCGGTTTGCAAAGTATGAATACTTATTACGTTTTACGAATTCCAATCAAAATTCTAATGGCCCATTAAGAGTCTCTACGAAGTTACACCAGCGAACGAGAGTGAAGCCGGGGCGGGGCGGGGGGCGCTCATGTCACCTCGTATTCCCTCGCCTCACCTCGATATCGCTCCGTTGTCGCCCCGCGAGAGTCTGAACCGGCATTACGTTCTTTTTACAAAAACATTTCAACTTAAACATGATCTTCTGTTGCAGCCTGTTCGAGACCATGCAAACCCTGTTCTGGGCGGCGTTCGGGCTGGTGGACCTGGACTCGTTCGAGCTGGACGGTATCAAGATCTTCACGCGCTTCTGGGGCATGCTCATGTTCGGCACCTACGCCGTCATCAACGTCATCGTGCTGCTCAATCTCCTCATCGCTATGATGAATCATTCCTATCAACTGATATCGGTAAGTCTACGGGTAACTTGCATTGTTGGTGAGGGTGAAGCGTATAAAAACCTTTATTTCCTATTGGGGACTGGGGAGCGCTGCTGAAACGGAAACAGAACCACAGTTATTAGAAATACTTCTAAGTACCCCACACACCGTAGAGACCAAAATAACAAAAAGAGTAATAAGACTTTTTTAAATTTACTAATTTATCTTTAAAATTTATTATAATATTATTTTTTATGTAACATCTTAGATTAAAGTACATAAGCTGCCTTAGCTTAATGTGTATACTCTAAGTGAAACATACATAAACAAATAGCATACTTTAACCCCTATTATATTATTGTCTAATGACTGTTTACTTCTGAAATAAATAAAATTGATATCCTAGTTTAATTTAAATGATGCTTAGATATCAACTTTATTTATTTCAGAATTTAAGAGTTTAATTTTAATGATGCCTTCACAAAATCTCCGCTTACCCTGCTGGGCGACTTGTTAACGATGTTAATCGTTAAGTGTGGTCTGTGTGTCATATAATTATGTACCCACATTTTTATTGTGGTGGACATTATAAGTTTTAAATAAATAATCGAGGTTATAAATCTAGCGTAGATACTCACCAAGTGGCTCTGTGTTCTCTCTTTGATCTTCGCAGCAATTCACGCCATCTCACAAGGTCGACCCTTATTATATAATATTCATAACTCACTCACAAAAATATTTGCAAGTTCAAGAAAATGCGCGGTAATAACTTTATTATTATAAAAAAAATTATCACTTGAGGGTGCGGTGGTGCGGTCTTCGGAATAGGTACTTATAGTACGTCTCAATCCAAGTTGCCAAAAAGGTAAACAAAAAAGCCGATTTACCGAATTTGTTATTCAATAATCACACTTTTTACATGAACATTGGCACGTAAATATAATCAACGGTAACAATTGTTGTCCGTTTCAATTGATTTCATTTACCTACAGTCATAACAAAACATTTTAGAGATGAAACATTACTTTTGTTTTACCTTTTTGGCAACTTGTATTGAGACGTACTGTACTAATATTAACGGGTAGTGGGCTCAGAGTAAACAGAACTGGAGTAGCCTTTGTCTAACATTCCCCTCTGCCAAATGCACAAGCATCGGATGCTTGCACGTTTAATAAAACTAGTTGAGCCGCCATTTTGACAGCCATAACATTGTAAACGTTGCGGCGAACAGAGCTCCCGCAAAAATGCCTGCCTGTGCTGTTTTTTGTTGTAAAAATAAATAGAAAACATCGAGTATGCTAAAAGATGGTGTCACCTTTTATTTGTAATTATAATTTTTAAGATTTCATGATTATTTACTTCATTATTTCATGTTTTAGAATTCTACGATTTCAAATTTCGAACGCTAGTCTCGTGGTGAGTGCGGCGGTGACGTTGTCAAAACGCACACCCCACGTGACTATTTTAAGCGTGTGTGTGTGCGTGAAATTTAAATTTGTGTGTCGAATTATGCATGTGTGCATTTGTAAAAACGGCTGGCTTTGAGTGTAGTGGTAACCTCACCCCCCGCAAGAAATGGCAGAAAAAAATGTTTGAGAAATTGACTAATGGCTACTCCAGTTCTGTTTACTCTGAGGTAGTGGGAGAAAAAAAATTGATCGCATGAATGAACGTTGTGTCGAAATCTTGTGAAAGTAGTAAGCGTGAACTCTCGAGTATCTAAAAAGACATATTATGATTTACGAATGACGCTACACTGGTTATAGTTAAGTATTCAGTTCTTTGTGCTATGAGCTCTATTTTTATTTAAAAATAAATAGGCTTGACTATAAATAAGATTCGGTGCCGTTGCAGGAGCGCGCGGACGTGGAGTGGAAGTTCGCGCGCAGCAAGCTGTGGATCAGCTACTTCGAGGAGGGCGGCACGGCGCCGCCGCCCTTCAACGTGGTGCCGTCGCCCAAGTCGCTGCTGTACGCGTGGCGCTGGCTGCAGCGACGCCTCTGCGGCCACGCGCGCGCCAAGCGCGAGCACATGCGCACCATCAGGGTATTCAATGCTCAAACTATAGTTTAAATTTACACATCATGCGGAATAAGTAGTATACAACAAAAAGAAAACTTGTAACACGAACGAGCTTGCTTTAAATTCACATGTACATAGCTAAAGAGATTTTCACATTTGGACGGGTGTCATGAAAGTGCTGCAGCGCAGTGCCGCGCGCTTTTCTTGTTGTAAAATTCTCTTTTTTTTCATATTATGTTTTACGGCTCTGGTTACAGGACCTTTTGAGCCACACGTAAACAGTAGAACACTTTTCTTCAGTAGTTTGCATTGAAATGCTAGTGTAATGCACTTCTATGTATCTTGGGAGAGTTTGGCGTCAAACGATCGATGGTAGACACTTTGGTGTTACTTCGATGAGGTGGATTACCACGATAAAAATCTCATCATTTTTCACACCACTTGACGTTTATTTCAATGATCCTCCACATTGCTCATCATTATTGAGACTTATTACACAAAACTATACTGATTTTAGGCAAGAAGATCCGCACTGAAATAAAAATTACGTCCGCGATAGTTGAGTGGCGAAAAAACTCCGAACTTTTTTTGTAAACAAATCTTATTAGAGGAATACAAGAAGAGCTTAACCTATACAGCTTTGTCTTCAGTAGGTAGATTGTATTAAAATGAAAGTGTAAAACATTTCAGTGCATCTTGGGAAAGCTTTCTGTAAAATAATCCATGATAGAGGTTGTGATGCTACTTTGATGATGTGGGCTACTGTTAATTTATTATTACAGGTAGAATACGGTTAGCTCTTGGTTGGGTCGGCTGTATAGTACGTCTCAATCCAAGTTGCCAAAAAGGTAAACAAAATAGTCGACTTACCGAATTTGTTATTCAATAATCACACTTTTTACATGGACATTGACACGTAAATATAATTAACGGAAACAATTGTTGTCCATTTCAATTGATTTCAATTAACTACAGTCATCACAAAACATTTAAGAGATGAAACATTACCTTTTCTTTGTTTACCTTTTGGCAACTTAGATTGAGACGTACTATAGCAATGGAGCATTACCTATATGTATACCTACCTACTATTTTGTCCATAACTTTTATTTAAAAACTGTTTGGTGGTAGTTTGAATCGATGTAACGATAATGTGATTATTATTCCTCGGCCCATACTCTTAGTTTGTATTTCTTCATGAAGAAGAGCTGTGCCCAGCAATGGGACGTATATAGGCTGAGGACGAAATTATTACTCGTAACATATTATGGATATTTGCAAATACCTACATTTTTATAGTTTAAGTTAATTAACTGAATTATGTTAATTATATGGTTTCAATAAAATTTTTTTTTTAATTTCAGAGAAAAGCTAAACAAGCCAACGAACGGGATTTCAGATATCAGGTGAAATTTTCGTTTTTTATCAGTACTATACGTAGTAAGAGTGTTTTATACTTATCTGTGTATCTATGTTGTTGTCGGTGTTGCGCAGGGCATAATGCGCAACCTGGTGCGGCGGTACGTGACGGTGCAGCAGCGGCGCGCGGAGAGCGGCGGCGTGACGGAGGACGACGTGAACGAGATCAAGCAGGACGTGAGCGCCTTCCGCTGCGAGCTGGTCGAGATCCTGCGCAACTCCGGCATGAACACCTCCACCGCCAACGCGGGTGCGCCAGGTGACACACTTACACACTACCTACCTCTACATTTATGTTCGATTTTTATTTTTTTATATTTGCTCAGTTTTGGCCTATGCAGAATCAGGCCTCTCGGTAAGTGTTCGGCATTCCTATAAACATCTCTGGGTCATCTAATCTGCATTTTTTTATAAATTCGAATTTATTATTGGAGGATACACTTGGCAACTTTATTCTACAAAAAGTATATCCAGGTAAAAAGAGAACTTTGTACGCGTTACTGTTGTTCATTCAAAACTTGGTGTCAGCGAGTATCGTTCGTGATGTTGTCAGGCGGCGGCGGCGGCAAGAAGAACCGCCAGAAGGAGCGTCGCCTGATGAAGGGGTTCAACATCGCGCCGGGCGGGTCGCTGGCGCCCGTGGACGAGTTCCTGGCGTCGCTGCACCACGAGCACGGCGCGCACGCGCACAGCGCGCACGGCGCGCACGCGCACGGCTCGCACGGGCACGCGTCGCTGAGCGCGCTGCTGGGCGGGCGCCTGCGCACGTCGCAGTCCAGCCTGTCGGACGCCGCGCCCGCCGCGCCGCGCCGCAAGCCCGCGCCGCACAAGCGCCGCTGGGGCACCATCATCGAGGCCGCGCGCGCCGCCCGCGTCTCGCGTCTCATCGGCCGCTCGCGCTCCGAGGACTCCGTCTGCGACCACGCGCGCCATTCGCCCAGGTGCTCACTCTATATTTAAACTTTAAAAAAAACTAACCTCGATCAAAAAGAAACCTCGGCCGAACAGACCGAAAGATTAAAGCTGAGTCGAATCGTTTCCGAACATCCCGACGCATTTCACCAGTAATCATTGAATCAAAGGTGTCCTGAACGTCTTTATGGTCATATTAAAATGTAACTTTTCAGCGGTAGCGAGCGGTCGGAGTCGGGCAGCGACTCGCAGCGCAGCCCGGAGCGCGGGCCGCTGCACCCGCTGACGGCGCTGGCGGCGCTCAAGCGCAAGCGCAAGAAGTTCTCGGACTCGCGGCGCGCGGCGGAGGAGGCGGGGCCGCGGCCGGCGCCCGACCTGCAGCGCGCCGCCTCCGTGCCCGCGCGCCCGCCGCCCGCCCCGCCCCCGCCCCCGCCGCCGCCCGGCGGCAGCCGCGAGCCGCTGCTCGCCAGCCTCGACGACGACGCGCACAAGGTACTCACACGCACACCTCATTCGGTCCTCACAAACACTCTCCACCGTTGTCCTCGTCATTCGCTCAATCTCAACCACGATCATAGATGTCCTCTAGTTTTACCACGTTTTTATTCGCTCACTGTCTTATTTGTCTCTTTGTTTGTCCGGTTGGATTTTTGTAACTTAATTTTGTTAAGGTATGTTTATAAGGAATTGGTAAATAAACAAAAAGAGCGACAGGTTGATAACTGACGAATTTAAACAGTTCTCATGGTAAGTTGATTGTGAATATGGCTCGCCTCACATTGTGCATGGTGTATGGTATCAGGCTCGCCACCCGTCACAGACGGACTTACCGTATAAGCTGAAATGTAGCACCTCTTCCCCTAGAGAGGAGCTCGGTGGGTCGTGGTTCGTACGTTTTGGCTTTAGATGTCAAACACGAGGCTACCTAATATGGTTAGGCCTTGGATGGGTGACCATATAATGAAGTCGTTGGTCCCAGTAGTTATTGCATTGGCATTGGGGCAGCGGTGGTGTTACGGCCCATACTCCTCGTGTCTTCTCAATGAGGAAGACCCTGCGTCCAGCAGGCTGAGAAGGCATCTCTGCCTACTCCTCGGGAGATAAAAGTGTGATGATATGATTTTGTATCTAATCATCGTCCTGTTCGGTGGTCAAAATATTTTAGGGAACGATTTATATAAATATCGTTTGTACTGTGTACAGCAGGAGGCGTGCGGTCAATGCGGCTGCGAGGCGAACTCCGCGGGCGGGGGCGCGGCGGTGGGGGCGGGGGCGGGTGCGGGGGCGGGCGCCGGGGGCGCGGGGGCGGCGGCGTGCGGGCGCTGCGCGGCGCTAGCGCGGCTGGCGGGCGTGACGCCGCTGCACGGGCACGCGCCGCACAGCTCGGCCGGCTGGCTGTGACCCGCGCCCGCCCCGCCCCCCGCCCGCCTCGTCTGGCTCTAGCCCGACGCTCCGGCAACCTCCGCGACAGCGTTTTGGAAGCATCAGTGCCTCGAGGACGACGCTGATCGCGCGACAGCGGCGCGGCGGAGCATGTCGAATGTGATTCATGCATTATGAGTTTTATGTCCATGTAGTGTAGACTGAGTAGTGTGTGATTGAGAGATCCGCTCAGGGATCGATTCGTTCGTCGTCATACAGAGGCGCGGGTGTCGTTTCCAGTTTGTTGAAATTTGTTTTAGTGTTTAGCAATTTAGAGTTCGGTTACATCGATACGCGATGACGCTAGGTCACGATCTCATTTTTGGACGTTTGCAAACTACTCGCTCGAAACTGAACCTCCTCCTGAGCCAGACTAGCGCTAAGACCATATCATATTGCGCCCAAATCATCCATTCCGGATTCCTGTGTCCGTGTTTCAGCGTTGACATTTTATCTCTATATAACTTTACACCTTTGATAATAAATAAGCATGTTTAACGTAACTGCGCTGTGTCTGGCGGCGGCGGAGGTCCGGCGCAGGCGGGGGTGGGGGGTGGGGGGCAGGGGCGCACGCACGCGCGCGGCGCCGCACGCAAATATGGCGAAGGGACCGCTGACGTGACCAATTCCTATGTATATTTAATGCAAAAATATTTTAAAGAACCATATATTATTTCTTAAAAGACACAACGTTAAATTTCTGTGATAATACGTGTTAAATCATAAGTAGACATGTAGGATAGTCGCGTGCGTGTGGATCTGTCTTGTCTGTCTATGTTATGTTTTATTATGTAGAGACCAATATAAGTATCGGTAATTAAAAATGTCCATATCTGAACTAACTTAAAGTCGTTGCGGCCGTTCGCGCGCGGCGCCGCCCGCGAGCGGCCGCCACTCGATGTGTTAAACTTTTAAACTATAATAAATATTGCTTGGTGTGAACTACTCGCTGCTGTAGGAATCAAACCAGATTAGTGTGCACCCAAGCTAGACGCGTATAGTACATACATTATATTTACACGGGAAGTATTGGAGTATTTTAATAGTTAGCGCGGTCGCTGAGAGAGTGCGCATTGAAACTGACCTAACACGGGCACAAAGTAGCAGAAAGTACCAAATAGGAGCAACTAGATCAAAAATTATTTATAATCAGAAAATATTTGGATTTTATGTGTGATTTTTCTTAATATACAAATCGTATTTAAATATTATAGTGAGGCTATGCCACTCTATTCAGAGCTTCGAATTCGACGAGCGACAAATGTTCAATCTCTCAGAAGCCGACTTTAGTAGATCTTCCTAATTATATTGTACTGACGATGACATATTTTATCAAACACCAACTAGTTATATAGTTACAAACGGAAATTTTAAATATATCTAGTTAATTATAGTTAAGTTAAATATTTTATATACTACATACGAGTATACTTGTGCAAGTGTGCACTGATAAGTTACGTATAGTAATGATGTGTTCCAGAATGTTTTCCAGTAATGACGTACTCAGTCGGCGCACATTCAAATAGCGGTATTATTACTATTATAAGTAAGGTCGAACAACGCGAAACAGGGATTTTTGAATGAAACAAGTAACCCATACTGACCTATAGCCGCACTCCCTGATCGCCAGACACGTAGGCTAGTAGCGGTAGTAGCCGAATAATTAGTTAAGGATACATTTGATGCAATACTTATTGATAAAATCATAATGTGATCACGAGGTTTTATATTCTTAAAATTATCTAAATAAAGTCAGCGTCATGTATGTGGTAACAGTTATAATATTTTGAAGCACTTCAATATTTTATAAGTAAGTTTTCTAACTAAGAATTTTATGTTTGAACTTTGAACTGGAACCTAAATATACTTTATGTTACACGTATTAAAGATGATCTTAATGTGTTTTTTTGAGCGGACCTACATGATAATGTTTATATTTGCTCCATGAAATTATAGGTATAAGTGGAACTTCCACTCCCATAGAAGAGGAGGCATTACTTTTGTCTCCGTTTGCACGATCCTCACTTTTCATACTAAGTGGGTTCCACTTATCCCTATAATTTCATTATTTGCACGGTATTGGAGTGCCTCGAATATTTTGTCATATGAACAGCTTACGATTTGACGCTGACTGCACAACACGATTGGTTGACGCAACCGCAGATACCAATGTATAGCGAATGTCGGTTAACATGTCACATTGTACAGCTTCATGTGCGCGAGAAAGTGTATAATGCCTTCGGGTTTACTTGTTAGAGGCAGATTGCGGTAAGATAACCAATATTTTTGGACATACCACTGCCATCCATATCAATTAATATGGAATTGATTTTATAGGCCTATACATAGAAATAAAGTATAAATGCTTTTTTACACTTTGCATCTCATATGAATCAGCTAGTCCTCCTAGCGAGTAAGAATGGATGAGCTTAGACCAATGGCTGGCGTTTCGGCCATCCCCGAGCACGCTAACAGCTCGTTCTCACTTGGAGGGGCGTCGGATCTGTTATTAATCAGATAGACGTATAAGCAGTCACAATCGTTTCGACAAGTGTGAATAGCTTCCTATAAAATACTGTCACTAGCATCTCCGATTAATGAGGATCCGACACCAGACAAGTGAGACCGAGCTCCAAGGCTTTTGTACATGTCCTCCGCGCATGAGGCGCCGCATATCGTCCGCGTGCCGCCGGCTCCGGCGTCGCCTGAGGCCTTCACGCGTCCTTAGTAGACCGCCGCGACTAATCGATTATATTTTGTAAAGAATTGTTATTTATTTATACATTATATTTGTATATAATGGTGCGAACTTTAATAAAATAAGCACTATTTATGATGTGGTTTCATTTTACAACCTTCCTTCGTTTTCTCTTCCAAAGTGGACCTAAAGGGTTTCCTTGAGGAACACCCCTTTTTATTTTTATAGAATATAACTTTCTATATATTTTTTTTAATTATTTCGACCGGCGATGAAATCGGACGTGTCATTTATTTAATTTAGTAAAAATAAGTTATATGCATAATAGTTTCAAATGCCATGTTGAAAACTAAATCGGTGAATGCAGGGAAATTAAAGCAGAAATCAGCTGATGAAAACCCACATGCCACTTTAACTGTTTTTATTTATATGATTTTTGGCGATGATCTAGGACATAATAAAATACTACGAAGTCACGTGTGGTATTTACTTTACAATTTTTCTAATTGGGTGACTCCACAGTAAACGATATTTCATTCCTAAAAATTACTCTTATTGGATTTATCACAGTCTAGTAAATTATAGCCTAGATATTCCTGCACTCACGATATAGCACTCGTCGAAATTATAGGTACAAAAAGTTGTATGTAATGGTAGTAGCGTGTAGCACGTAGCATGCTATGCGGCGGGTAGTTCGTAGCCACTTTTCGACGTGAAGGTCACTGTATGGCTGCTACGCCGCCCGTTGATCCAGCGGTGGGCTTGTAGTTTCTACGCAGTACTACGTCGTGTCGTGTAGTTCGCTACGCCACGCTACGGTTCAGAAGCGTGTAGGTGTCGCTACGCACGTCGCACTACGGACTAGTGCCGCATAGTCGATGACGGGAGTCGCTGCTACGCCACGCTACGTTCCAGCAGGCGTGTAGTTGTCGCTACGCACGGACTAGTGCCGCGTAGTCAATGACGGGTATCGCTGCTACGCTGCGCTACGGTACAGCATCGTGTAGTTGTCGCTACGCACGGACTAGTGCCGCGTAGTCAATGACGGGTATCGCTGCTACGCTGCGCTACGGTACAGCATCGTGTAGTTGTCGCTACGCTCGCCGCTACGGACGAGCGGCGTGTACTCGGTGACTGGTGTGTGCTGCTACGAGAGCCTACGGCTCAGCGGCGTGTGGTGGGTGTCAGCGCGGCGAGTTAGGCCGCTCGTAAGTCCAGCGGCGTGTAGTCGGTGCTGGGCGGGCGGCGCACGGCCAGCGCCAGGCGGCCGCCGCTCTCGCTGAGCAGCAGGCCGCAGCCGCGCGCCAGCTGGCCGCGCTCCGCCGCCAGCGCGATCTGGTTCACCACGCGCCGCTCCACCTCGTGCTTGATAGACCGCGCGCCGTAGTGCACGTCGTACCTGAAACACGACCAACTCTGTCACGAGTCTCGATGTTAGCACGCTAGAGCAGCCACGAGGAGAACGGGAAGGAGAGCAGAGCGGAGGCAATGGAATTTAATATATCGGACTTTTTACTCTAAATCAATAATTTTGGAGCTCTCGATTGTCGAGACAGTATTCCAAAGGATCCAAGATGGCAGACCTTTAACTATAAATCGACATGGTAATCAGTTTTGTGATTTGTATTATAGTATTGGGAGGTAAGGCGGAGTGAGTACCCGTCGGCGAGGCAGCCCAGCACGCCGCCCTCCCAGCGCAGCTCGACGCTGTGGCGCGCGCTGGCGACGGCGGCCCAGCGCGCCAGCTCCAGCTGCACGAGCGTGAGCAGCTCCTGGCGCGAGAACGGCAGGAAGTACACGATCTCGTTGATGCGGCCCAGGAACTCGTCGCGCCCGAAGTGCCGCTTCAGGATGGGCCGCACCACGCTGTCCTTGAAGTGCCGCGACACCTCCAGCGCCTCGCTCTCCGGGCCCGCCTTCTCCTCCTTCTCTTGAGCCTCTGCTGTATGAGAACACCCTAATCAAATCTTTTTTGAGTGTCCTTTTTTTAGTATATTGCTATAATGCCAGGAGAAATATTTCGGAAACCCAATTAGTAAACCATCCTCTATATTAAAATACCAAATATAGGTTTTATTCACTGACGACAGGGGCCATAATAGGTTGGCGTAGTGTACTCGTAGACTGGTAAGAAGAGAGAATGTAATTTATAATAATACTAAATATAAATGTGAATAATAAATAGAAAAGCGGTAAAAAGCTTAATTATGATAGAACGAAGAGTGAATACTGAACTGACAAATGGTAAAAAATACCGTTTTACATAAAAAAGAATTCGTCTCAATAATGATTTTAAAATTTGTAGCCACAGACAATTATGAATATAGTTTCATCTGCCAGCACGAAATTGTTAATAGCGATTCCATAGACCGCCAGTGTTCGCTAATAATGTAAATAAACTGCGTGCTGAGGCCGTACCGTTGTGGTCCCCTCGCTGGGCGCGCGCCCTGGCGGCGGCCCTGGCCTCGGCCTCGGCGCGCAGCTGCAGCCCGTACTGCGCGATCTCGTCGGCCGCCAGGTTCGACGTCATCACGAAGATCGCGTTCTTGCACTCGATCAGCTTGCCCTTGCCGTCCGTCAGCCGACCCTGCGCCCATGACCATACCGTGGGTACCAGTTTTAACACTCAATATTGGCGATAAATCTGAATCGCTAAAGCGATGAATCTTTAAAACTTTTGCAGAAACTCGTCACATAAAAATATCTGACGTAGAACACTCGTCATAGCAAGGATTCGCTACAGAGAGTGCCCTGAATGGAACATCTTATAGGAGACAGGTTTGCAACGACGATGGGCAACGTAGAACTGACCCTGAACACTTATGTGGTCAGAAACTTTTATAGAAAATCATTGTATAGGTTTGAATAGTATTTTCTAATTTTGTGTAATTAAAATGATGAATTCTAGCATGACAATGACCGCAAAGACTTTCGGACACCCGTGTCGCGAAAAGAACCTCTTCGTCGAGACGGTGTTGATTAAATTTGTTGACTCAATCTTAAATTTCGCGTTTGGAGCCGCAGCCGTAGTGGAATCTGAAAATCGTTTCATCAGCATTACCTCGTCAAAGAGCTGCAGCAGCACAGTGAGCACGTCGGGGTGCGCCTTGTCCACCTCGTCGAACAGCACGACGGCGTCGGCGCGGCGGGACAGCGCCCTCGTGAGCTGGCCCCCCTCCTCGTGCCCCACGTACCCGGGCGGGGCTCCGATCAGCTTGGCCACCTGCGCGAGATACACTCTACTGACCCCCACTCAGCTCAGAGTAAGTTAGAAGAGGCCCATTTCCTACTGTGAGGGCTGATGATGATATTAGTTGTCTTGAGATTAAATGCCTGTATTAATTATACGAACTCAGTTTAATTTTAAATCCAAATAAAATAGCGGATGGCTATTGAAGCATGTCTTTCATATTTTCAACAAACATTAGTTCACTGGGAAATAATAAAAAAGTCTTTGCCTAACGCTCGATTTGTATTTTACGCATAAAATTCAGAAATTGTTCGTAATGATTGTGATTAAATACCTACAATCGTAGAAATGAACATAGCCTCATTTCACTATCAGAGCTCAAAATGTTTTAAGGACTACGAGAACACCTACGCTTATTATTATTTTTTATATATTATAAAGTAATTCAATACAATCTCATTATATTTGACGAACTCGGTGGTCGAGTGGTCTGTACGCCGATCTCAAGGCGTCGCCATCTCGAGAGGTTCTGGGTTCGATCCCCGGTGGGGATAGATGTTTGTGTGATGAATACAGGCATTACACCAGTCTTGGATGTTTATCTATGTATTGTTATTTTCTGAATATTTTTATGTATTAAATATCCGTCATCTAGTATCCGTAAAACAAGCAGCATTAGTTGTTTAAAATGGAGCTAGATAAACTAGCTCCTAGGTGTGAATGTAAAAGGATATTTATTTATTATATGCCTCGCCACCTGTTCATTGGTGATTTAACATATCTAGCGAAATGTGGGTGTTTACACCTCTGCCTACCCCTTCGGGGAAAAAGGCCTGATGATATGTTATATACTTTGTAATAAAAACTTTATAGTTTCTTTAAAACCGATCTGTCTATAAATGAGTATCGGTAGGTGCAGTACCTCGTGCTTCTCCTGGTACTCGGACATGTCGAGGCGGATGAAGGCGGCGGGGTCGTCGCGGTGCATGTAGCGCGCCAGCTGCTTGGCCAGCTCCGTCTTGCCGATGCCCGACGAGCCCAGGAACAGGAACACGAGCGGGTGCTCCTCGTCCGCCCAGCCGCTCTCCTTGCGCCGCACCGCCGCCGCCACCGTCTCGATGGCCGCCTGCTGCCCCACGATGAACTGCTTCAGCCGCTGCTCCAGCGGGAAGCGGCGCCGCTCCTCCGCGGCGGCCTCGGCGGCGTTCTGGGGCAACGACACTCCTTAGCCATTACTGGCCGCGGGATGATGACGACGATATTGATTGAGCCAGGGCGGTAGTGGGGAAACGGAGTAAGGAATGAAGTATGTTTTATTGAGGATTATTGGATGTGTGACACACGTCGGTGTAAAGCGACGAGGATGAAAATTAGTACTTTTGTTGCCCCACTGTTGATGGTAGGTTTATGGCTTAACGTTAGTTACAACAGTAGTGGAAGCGAGAAGGCGGTGTAGCTGTAGCACCTGCTCCCAGCGGCGCGTGTGCTGCAGCAGCAGGGGGTGGGGGGTGGGGGGCACGCACCTGCTCCCAGCGGCGCGTGTGCTGCAGCAGCAGGTCGCGCGCGGGCGAGGGCTCGCGCGCGTAGTGCAGCGCGCGGCGGCCGGCGTGGTCGCGCGCCGTGGGGTCGGCGCCCGCGTCCAGCAGCAGGGGGGGGGGGGGGGGGGGGGGGGGCACGCACCTGCTCCCAGCGGCGCGTGTGCTGCAGCAGCAGGTCGCGCGCGGGCGAGGGCTCGCGCGCGTAGTGCAGCGCGCGGCGGCCGGCGTGGTCGCGCTCCGTGGGGTCGGCGCCCGCGTCCAGCAGCAGGGGGTGGGGGGTGGGGGGCACGCACCTGCTCCCAGCGGCGCGTGTGCTGCAGCAGCAGGTCGCGCGCGGGCGAGGGCTCGCGCGCGTAGTGCAGCGCGCGGCGGCCGGCGTGGTCGCGCGCCGTGGGGTCGGCGCCCGCGTCCAGCAGCAGGGGGTGGGGGGTGGGGGTGGGGGGCACGCACCTGCTCCCAGCGGCGCGTGTGCTGCAGCAGCAGGTCGCGCGCGGGCGAGGGCTCGCGCGCGTAGTGCAGCGCGCGGCGGCCGGCGTGGTCGCGCGCCGTGGGGTCGGCGCCCGCGTCCAGCAGCAGGGGGTGGGGGGTGGGGGTGGGGGGCACGCACCTGCTCCCAGCGGCGCGTGTGCTGCAGCAGCAGGTCGCGCGCGGGCGAGGGCTCGCGCGCGTAGTGCAGCGCGCGGCGGCCGGCGTGGTCGCGCGCCGTGGGGTCGGCGCCCGCGTCCAGCAGCAGGGGGTGGGGGGTGGGGGTGGGGGGCACGCACCTGCTCCCAGCGGCGCGTGTGCTGCAGCAGCAGGTCGCGCGCGGGCGAGGGCTCGCGCGCGTAGTGCAGCGCGCGGCGGCCGGCGTGGTCGCGCGCCGTGGGGTCGGCGCCCGCGTCCAGCAGCAGGGGGTGGGGGGCGGGGGGCACGCACCTGCTCCCAGCGGCGCGTGTGCTGCAGCAGCAGGTCGCGCGCGGGCGAGGGCTCGCGCGCGTAGTGCAGCGCGCGGCGGCCGGCGTGGTCGCGCGCCGTGGGGTCGGCGCCCGCGTCCAGCAGCAGGGGGTGGGGGGCGGGGGGCACGCACCTGCTCCCAGCGGCGCGTGTGCTGCAGCAGCAGGTCGCGCGCGGGCGAGGGCTCGCGCGCGTAGTGCAGCGCGCGGCGGCCGGCGTGGTCGCGCGCCGTGGGGTCGGCGCCCGCGTCCAGCAGCAGGGGGTGGGGGGCGGGGGGCACGCACCTGCTCCCAGCGGCGCGTGTGCTGCAGCAGCAGGTCGCGCGCGGGCGAGGGCTCGCGCGCGTAGTGCAGCGCGCGGCGGCCGGCGTGGTCGCGCGCCGTGGGGTCGGCGCCCGCGTCCAGCAGCAGGGGGTGGGGGGCGGGGGGCACGCACCTGCTCCCAGCGGCGCGTGTGCTGCAGCAGCAGGTCGCGCGCGGGCGAGGGCTCGCGCGCGTAGTGCAGCGCGCGGCGGCCGGCGTGGTCGCGCGCCGTGGGGTCGGCGCCCGCGTCCAGCAGCAGGGGGTGGGGGGCGGGGGGCACGCACCTGCTCCCAGCGGCGCGTGTGCTGCAGCAGCAGGTCGCGCGCGGGCGAGGGCTCGCGCGCGTAGTGCAGCGCGCGGCGGCCGGCGTGGTCGCGCGCCGTGGGGTCGGCGCCCGCGTCCAGCAGCAGGGGGTGGGGGGCGGGGGGCACGCACCTGCTCCCAGCGGCGCGTGTGCTGCAGCAGCAGGTCGCGCGCGGGCGAGGGCTCGCGCGCGTAGTGCAGCGCGCGGCGGCCGGCGTGGTCGCGCGCCGTGGGGTCGGCGCCCGCGTCCAGCAGCAGGGGGTGGGGGGCGGGGGGCACGCACCTGCTCCCAGCGGCGCGTGTGCTGCAGCAGCAGGTCGCGCGCGGGCGAGGGCTCGCGCGCGTAGTGCAGCGCGCGGCGGCCGGCGTGGTCGCGCGCCGTGGGGTCGGCGCCCGCGTCCAGCAGCGCGCGCGCGGCGGCGGCCGAGTCCGCCAGCGCCGCGTAGTGCAGCGCCGTCCAGCCCAGGAACGAGGCGCGCGCGTTCATCGACCCGCAGAACTCGTCCTCGCGCCGCTGCATGGCCTCCAGCGGGTGCAGCCCCGCGGCGGCCGCGGCCGCGGCGGCGCCCGCGTACTGCTCCTGCGCCGACGCACCCGTCACGTCTACTCACTCCACACTGACATATTCATATAATTATGTTAGATAATATCCCCCGTGAAAATGGTAATTCTTTAACGCGCTACTCGAGCGTCGAAACTTGTGACTTTAACTCTCAAGAGTGTCACCGAATGTTCGACATCCCGCCCGCGTTCCTGCGGGGAGTAGTGTGGATAATTTCCTGGTCCTCTTCTCCTGATGCTACATTTCCTAGGACTCTCTCTGTTCGTTATACGTATATACGTCCCACTGCTAAGCACAGGCGCGAGGAGTACATCTCTCTCTGTGTTATTGAAGCCGAAGGATGAGAAATCACCTTCGACTGCACTTATCATAAGCGTAACGCGACTCTCTACAAAATATATAAATTCCGCTAGATACGCCGTGTTCGTGGTATACCTACTGGTCGGTGTGGTGTGGTGGCTGGTGCTGGTGGTGGTGTACCTGCAGGTCTGGGCGCGCGCCCAGGCGCAGCAGCTCGCGCACGGCGGCGGCGCGGTCGTTGGCGGCGGCCGCCATGAGCGCCGTCCAGCCCAGCGCGTGGCGCCGGTCGGCCGCGCCCGCGCCCCCCGCGCCGCCCGCCCCGCCCTCCGCCGCCGCCTCCACCTGCCTACAACGCACACTCTCACTTTTTTAGTTTTTTAAGAGGACAACGCGTATTATACGACTATAGGGTTTATGCAGATAACTTTGTGACAATTGAGAAACCCTATCGTTACAGATTTATTTGAAACTGCTGGATACTTTCAGACACCTCGTTCACTATGTTAACCAGCCATCAAAAATTAAAAGATAGAGAAAATTCACCTTACATAATATGTAGGTATTTATTCAATTTCAAAATGATAAATAAAATCTGTCTTGTCTCTAAACAATAATTTAATATCTTGCATATGATTTAATAATTAATCAATTATTATATATCAGATCTTCACAATCTCATAACAAAATAAAATCACCTTATAATTGTATGTTAGCACACACACATGGATGTGTCGTGTACTTGTTGACTGTAGTGCACAGTTTGTTATTATATAAAGCTACTATTTACGGTCTGTTGCAATCAATAATATCTATTTCTGGATAAAATTAATTCCAACAACCAACAAACAGATTAATTTTCTTCTAAACCACAAATAAACTTTACATACTTTACTTATTTATTTTACAAATAAAGTATATACTCTACAAGCGTCTAAGATGAGGCACATATAGGTAACAGCAATTAAAAAAGTCCATTTAATTTCAGGTAACCGAGTAAAAATGCATGTTTCTCATTATGGAAACCAGTGTTTAATCACTACATCAATAAATCATAGATTATGAACTAATGTCCAATTTGATTTTCTGTTAAAAAAGATATTTATATTATAAAATCATACAAACCGTTTAATTTCTTCCACATTTCCAAGTTGAGCTGCTTTAAAAAACTTCTTTTCTGGAAAAAACAAATCCATTTTCTGAACATTTTTGAATGCAACAGAACCAATAATAAATTATCATAACTATTGTTATGACATGAGTGTGACCTGAACACTCATAACATAAAAAAATCAACATTCCATTTCAATTTCTCTTTGAAGCGTATAATACTGGTTTTTTTTATCAAAAGCGCATCAATGTATTTTAAATAAATGTAATGTAAGATTTTAATGTGTATTTTAAATTGATCTCAGTGAAACAGTCACCAAAACAAATCTTTATTATAATGTAGAGAAACAGAACTTTTCTAATAATTAAAAAAAGGTTACACACCATTGTACACATGATCGACGGCAAGTATTGCGAGCCCTAAAGCAGCAGTAGCGAGTGCATATCGATTAGCTGAGGATCTGTTCTGCTGGTCTTCATGCCAGTAGTCCATGAAGCTAGCTCGCCGCACAGGCACGGTCATCAGCCGCAGCCCACTCCGAATGCTGCGTATGTACTTTAAAGTCATACGACTCGAAGGCAGAGACATGGTTAACTTTTTTTCTAATTTGAAGTAATGTTCAACAAATTCTTATGAAGGGAACAATATATTTAACAGACATTTTTTTGGTATATGGTACATGTTTAACAATCTGTATTATTTCATCATCTTTATCACCACCAGACAAACAATTTAACAAGTCTAATTTCAATTCAAACACATTCTCTTCTCTCAAAATAAAGAATTTGGTTGGTATGGTAGTGTTGGTACACGTCCTGTCACTGACTGACAGCTAATGTGACAGACAGCTGACAAATGATTTGAAATGACAATCATCTGATATTTTAATTTTTTGTTCCTCGAATAATAATAATATAAATAATAAATATCCTTAGACATGATAAATGATTAATTACTAATAGCCATTACCTTAAAAAATAATAGGTACAATTTTTATAATAAAACTGTTAAGTAGAGGTCGAATGTCTGTACATAGAAAAAAATGCTTAAAACCGGGGGATGTAAAAATAGGAAAAAAAACATTTTTTTTTTATTCTCTGTCTGTTTATCTGTTTGTACGGGTTAATCTCCGAAATGGCTGGACCGATTTCAATGAAATTTTGCATGATGATTTCTTATATCCCTGGTCAACATCTTAGATACTTTTTATTCCGGAAAATTAAAGGGTATTAAAGGGTTAAAAAACCATAGTAGCCGCGGACCAAGTCGCGGGCAACAGCTTGTCATTACATATTATGCTATGTTTAATAATGAGGTCCAGCATTTATTAGTGCTTACTTGTGTTCTATAATAGAACTTAATTCCGCCGCTGGTAACCGAATTTCTTTGGTTTGGTTTCTTGCCTAACCGAGGTACCAGACTACGCACATAACGTGTGCGCAGCATCCGACCGTGCGTCTTCCACTCAAACATGAACAATAATAATAGGCTAACGCTTCTCGCCCATTCCTTTGAAGGTCAATGACGATATATGAATATTAAACCCTGGACCTCACGTATCTAGATTGAAAGAAAAGAAAGAAAGAATGAGTTTATTGGCCATACATGCAAATACATAATGTAAAACAACAATAAAAATAAAAAATAAATCTGTGTCTAATTGAATTCGGACTTGTAGGAAAGAAACGTCTTGCTCTTCAATATACTCGCTAAGTCCCCTTATTTGTTGCTCTCGGTACACCTTAATGTTAAACAACCCCTGTACAAGATGCTCAGCATAATAATTACAAAGTTAGCTTGATTTGGTATGTACCAAGAGCTAACAAAATAAGGGCTTTTACTGAGATTTTTGAAAAATCTTCAAACACAGGTTGATCACCAGTCATACTTACGAACGTTGCAATTTATGTTATTGAGATAAACACAAATAATTCATTAATTATTGATATTATTAAACTCTTTATTGCACCACTAAACAAAATTACAGTAAATAAAAAATTATGCAAAGGAGGGTTTATCTCTAATAGAGATCTCTGCCAGCCAACCTATCACAGGTGTGTGAGATTTGCAAAATAGAAAAAAATATAAAGATAATAAAAACTAAAATTAAAATACAATAATATAATAAAACCAAAAGAAATAGCTAAAACATAATATATATTTATAGAATACATATGTCTATATAAAAACAACAGAGGAAAGAAAATATATATATATATAAAGTATATGATACATACTATATACACTGTCTGTATTGAAAAGAAGAGAAATGAGGAAATGTGTAGATACCATTTTAGGAAGAAAGCGCTAGAAAATGCTTCTTGAGTTTGGTCTTAAAAGAAGAAACTGTTTGGCATTATTGTATCTCTGATGGCAGTCCATTCCACAACAACACAGAGCGAACCGAGAACGAGTGAAAAAAGAAATTCGTGTTACTCCTCGGAATCACCAGGCTTCTTGTAACGCAGGAACGCTTAGGACGAGTGGGTATATGGGTATGGACTTACCTCTTGTAAGAGATGGAATCGGCAACGAAGATAGGATGGGGAATTAGGGTCTTTAAGGATATTGTACTATGCGATTACATTATTTCGTATTAAATTATTTTCTAAACTAAATGGAATACAATAACAAGTCCAAAGCAAAAGTTGTTTCTAAATATTTACTTTCAAAGCAGTACTTTCATTTGGCACTAATTCTATCAATGGCCGCCGATAGACCAAATCGCCTTTGAAATTATAAATAACGTCAAAAACCCCTTCGATCCTAATGGTCTATGAATTATCTTTGCTGTAGCGTCACGATTATTGTAAACAATTCAATACGCATGCGTAACATAGCTGACAGTTATGCTTGATTGGTTGCGACTGGCGTTCCACGGATTTTGACCATGCGTAGTAATTGTTTACATAAAACGTTACTCAACTAATTTCACAAACATAGTGGATAGTGTTTTTGGCACATGAAAAAAAAACGTAAAAATAAAACATATTTAAATTGAATTTCTACAGCAATCCCTTATTTATATTTATCGAACTTGGAATATTTGTACTTGTACTAAATAATATGTGAATGACATATTATTTTCATTACTTTTGTTATGAGTCAACTAGTCTATTACGGCTGGTTGTCGCAGTATATAAATATTTATACATGGAAACGTTATTGTTGATTCCAAGTTACCAAGAATTTTGTACTCTATGATGGATGGCAAACTCCCATACAATAGCATGAGGCAATGTTTTGTCTCGATCAGTAGGTGTTCCCTCTCATTCTATCACTTTAATGAATGACTTTGACATTTCGTAGTAAAGCTTTAATGACGTCACTACTACATCGCTACCTGCAGGTTTATTTGGAGTATTGACAAAATACGTCAGTCGTATCGCTCGCCTCAATTTGTGTCCGGTGCACGGCAACAGGCTTGTCACCTGTTACATGAGGACCTACCATATCTGGTAGAACGTGGGTGTTAACACCTCCACCTCCAACAGGGAAAGGGATGTTATAATAAAATTTATGAAGTGCCAAAATATTATTCTATTATATATAATATTATTTATTCTTTTATGAATCATTAAAAGTTTACTCATAACTTCTAACATAGTAACGCATTAGGGTCAGTGCAGACAGAGAGGATTACTCTTCGCGCGGTCTTGAGCATTCTCTAAACATATTGAAATTGTTTTATTAATTTTTAGGTTGATTTTTGAGTGCGTTAAACCTCTTCTCGGAGGTGCTCCGCTCAGTCTCCGCTGATCCTTGGTAACAAAAGTAAACCACAAAGAAAAGTAAAGTTTATTTAAAATCATTTCGTACAATAATATTGAAATTGCTCCATTAAACAAATAAACACGATCACTTTCGATTTTTGGGCCTTTATTTATCTTGTCTTGATCAAATAAGTGCTTAAAACTAATCATCGTAGATTTGTTAGGTTTCCAGTCTGTTCGAGCCACAAGCCGAACATTGGACTCCGGCAACAGCGCGGTCAGCAGCGGGCCAACCTAAATATCATAACAGCAGCATCGTGCCTCGTCGGCACTTTACACCGACGAGTCACATACATAACTTATCAATGTGTACTCTAACTCAACTTAATATATAAACTAAACTGTAGCAATAATAAACTAGATTTCAACCGTCCGTGTTGGGTCTCACTTCCGCGTCCCGCTGCCGCCCAGGGCTACTCTCTGGGGTAGCTCCTCTAACACCGTCATGCTGCCGCCCAGGGCTACTCTCTGGGGTAGCTCCTCTAACACCGTCATGCTGCCGCCCAGGGCTACTCTCTGGGGTAGCCTCCACTAACATCAACTTATCATGCACGTGCAGGTCGCGGCGCCTTACAAACGCTCGCGGTCTGCCCGTACATAATGATTTAAAGTAAATAAATATATAAAATAAATAACATAGTTATATATAGATATGATAGATACAGGATTGTACGAGCAAGTTACGAACGATTGTAAGTCGTCGCTTCCTACTCTGCATTATGTACGTCTTCATTCGCAGCAATATGATAATTTATATCAGCCTATCACGGCGTGTAGCATTTTTAGGAAATCTGCAACATTATAACTATATACAATGTCCAATTAGAATATTCAAAATCATTGTGTATAAAATTTCATTCACATTCAGAAAATGTATACAAAAGTGAGTTTTTTTTAATCATTTGTATTCTTTAGATATCAGCCGTAATTTAGTACTATTATTTATTATCACATGGCCAAAACTATAGCGAAAAACATCTTTTGATCAAAAAATACAAACAAATTTCTCAAACAAATACTCTAATTTAAAATATGAGTTTTGACTCAACTGTGAAATGATAAGGTACATCCTGGATACAGCTCACTTACACAACCTAAAACAATGCACATCATTCCCAGTTTTATGATATTTTATTAAAGATATAGAAATACGAAATTTCAGGTGAGACAGAAACTATGGATAGAAAGAAAGGAAGAGGATTTCCCACGGATAGCCTTCATTCATAAATAGTGATAGAATGAGAAGGAAACACCTACTGATCGAAACGAAACATTGCCTCATGCCACTGACCTCTATTTCATCCATATAGAGTAGGACAAATTTCTTGGCCGTGACCACCAGCCAGCTCGCCATAATGTGGTCGATGACAGTTTACCTCTTAAACCCTTTAGGGTTAAGCAAACACCGGTCCGGTGTTCGCATACAATAGATTTTTTCTTTTGTGTCTCGTCTTCTGACCATTGGGTTTAGAAAAATCGCATCTCAATCAAGCAATCTACAAAAACCCACCCAAAGCTCACTTTGATATTGATACTATACCTACTGATACTTTACTATAAATAAAACATTCTGTAGCACAGCCCTAGCTTGTCATATGTCAAACAAAATTATTGGAATTTTTTTAATGGTGATGGGTGGATAGTTAAAAATATTCACACAATTAGTTTATATAAGCAAGAAACAATTGTTTTTTTTTAAAACATTGTAAATACTCTAATATTTAATGCAATGTCCCGGCCAGGGTAACATGTCTAGTAGTAGATCAACAACATTTTGGTTTATGAGTAGTGATCGTTATGTGTTGACACTGCACAGTGTTTACTTGAGATTAATCGCGGGGAATTGTTTGAAATTCTTGAATAATGGCGCTAGGCGGGTCGACCTTCCTGAAGAGTGCCACAATGCTGGAGCAGCTGCTCGAGGAGATAAACTTCCAAAGAACCAAAGAGATGCGGCAGCTGTTGAAAGATGGTGAGAATTGCTTTTGACCATTCACAATTTTACATAATTTACCTATTTTTGTCATATTGGGTTTAATGTTCCAAAAAATATAATTTCTATTACAGATAACCTTGATTATAATAGTCTATTAACAATGTTATATTTATTAGATAATGTATTTAGTTAGATTTTATATTTATTTTGGCTTTATGCTTTTATTTAGAAAAATAAGTGCCAAAACAGCATGATTGTTTTACACATAAAGTTGAGACCAATACCTTGTTTTGTATTGTTTGCTCTTGGGTAAAAACACTTCTTAAAATGTAGTTGAGATGTTATATTATATGTTGCTCCTCTCCCAAGGTAGCTTGCTATCTTGCAGCTAGCTATCAAGTTGTTTATTTTACTTATAAATTATATTGTTTAGTTTCTATTGATAGTTCAGTTGGTTGCATTTATTACCATAAGTACTATTGCATGTTGGTATATTTAAAAAGTATAATAGTGTACCTGAAGTCTGTATATTCATAGTTATCCTATTTGCTAATCAATCTTGACATGTCATTTATCAAGATTATTTATATAAAAATTTAAATAATACTGAACGAAAAGACTACATTAATATAGAATATTATGGACCACCACATATTAAATCTAGCTGCCAATGTATTTTATACACGGCTATTCCAATAAATAAATGTGCAAAGATTGATTACTAAACAGGCCAAGTTAAATTAAATGGGACTTTAAAGAAATGCTTGTAACAATCTGAAAATTGTTTGTTCTGAAAGTAACAAAATATACTACTAATAAATGACAAATCATTTTAAGTATCCACAAGTTTGTCAGATCAGTAAAAAATGTCATACTCAACTTTATTTTATTTTTGTAGCTGAGTGGTGGTTTTATTTAATATTGAACTAGATTATTGCATACCTGCATACCGGCTATAAAATAATAAACAAATTTACTGTACAGGAATTGATGGATAGCAATATAAAATTTTCTGTTTATAGTCTAAAAATTCTATTTAGAATTGCCACAAAGATTTTTTGCAGATTGTTACTGAGCCTCTCAGTTATTATGTTGGATTATGTATAGGTTTCTTATGTTGTATTGCTGAAGTTTTTTCTTTAAAGATAGAATTAAATATAAAGAATTCAAAGTTTTTTTTGGCTTATGCCTTCTAGTTGCTTTGTATGTTTTCGCTTACACAGTTCTATTTTGTTTTGATCTAGTGTAATCCTGTCTGTATATGTGTTATGTAAATATTATTATGTTTGAAATAAATGATGTACTTACATTTTATAATTGTTTATGTTTTAATGACCTTATTTATTTGCTTCTTTAGTAGATATTTCGTTATTCCGTTTTAATTGATTTACCTAAATGTAGAAAATGTACATACTTATATATTATAAAAATTAAGAATATATTTTTAAAATACATACATACATATAATAACGACTATAATCCCCTAAGGGTTAGTCAGAGACTAGGCAAAAGCACAGCAAAAGCAGTCCAAAGCCATAGTCCAAAATGGTGACAATATTTAAGCTCAGTAGAGCTGCATGTATCTGTATCTGTTTAAGTTATTTTTCAAAAAGTAGATTCATAATTGATATTCATACAGGTCAGTGCACCCCAAGCTTCAAAAATTATGCTATGACTCACTTCCCTCCCTCCCTAGTGCTTTATTCCAACCTGCCCGGTCACTCCCTCAATATAATTAAATGTAATGCTAGAGCTACCTACATCATTAGCATTTTCACTGTAAGCTATATAATTAAGCCAGCAACCCGCGACTTCGTCCGCATGGAATAGTTACTATGGGATATCATGATGTCAATAGAAGGGCTATCTAACACAGAGAATTTTTCAAATTGGATCAGTAGTTCCTGTGATTAGCATGTTCAACGAAACAAACAAACTTTTCAGGTTTATATTATTAGTATAGATGTATAATTACTATGTAAGTAATATGTATAAGACTAAGTGGCCAGATATTTTTCGCGAGTTAGGTTTTTATTTGATAATTTACAGATTTTTATGCTCAGATATAAAAAACATCTTTTATGTGTTCAGATATTTTATGTGTAACGAAGTTATTGTTACTTGAAACCTAGCCTACCTAACCTAGGCCTAGCAGGACCACCGAAAGGCAGACGCCAACCGTCTGTGTTTATTATACCGATTCAGCAAATTGGACGTATGGTAGTTGGGTCATGCAGATGCAAATGCAAATCAAAGCAATAAGGAGCATCACTGGAGCCTCTTTGAAAGACATAATTAAAATGTGTATTAAGAGAAAAATGTAGCATGAAAGAAGACGTAGTGACCAAATTCGAGAAAGGGATAATTGGACGGCTTGAGCAAGTTGAGTGGATGAATAAAAGTAAACTTACGAGGCAAGTCCATAAGGCTAATGAAATGGGAAAGGAGAATGGTCATGACCCATACAAAATTTACCCAGACCCGACAAGAATGAGACCTTTATCATTTTTAGGGGTTCCATAGTCAACTAGGAACCCTTATAGTTTCACCAAGTCCGTCTGTCTGTCTGTCCGTCCGCGTATAATCTCAGGGACTGTTAGCACTAGAAAGCTGAAATTCATTACCAATATGTATATTAATCCAATGACAAAGGGGTAAAATAAATAGTGGAAACAAAATTGTTAGGGTACCTCCCCTATTACACGTAAAGTGGAGTGGTTTTTTTCATTTCAACCCTACATTTATGGGTATTTATGGGAGTTTTTTATACATGAATACATTTGGGATACGTTTATGGATAGGTATTATATATAAAAGTAAATACGGGTTTACTAAAATCATTTTCGGTCAGAATCACTCTAAAAGCAAAGAAAAATGTATCCCGCTACGAGTAGATGGCGCATGAACGACTGTACCTTTTTAGCTGTCATAATATGTCAAATCGTATGGAGTTCATGATAAATTGTGTAAACATCTCATTATATTTCTGTTAATTGCAAAGATTACTGAGTGGCTTGCGTTACGAGTATTAGTAAATATAGAGAAAGCCGTATAATTCCAAAGGACCCAAATCAAAGAAAGAGTTTGAAAATACTTTGTGAATCAAAAATATAAGGTTTTACTGAAGTAAAATTAGAAACTCCTGCATCTCTTGCAGTTCTTGAATAGAAGAATAGAATAGAATAGTTTATTTGCTAAAAACATGGTTTACAAGGTGACATAGGTATACTATTAATAGAATCACATGTTTTACCATACTGGCATGGAAAAATTCTCGTGAAGCACATTAAGAACAACTTGGTGACAAGATGCCCAGTATTGCGCAGAGTCGTGCAGAAGGCCTTTTAATCTTTCGACTAGGTGTTTAAAGTGTTAAACCAAAACTGTATTTAGGTAATAATTAGTATGTATGTATGTGAATTAAGTAAATTATGACGTTTGGAACATGAATTGTTGTTGTGAATGTGAAAGTGATGTATGGAAGTAGCGAATCAGCATTGATGTCTTTGAATTCAACAGAGGGCTTACTGGGTAGCAAAGATATGAATGGTCTTCTTTCATACCAAAACTTAATTTAAAGTTCGTGTTTTAACCTTATGTTTAGAGCTAGAGAAAGAGAAAGGACACAAGCAATTTTTTATCTCGATATTCCCATGGGTACCGGTACCCCGTGGGTGTAATCGCGGGAAGCCACTAGTATATATTTTTCTGACTATAAAAATGATAAAAGACCTTCGGAAAGACAAAGATGGCTATCATATTCATAGTATTTAAACAGTTCACATTGAATAAAACGTTTTATCATTTTCGTCCTATTCATCTCACAAGCATCTGCCCGGACCGGGATTTGAACCTGAAACTCTTTAAAACTGGCGTAAAAACCACTTGACCATAAAGGTCGCAAGCTCACTTTAGATTTTTTCTTTATATATTGGGTCCTTACCTATGATATTGGTGTTTTTTTTTCTCTCTTAGTATTTTGTCTGTAACTATTAAGATTCAGAGTATTCCTAAAAAATAATTACCTCGTCTAAAAATAGACCATATTTTTGAGCTCTTTTGATTTAATTGTGTTAAAATTGGACACGGAGACAACTCTTTTTAAGTTTACCTAATATATTAGGTCCTTATCTATAAAATTGGTGTTTTGTATGGAGATTTTGGGGAATTCTGCATTTTCCATACTAAATTTTTTTCAGTTTTCTTCACAACGACAAATAAATCCAAAGATAATAATATTTGGCATCTATCATTAGACAAGCTTTAGTAATATGTGTAATATCACACTTCATAAAAATTATTTATCGTTTTTAAGTGAATGCAAATAAAATGATGTATTCGGGAGGCACTTAAAAAGAGTTGTCTCCGTGTCCAATTTTAACACAATTGAACTTACAACAAATTATCAAAACAAATCAAAAGACCTCAAAAATATAGTCTATTTTTAGACGAGGTAATTATTTGTTTAGGAATACTCTGAATCTTAATAGTTACAGACAAAATACTAAGAGATAATGAAACTTCGGAACCACATCAACATAACCTAAATGGTCATTGTGCCGTGTCAGCCTGTAGTCATGTTTCACTCCCACTTCAATGTAAGGGAACTCAGTGGCATAGTTGTTCGATTGATTTGGATTGAAAGGCTACATTCGCCAGGGTTGGACGTTGGAGTTCTTATCCCTTGCTTCCAAAATCAGAAAAAAACGCTGTTATGTCTTTGGTCCCGGTTACAATATTGTCAATTCAAAAGAATATGGATGGTGTATGCAAAAGAATATGGATTAATATATTTAGCTGCGTTATATTATAAAATACAGAAGTTAGGCACACATCGCAAGTTCTTAAATTTTGTCTTATATACTATATAATACACATATATTATATATAATATATATTATATTATTAAATGTATGTTGCCACTTATTATTATACACAATACATTCATTGAATAACTTTAAATATTATTTAGATTATTTATTGCGTGTAGGCATATAATTTTATGTCTTTATGTTAAAGGTGTTTTTATCTTTTATGGTGTATGAGAGTAGCAGTGCACTATCTAGAATTGAAGTACATACATATTTTTCTTCTCTTTTTTTTTTCTTGGCATCTACGGAAGACCAGCGTCGGAGCATTATTCAGATGCATCGACTATGCTCAGTAGATACCTATTAAGTATCGTGATGTATACAACATGGCGAATCTATTATTATATTCAGTGTATCATAGTTCTTAATAAAGTTTATTTCTTTCTTTCTTCTTTCTTTCAATTATTTATTGAAATGAAGTAAGCCCTGCAAGGGCGCACAAATTATACCAACTAGGGAAATGGATATTGGAAACGTTTCTACCCACCAACCCACATAGGGCCAGCATAGTGGAGTCAGGCAGGACCCAAACTCCTATGTGTTTCTGCGGGCATGGAAGACCTTTGTTTTAATAAAGATCATAATAACTGAATGTTGAGAAGACAGTGAGAAGAGGTTTTTTAGTAAACCTTATACTTGACACTTTTCCGTGGCGGAGTGGTTTACACGCCGAGTTTCAAGATGTCATCTAGCTCTGTGGTTTCGGCTTCGAAACTCGAAGGGGGCTTAATCATTTGTTCTCTTAACATGGATGTTCATATGTTTTTAAATTGGTCACAAAAAGGTCAACCGTATAATCATTTGGGCAGCAAACAAATATTTTGTCAGCAATATTATTTCGGTGGTAAAATAATTATTTGCTCTGCAATAGGCAGGTATATATGTTACCGAAAATGTATAAAATCCAGGAAAAGGATCAATTCTTAGGAAATGTATTCTGATAGATAGGTTGGGGGTTATTTTTTATGACTACTTGTGTCATAATACTAATACTGTTATAATACTTGTGTCAACAAAACTGTCATCAAAAATTTGGAATAAGAGTAAACATTTGAGTTGTGTTGCTGCCCAATTAGTTATTTTGCTGACAAATTAGAAATAGCAGCTGCCTGTAAGTTGCTGCCCAATTTAGAAATATTTGCTGCCTCTAAGTTGCTGACCAATTCGTTATTTTAGCTAACCATTTGTATTTTTTTGCTGACCAAAACATAAATGGAATATTTTGGTAACCGTTTAAATAACACCCTTTTATAATTATTATAAGCTAATATAGAGCACGGTGGCGTAGTAGTTACTACGATTTGGCTTTCGATTGAAAACAAAGCTACCTCCGCCATGGTCAGGCGGTGGATGGGTGACCAAAACTTTGTGATCTCGAGCTCCTCCGTGCTTCGGAGGCACGTTAAGCCGTTGGTTCCGATCGCTATTACGACTGTTTATACCCACCAACCCGCATTGGGCCAGCGTGGGATTTTTAGACTTCTTATCTAATTTGATTATTATCAAATACTGAAAAATACAAAACATTTATAAAAAACACATTTATTAACTTTTTAATTTACAACAGCATTGGTTTAGACAAGTTATGATTCATACACATATAGCTTCATGTACTTATAAAACTGCAGCGAACATGTACAAACTAGGAATGTAACACAAATTAATCATACCTCATTGTTACAAATGATTTCTGCGGTTCGGTTACAAATAACAACCTATATAATGTCAGAATTATCACTTCATGTCAATATGCAGCTCCTGTCCGCAGCTCGCAAGGCATAACACCTATGCTTGTGCGTTAGCCTTAATAAAATTTCTGCAACCAAATGGAACACTCCATATTTCATTAAATTGTTCTTTAACTCATTTTGTCTGTCTGTTAAAGTATAACTCGCGTCAGAGGGTCTTAAACGAATGCTTCATTGAACATTATTTTTAAACTTTTGACAGACTTCAGAGTTAATAATTTAAGATTACATAATATTATTTAGGAGAGGACAGTTTATATTGTTAGGCCTAGTTGAATGTTGACTGTTTCAGATATAAACGCTATTTAATTAGGATTACAGAAATTATTTGCAAAAATAAATAGCAGGTCTAGCACATATTATAGCATTGGCATAACAACAAGCCGAAAAAAAAGTAGTGGTATTGTAAATTTTAGGATACAATTACTTATAATTTATTTTGATTTGACTTGTCAAAAGTGTATTTGATGATGCCAATTTGATTAAATGACTTTGAGTTGAGTTGAGAGCAATTTTCTATGAAAATACAATATATTTTTTTATGGAAATGAGCATGTGAACAAACTATATTTTTAAAACCTTTAAAACTTTAGCTCGGAGCTGGGCCTGCTGGTGTGATGACAGTAATGAATGACATTCAGTAATACATAGTGATATTTGCAACAATTAATATTATAATACAAAAGTACTAAAATATGCGATATACAGTATTTGGTGTACCGCTCCCGTCGAGGCAACATGTATACTATAGCAATGTACAGCCCGAAATAACTTGATTGTCGGATAGTCCACAAGACCGACTGGCCACTGCCACCGTCTGAACCAATAAACAATTATAATCTAAATATAAAACGATTTTTATAAAATACTGAATAGCTTTATGTATAAACATTACATTTAATTTTAAGAACAATATACATATTATACCGTGTACATATCGGTTGTATAATAAGTAGTGGAGACCATTGGTATCTGTGAAATGGGAATAACATGTTCGTTGTCATTTCATGTCATGATTCTGTTCATAAGTTCGTAACGTAATACATTCTATACTTCATTCACAATAAATGTAAATCAATTCTAATCCATAATTTTAATATCAATAAAACCAATGTTAAATGGAAACAATTTCATAAAAACATTGTTTGAAGAATGTCACTTTTTCAGTATATTTTTATTCTTATCCTAAAGGCACTTTGTAATTTACAATACACACGATAAGCAGAGTTACACAATACAATATAGTATAAGGTTGACATACAAATATGAGAGTTTACAAAGTCACTTGAGTCTGGTATTATTGAGTAACACAAACAGCGCGCCTACTAAAAGTGACATGGTCTAAAGTTGATGGTTCAAACTGATTATGGATTTTTAATATTTCGTTTGTATAGATAGAAATAATATTTGCCATATTATAACGTTACCAATTTTCGTATGCCACACATGTGATCTCCATATGGAGTTCAGAACCTTGTGATAGCAAGCGTGTTGTCGACAGAGAGTGGGTTCGTGGTGCTGCAGGGGACCACGTACTGGACGGACCTGTTCGTGCGCCACTTCCTGTTCCAGGAGGAGCAGGCTATCGACTGCGACGACCTGCTGTTCTTCGTACGCAAGCGCCACGTCAAGGGCTCCTCGCGGTACCTGCCCAAGTACGAGGTAAGCCTCGCAATACCAGTCACCAACAACCAACTGATTTTAGACTAAATTGCGTATTCAAATCACAACGAACATTCCAGTTGTACTACTTATATCTATGTTTTTGATAACGTTATCAATTCATTTTCATGTGATGCCTCTACGATTTAAATAATTTGTTATTGATGCTGGTGGAAGCAGGAACATGCCATGATCGTTACTTAACATATAGGTAGGATGCTTGTGCATTGTTCGTCTGTTAATTATTAATAAAGGCATTGTACTTTTATATAGATATATTATAATTATTCTT
This sequence comes from Parapoynx stratiotata, assembly GCA_910589355.1. Lineage (NCBI taxonomy): Eukaryota > Metazoa > Arthropoda > Insecta > Lepidoptera > Crambidae > Parapoynx > Parapoynx stratiotata. The sequence continues at coordinate 306,876 of OU342460.1, forward strand.
TTACTCATTGAGAGCATGTTGTTCGTAAATTAACATTAACTTATAAGATCAATTGTCCACTTCAACATCAATGACTTGATCACCATAATTATTTGTGTTCTAGGGTTGATTTTTAGGTAAATGTATATAATGCAAAAAAAGTATATCAACGGCAAGAGAGCTGTTGATTCATTTACCGACAGTAGGTTGTTCATTATTACAAAATTCGAGACTTGTCAACGGTCCGGACCGATCAGCGCATACTTGAGTGTCGCCCGGCGGCGGCTGTGCTCAGTGACTACATGGAATGCTTAGTTCGCAATTCTGTCGGTGCGTAAGTACTTAATTTTAGAGAATGACATTTTATAATTTTAATTTCTAGTTAGCACCATTTGGATGAGTGTTAAGAAATTCTATTTGACAAATCTTTGGATATACAAAAAGAGCGCATAAACAACAGTTATGTATTTTATTTTAAACAATATAAAAATATTATTTCTTACAATAGGCTGCTAGGTCAAGGACTATGTACTATGGTGTACTTGTTGGAGCCCGCTCGCACCTCTCCACTCGATACACAAACTAATCACAGTACAGTTTTGCTAATAAATACTATGTTCTTAGAAATCGACTCTCAATAACCACTTATAAAATATACAATTTACAAAAACAAAAATTCTATCAACATCCGACATGATAAATTATTGTTCTTTCTTAGAATAATAACGCTTTGAAATCTGTTAGGTACAAGTGCGAAACATGGCACAACTATAATTTTGCCATTATGGCAAAGTTCGTTGAGCGAGCAGTCGGTGTTACACATGCCGAACACCACTCTCAATAAAAACTTAAAATTACAGTTTCAATAAATTCATTATCTCACATGACTTGTGTGACAACGTATAGTACCCGACCACGTCGAACTTTGGCACAGTTCGAATGCGTGGTGGTCATAATGACAACCAAAATGCTCGTCAATTTAGGAGCCGAAACAGACTGAATGCAGGAGAAGCGAGGGCCTGCATTTTGTGTCAAACGTTTTGATATAATACAATATAATCTCCGGCTTTGCTTTGCACGCGTGCATGCAATGTTGACGTTGAATCGAAAAGAACCTTTTAAGGAAGTAGATCCAAATGGTTCTTAAATAAAAAGCTTTTGATTTTGCAAATGGTACATTATTATATATATTTAATGATTTAGATGTTTTTCATTTATAAATTTCATCAATTAATATCCGATTTCATTTCATATCAAATTGTATACTTTAAAATACCTATTTCCAATGATTTAATTTAGTTCATATGACCTAATACAGTCTACCTATAGTACATTTTAATCTAAATACAATGAACGGCATTCATCATTTGATTAATGACTGGTAAATTTCATTATCTTTTCCATATATTTTACCGAATACGACACAATTTCATAAACAAAGAGTAACGTTTTTCTATTTTTTTGGGATGTCTGTGTTCACTGATCACTTGTTAGAGTTTTATGAGCGTAGATATGTTCAACCTACACACTTATGGAATATTATGTTTGTAAAGCTCGCATTTTGGTATAGACGCAGTTTCAAGGCGTTATTATTCTTAGTGTCCTTTTTTAAACGAAAATCTTACATTTCTATCAACAATAAAAGCATAGAGGTGATCAGAACGAAGAACAGTTCGAGCTCACTATTACAGTTATATCACATATAGGACACGCTCAAGGCGCGTAAGCGCGGGGCGGGGCGCCCCGGCCGCCGCCTCACCGGTCGGCCCGCTTGTTCGCAGACGGACGTGGAGGTGTTCCGCAAGGACTCCAAGAAGCTGCCCATCGGCGACCCCGAGATCGACTGGGAGGAGACCGTCTACCTCAACCTGATCGTGCATCAGTTCGACTACACGCTCACGCTGGCCATCTGCACGCGGACCAGCCCCAAGGAGCTGCAGGTGCTGAAGCGGCACTCGCAGAAGGTGAGCGTCATACGCGTTCCGGCGGCGGGAGCGGCTTGTGCGCGCGTCACTAGCTGAGCCGGCTGAAGAGCTTGGTGCGCGGCCACGGCAGCGGCCAGTCGTAGCGCCGCGGCACCGGCCCGCGCACGTTGCGCTCCAGGTACGTGAACAGCCAGTACCACCACTCGCGCTGGATCATGTACTGGTTGTACCCGTTGCCGCTGCGGTGCGGCGTCACCAGCAGCGAGTGGAACGTCCAGAAGAGGCGCGTCGTCACGTAGTACGCGATCACCACGTCCACCGTGTAGTGGCCGTGCGCCAGCAGCACGAACGACACGCCCAGCAGCGCCGAGCCCCACATGGCCCAGTGCACGGGCCACAGCTTCTTGGGCGAGTACTCCGCCACTATCAGGTAACTCAGCACGAGCACCATCGTGTGCCCCGAGTATATGTAGTCACCGCAGTACGTGTGCTTGCCGTTGATCGACAGCCCGAACCCGGATATCAGGTAGAACATTCTCTTTATGACGAGAAGAGGCGTCGTGTTGTTGCTCTTCGGGCTGCAGTAGTACGTGGTGCTGGAGACCGGCACGACGGTCACGAACATGGTGATCGACCGGTACAGATAGAGCAGCCCGATGATGAGGAAGAGGCGGCGCGCCACGATGAACCGGTGCTTGTGGAACACGACCACCAGCATGGCGACCGTGGTCGATATCATGATGAGGTACTCGGACACGGCCAGCCCCCAGTCGCGCGCGCTCACGTTGTCCAGCACGATGTCGTGCAGCGGCTCCGTCGTGTTGCGGTCGGGCAGCCGCTCGTGCACCAGCGACAGCGACATCATGTTGATGCACACGCACACGAACAGGAAGAAGAAGGAGAGGATCGTCTTCCATATCTCCTTGGGGTAGCGCTCCTCGCGCACGGTGCCCGGAGGGATCTCGACGATGAAGTCGGAGGGGTGGGAGCGCTGCGGCGAGTGATCCTGGTCGGGGTCGGACTCGTCGGTGGCGGGCTGGGGCGCGTCTTTCTTGGCGGCGCGCGCCAGCAGCGGTTGTCGCTGCATCAGCTCGGCCTGGCTGGGCATGGCGCCGGGCGGCCGGCCCGAGGGCTGCGTGCGGGCCGCGTTGTTGTTTAGGTCATTCCGCTTGAGCCGCGGCTCGAAGTTGATGCCCCGGATGTCGTCGCGCGCGGTGTGCGCGGCTATGTCCACATCGGGAGCGGGCGCGGGCGCGGCGGCGGGCGCGGGCACTAGCTGCTTGGGTGGCAGCTCATTGGCGAGGTACACGCGCACCGACTCCACCAGCGGCTCCGCGAAGTTGATCTGCTTGGGCGGCGACGGTTCCTTGCTTGGGGACCGTGCGGAGATCGTCATCCAATCACCATTCGGTTGGATTGAGCCTGAAATTCAGAAATAACAGTTGGTTAATTTTTTTGAAGTCACTATTCAAATAATCAGGCATCAAATTATATTTGCACTGTGCTTATAGAACAATAGTACAAATTAGGCCAATTTTGTTGGTGTTTTAAATATTTTGATAAAAATTTTATGGATTCCTTAGAGTTTTCTTATATTTTTTAGTATTTATATTACAGATTGTTAAAAACTACTCTTAATAAAATTAAGAATAATATGTGAGATTAATAAATATAAATTAATGTTTTAAAATAGAATCACAAAATTCTAATAAAAATACAGAAAAACAATCCTAATAATAATAACATAAAGGTACGTTTTCTGATGACAATTGAACGTCTCAATGTAATTGTGTTATATCATTGTGTACTAGTTAGATTGCGTGAACCACAACTGCCACAATAGACGCTAAACTAATACAGTGATTATGTGAGTAAGCTGTACTTGTACGTGTGTTAGAAAATGCCTGATTTTAGTTGACTTCTCGATTACCTACTGACGTTGTTTACCTAGATATCATGTTTATATTCTATCTGGTTCACTTATATACATTGGTCCGTATTTGATTTGACTAGCAGAGACTTTAATTAGTGTTCCAACGAAGTGAGTAGACGGTTTGTATCACGCGGAGGCACGGTTCAAAGCCCCCGGGCTTCGCGCGGTTTGTTGTGGTGCGGTCCAGCCGCCGGTCGCGCGGCTGTAGATCACACAGACAACACACATGACCGATTTCTCTTTCAGAACTCGCCACTTAAATCCGCCCGAGCACGCGTCTCGTGTTATTTACGATCGTGCACGGGAATTGCATAGGCAACGCCGTTGGACTCACCCGATCAATGGGCGAGCTGTCATTGTGGCCGAACAGGGGCGCTCATCGATTCGGCCGCGTGCCTTGTCCTACGCGCCCGTTAGAAAGCTGGAGCGGCGGCACCGCGTCCAGCTAAATCACACAGTCACGTAAACGAGGTCGAAAAGGAAAACTATTCACTCGCACACACACACTCGATCACTTTACTGCACAGGTAACGGGATTGGCGAAAGGGGCGCTCGCAGGCGAGCTTTGCAAACTTGCATTCGCACAAAGACACACACCACCACGGACGGCCTGAATCGCTATAAGAATAGTGTTATTTTTACGGAATGTCGAGCTTCGACGCGAGGAGCGCTCGATTAAACCGCCGGCCGCGTACTAGAAAAGATGTAGCTAGCACTGGTTGGCTTCGGCGGCGCGCGGCGTACGGGCCCGCTCGGGCGCCCTCGGCGCCGCTCGGTCGCGCTCGGTTCAATGGGAATAATTACGCTCGCAGTGACGTCACCGGCAGACGTGCCCGGCCGCGGTGCGGCTGCACCGGGCCGCGCCGCTCACTGCAAATGTTTTCAATGAACTTTTGGACGTACATTACGTTTAGTATGGGTTAACGCTCTGTCCCATAGGTATTATAGGAATAGAAAGTACACTCGCCAAATTTATGTAATCGCTACTGGATACTCAACACTTAATTTAGATTTTCACAATGATGATAAAGTGTTCAGGTTATTTTGGTACATTATGGACCGTAACATGACCATACTCCATTTTATTATGGGAACATTATGAATATTGAATTCGTTTTGGTGATTTGACTAATCTGTAATAATAGTAATAAAAATATAATAATTCAATGAGTCGCTGTAATTTGGTAGTGTCTTATATAAATATCTTAATTAGATTGACTCAAGAAATATATTTACAAGGTTATTTACTCATGACTGTTTAGTTTCGTAATGGTTAATAAGAGGATTAGGCTAGTGTACGTAGTAATTTAGCTAGCGTCTGCATATTTGATTGTGTTCGCAGCGGGCCCGGTTTCCCTGACGTAGGCTCAGCCACAGGCGTCGTAACCCGAGTACCCGACATCGCACAGGACGATGCTCACATTAGATTTCAGTGCCTTGCCTAACAAAAACCAGATTGTCCGCAATTCTGAATAATTAAATTTAAAAAGTAGTTGTTTACTTCAGTACAACGCCCGCGTGTTTATTTGGCTCTATGTCTGTCTCGCTTTAGATCGGTTATTGCTTATGCAGTTGTAATTATGGTTCTTCCACGTTATATAAGCTACACAAACAGGTTTGATCTAAACTAATTTAACGTTGTTTTAATCAGCAACACCAGAGTTCGTATTTCTCATAACGTTTTAGATCGATCTTTATAGACTTTTGATCACTTTTTGTTTTGTTTACATCATTCTATCTCCTATACACGTATATATCTGCCACTATGAATATAGTTTTTAATAGTCATTTTTAATATACCCACGAATAACTTATCTTTTTAGAAATTCCATTAATTTTGGATTTTCCACAAGATTTTAGTAATTTGAGATGAATTGAAATGACGTAAATGATTGAGGCAAATAATGAGTTAAGACCGCAACTAGTATGAATTCAGTGTTATTTATAAGTTAATTACAACATTAACCGCTAAAGCCTATCAGTTTATATTAATAAATGTATACTGCATTATACAAATCCAAGTGTGGTAACACTTAAAACTAGGATTCATTTATATTTGCTTTTTCTTTTGAACATTCTTAATAATTGTAGTCACAAATGCGGACCCAATTTTTTACGTCTCTAGTTAGGTATATCTATACATATAATAAAACAGTAGAGGTCGAATGTCTGCACACAGAAAAAAAATGTTAAAAACCAAGCCAGGCGGATGTAAAAAGAGGGAAAATACCAAAAAGTTTTATTTTCTGTCTGTTTGTACGGGTGTACGGGCTAAAAAACCATAATATCCGCGAACGAAGTCGCAGGCTACAGCTAGTCTAGAATAATTGACGCTGTATTGATTTTCCCGCCCTCCAGTACGAACACCATTATCATGACAACTTTTTTCAATATGAAAAACTATCAAAATACATTGGATATAGCTGCTACTTTTTTTTAAATTATTTTTTGAACATACGACTTGCTTATTCAAAATATTGTACCATATCGCTTTATCATTTCACATACTACGAGTATAATGTCTTAGTACTTATGATAATGTAGCTGGAATCGCGGCTCGAGGATTAGATTTCCAGCCTTCACTTGCCCGGTCTATATTGAGACATGAATCTACCACTTCTTCAGCGTGAGAATGTTTTGAATAAATAAAGTAGCCCCTGAAATCAGCTTTATATCTCAAATCGCAATAATTATAATGGAGAGGCATACCTATAAGCACAACCGCAAAATCAAAGAGTATCGAGTGTCAGCCGCTAAACCAGTTGTTGCCGGGACTGTGTTGCTTGTGTCGACACAATTTGTTTTCATTATCATCCTGCACCACACAAGTATTAGTTAACGATTTAACTACTCTTTAAACACTGACTGTCCTTACTTGCACCTAACGTTATTAATTAGTGTCTCATGTACCAAATTATTATTTGTTTCAAAGTTGCTTATCGGACTATAGCATTGTTCTCATGCAGACTTATTTTCAAATTGTCTTGTTATATCTTGAGTTGAGATGTGCATCGTTCATTGTAATTTGATTCTAATGATCACTCAAAGCATCGATTCTTTCTTGAAGAGTTACTGTGTTTAAATGAAATACTTGATATTTCCTTTATTCACCGCTGAGTGCAGCGCCTTGACCCGGCTGCACCTGCAGCAGGCTCCCGCTGCCGGCCTACTTCCCATGCCTCTGGACCACCAGAAACAACTACATATTGTACGCTAAATGCAATATACAAACGACCATTTTCAGTTTGATCTTTTATATCTAGCATGTTCCGAGCTATAAATATCTGCCATGTTACTTGAGAACATTAAAATATGAGTAGATATATAATTTACAAAAGCCGTGAAATTTTGGCTTATCAAAATATTTTGATTCAAAGCAAGGATGAGTCCCTAAGTTCAAAAACATTTTCATAATGCCTTCATAAGCGTCAACGGAACAAAGAAGCACATAAAAATATGCAAGTGGTACAATATTGTCAATGCTATTCTTGAATCGACCCTTTAGCCTGGCATTTATTTGGAGAAGGTTTATGGAGGTTTATGGCAGTAGGTCAGTCGGGCGGCCGCCCTGATTGTCATGTCGGCTGACGACCTACCCTTGGTGCCTTATAAGAACCTCTTGATACTTTCAGCCGACTTATGAATACGTATAATTTATTCATGTACGTTTATACTACAGTTGTGTATGATTATGTTATTCAACTTGTAATCTCATTTTATAGAGGAACAATTAAATGTTCTTTCTATAAATAAATAAATAATAAATAAATAAATATAAATAATAAACATAATGACTACCGTATCCTGCCCACCTGTACCGTTGTTGCACTTAATGAATACATATGAAATAAATCTGCAAGTACCTTAAATAGCGCATACCTACAATACGACGTTATAGTAGTCATATACTTACCATATCCTATGTGAGCTCAACCGGATGATATTTATGTATTTATACGATATATAAAAGTAAAGATTTAATGAGGTTAATTTGTTTTTATGAGGCTGTACTAAACAAATTACTCAGGCGTTGAGTGAAACAAACTAATGCAGTTCGAGGATTGCTACATAAAATAATCTTGAACGATTGTACGGAAAAACATTTTTTACTGAAACCATTTTTCTTGTGCGCAATTTGGTTTTTGTCATACCTATAAGATAATTAACAAAATCTTTGGTAGTAGGAAGTTACAAAGGAGGAAGCATCTGGTGACAATCAGTGGAGCAAAGTTAACGGGCCGAACAGAGCGGCGGCGGCGCGGCGCTCGCGCACGCGGCCTCCAAACGCCTTGCTTCACACATTCATTACGACACTTGCCGTCATCCAACCGCCTTTGCAGATTTACTAGATAAACAATAAATATTCAACCTACACTTATTAGTTACTTGTAGATTGACAAGCGTATAGTCTGTAACATAAAGACCTAGAAAAGTTTTTTTTTCTAGTTACGAATTGTTTTTTCAAAGTCGGTTACTGTGATTTATCAGATCCTTTTGACACAATGACTTATTAACCGAGGATATTTCAAGGTCGCGCGGTAGACCATTGTGTCGCAGCCGAAGGGGAGGCGGGCGCATTGTCCGACCCGCAGATAAAGGTCTGACGTGCAAGTCTGTATGAGAAACTACTCCGGGAATACTCCCACGGCATGAATGAAATACCACAAATTGTTTGTTTGTTCATACTAAAACTGTTTATGCGAATGTCCGAATTTGAGGATGTTTAGCATCAGATGCATCGCGGTTATTTAACACCATCGCGTTCAAGGTTGTTCAATATAAAGGGTATTGATCTATATTACTCATTGTTTATTTAATATATAAAATAATAGGTTTGGTCAACATGAAATGATCACATTTTCACATTTGATCAATCAATCTTGTAATTAGGTATCAAAATATTTTTTTATTAGATGTTAAAGTTAAGTTACAAAAAAACTTTCTTTTTTAATTTTCATAATCACCGATTTATGTAAACGAAATTATATGCAAAGCCAATATAATGGTATGTAGGTTCAAGTACGTAGACACTAACAACGTTCTACCTATTTGGAAATAGCTGTTTCATTATTCGTAATGGCCTGATGCGCCTTGAAATTGTCATTTATATTAGAAGGATTTCAAGGTGACTATAATGTGTGCGCTGCGTGATCTAATGTGCCCGCATTATTCTCTAAGGAATCTGTTTTGGTCGTTACATAATCACGTTTTTCCTTAATAATTTGCTTAAATATCTATGTTTTAATGTAGATCTTATTTCTATAAATATTCAAAAATATTCCTTGCTTGCAAGATACTACAAAGAGAATAAGAGTAAAGTTTAATAGATTTTTTATGAATTCAATAAACCCATTCTATAACAGATTGCTTCAGTAAAATTTATAAATTTCCTATTCAGCTTTTTTCATATTTTTTTCATATTATTCCTGTTCGCTTTGGTTTTATTCCTGATGATATTTTGTGTTTATGATGAAATAAAATACGGTTGCGTGTGCGCAGGTGTACGCGTCACCGAGCCGGCGCAAGATGGACACGAAGGGAGAGGGCGAGGAGATGACCTACCCTCACATCTGCTTCATGGTCGACAACTTTGATGAGGTAGGTAACTATTTTGAAGAAAGTCAAGTGCTTAAATCCTTTCCTACCGCCTCGTGAAACGATAATTATTATGTAAGTATACTGAAAAGACACGCGCTTACACCGACCGACCTAGAAAAAAAAAGATATAATCTATGTCATAAAATTACGTTGGGTAATGATAATAATAATGTAGTTTATTTCTATCGATGTAGAATTCTATTAAAATCCAATTTAGAATAACTTATCAATAAGGAAAATATTCTGATATGTATGCGGTCTTTAGGTTAGGCCGTTAATATTGGTCATAATATATATTTTGTGTTGGTACACCAACACAATGTTTAGATTTGTGCAGATTTATCCTTGGCGCATAATATAGAACGTATTGTATCGGAGCGGGCGGTGATTTATGTTTGGTGCGGAGAGTGCGCGGGCGCCGGCCGCGCATCATTGATACCGCCTCACTATTGGCTACCAATTACAAGCCGAGTTAACCTTGACCGTCCGTTGCTTCTTTTGAAACAAAAATAAATATATTGAATTTGTGCTGTTGGTGTGGCTCGACCCTTATTCCCACCATGTTTCCATTTTTAAAACTGTTGCTACCTACCTCTAAAAGATAATACACATACTTCTTAAAAACAAAAAAAATATGTTTACTAATGCTATTGATATGGTTGTAATAAATAGAAAATGTCGGTAATTACGAGTAGAACTCAATGATTCACAATAATGAATAAACAGATCAAAGTAAACCAGAACCCAGTTACGTCATTATCGTGATATGCTGAGGATGAACATATGACATGTAATGTATGGGAGTCAGCGAGGAGAGAGTGACCTTGCGCCCGCGCAACTCGTCTCCATAACGAGCGGGCCACAATTGCAGGTATTTATAGACGACCTAGACCTGCAGATTGATAAAAACCGCTCGTAAACAGTGAAAGTATCTCGCGAGCGCCCGTGCTGGTCGACGAAGTCGGCGACTTTCACTAGTGTTTCTGCATCCGCCACCCTCAACGTCTGCACAAACTGCGGATATTTTACTAACTCATTTGAAGCTGGAATGCGAATTCTTCTCATATTGTATACACAGCATGAATTTGTTTGATCTAAATTATTATATTCTCACAGTCCCGTTTCAGAGCCCAAATTAAATAAACATTTCGGTATGTTGCCAGCCTGTGCGCGCGCAATATTCATTTCATAACATAGTTTTATTTAGACACTTTATCCTTTAAAGTAACTCAAGCTGATCTAAAAACTGAATTGTATGCTTCAATAATGTACAACACGCTTTGCGTGGACGTCCTGTCTCGCTGGCGTGAAGGAATGGTGAAATAGAAATACCTAGTCAAGTGATTTCATGAATTTATCAGCTGTGCGATGCGGCGATGAATTTGTTGCATCTTAAGAGAAGGTTGAGATTGTTAACTAGCGAGGCCCCCATGACGCCTCATTAGTTAACAATCTAAGTAATGTACCTAATTGATTCGAAAAATTCAAGTAATATTAGGTCCTTGCCTATGAAATTTGTGTTTTGTATGGAGATTTTGGGGAATTCTTCATTTTCCATACTAAAACTTTTTCAGTTTTCTTCACAACGACAAATCCAAAGATAATAATATTTGGTATCTATCATAAGACAAGCTTTAGTAATATGTGTAATATCACACTTCATAAAAATTATTTATCGTTTTTAAGTGAATGCAAATAAAATGATGTATTCGGGAGGCACTTAAAAAGAGTTGTCTCCGTGTCCAATTTTAACACAATTAACAACAAGTTATCAAAACAAATCAAAAGAGCTCAAAAATATAATCTATTTTTAGACCAGGTCATTATTTTTTAGGAATACTCTGAATCTTAATAGTTACAGACAAAATACTAAAAGAGAAAAAAACACCAATTTCATAGGTAAGGACCCAATATAACTGATTCGATATCACTCCTAAGTCTATGTTATATTGTTATCTGATAATGCGTAATAATTGGAGTTGATAATGGCTTAACGAATATCTTCATCCATAATAATACAATAATGCTTAGTGCTTAGTAAGTTTTAATCATTATTTTTACAAGTATAGGATTTGTGCAAGTATAAATATGTATTTAAACAAATTTAATTATTTATGAAACAACATTGTTAGTCTCTGTTTTCCAATATCAAATAATGCTTATCTTATAGTTGCCTGATGAGTCTGCTCGGCTGGTGTGGCCTGTATCTGTACCTGATTCATTTCCGTGCCTACAACATTATTATCTTCTCTGTTATTATCTCCCTTAAACTACGAACTATTGGTTTTAAGCCTTTGCAGGAAATTTAAAACCTAGTTTATATCTCTATTTTGTCAGTTTTTGACAATTTCATTACAATTTCATTATGGCTGAAATGACAAAAAATCACTAAATCTAGTTTTAAATCTCGATTTACATTTCCTGCAAGTGGCCTTGAGTCCTTCCCAATGGCAGCTAACGATAAACTACAAACATGTACGCAATCATTATAACTTCAACATTATGTACTCGTATCTGTCGTTTCTTTTGACTTTGCTTCAAAATGAAATTTTGTTATCGCTGAAGATAATGATGTACATACATACATTCACTCTGTCTTAAGTCCTGCTATAACAATAAAACATTATCGTATAATCTAATTATCTAGCTAAATGGATTACGTGTTAGTCATTTAGCCCAACATCTAAAGGATAGTTTAAGACAGTGGGACATTTTAATTCACTTCGAATCAAAAATTTCTAAACAAAATGCATTTTTATTATTGCTTCTCTGATAATATACTGCTCAGTCACGTTTTTGTGTGATTTCTGATAAAGATGTTTATCAGGGTCTAGATTTATAACTTGGACTTGTTTTTGATCAAGAAGTTGGACTGAATGTAGATAGTAATTATATTTAATAGATTTTTGTACAGTATTTAGATATGAATGCAACTTATTACTTCAGTATATTTATCGAATTTTTTAGCGTAGAAGTCTCTATAGTGAATGTAATTTTTTATGTTTAGTTTATAAAACTGCTTTACGTTATAATGGTGGGGCGATTGGGGCGTAAACTTATTATTATTAAGCGAACTAAAGATTTTCTGTAAAATTAACCCTAAATGGAAATGGCATTAATGTTAATCAACATTTCTTGTGAATCGTTAATGCCGTTATAATTTGGTTTCTGTCACATCAAGGTCACTGAAAATTTCACATTATTCCTTTTGTTTTTATGACAACATGTATAATACGTAATTAATACACTTCAAACCTTGACTGATACATAAACATTGATAAGTGTAAGTAGTTCAGACTTCATTCTAATGATTTAAGAAACTTAAAATGTGGAAAGAGCTGTTGAGTTGGTCTACAAAGTGCAAGAGCAAACAACGGGTCATGAATTTGATATGCGTTAAACCGAAAGGTTGGCTAGTGGAGATATTAGTGTGGGACGCTCGCGAACTGCAATTAGATTGGTCAAACCCTCTTGGAACCAATCCAGTTCCAGGCCTACTCGTATTGTTGTAGAAGCCGTATCGATCCGCTACTTAGGAATATTATTGAAAACGTGCATACATTTAACTTTTTTTCTGAGGGTAGACTCCAAAGTAATAAGACATAAAATTTTGCTCTCTATATTTTAATTATTTTTAAAAAATGTATAAAGTATTTAAGTTCGCATATTAACTTCACCATGTCAACGCATATCAACTTCACTCCTTAAAGTGAAAATTTTATGAAATTCATCTAAGTGGAAGAATAATTTCTTCAAGGTTCAATAAACCCATAAAATAATATAAAAATAGTGCAATAAATATTCTCAGTATATGAGATAAACATTCAGTGAAATAAATAACAATAAAGTGACAAACAAAGGTGCGCAATTTATAAGGTTGTATAACGAACTACAAATTATTTACTTCGCGCAGTATTGACAATAAGTTGAACTTTGGACTCTTAGTACTCCACAATGGTCCATAATAATACATCAATACAGTAACGACATCTAGAGTAAACAATTTAAAATAAACAAACACAAGAAAGCAGCTTATCTAATATCGTCTTAATTTTTGTCACTATCGCTTAATGCTCACTGGCCGAACTGCAATACCACATCAGAATTCGTCTACAAGTCTCCGTAATCACGGGTTCAAATCCTCAGGCAACGTTCGTTTTTTACTTGATAATTTTTAAGTAAAATTAGAACAGACAGACGAGCACACAAGAAACTATTAATATAAATATTATAAGCAAAAAAATGTAGGATAATAATAACACGATAAATAATAGAGACGATGAATACCAGTATTGATTCTCAAGCAAGAAACGACTGCACTCCGCTTTCATCACGCTATAAAATTAATATTCCTACAGAAAATTCTTTCCAATCTCTTTCGGATCAGGAGGATGATAGCTATCCTTCTCAGTCACCTAATTGTAGATTAAATAATAGCTGTCCAGAACTAATGCTAAATAATGAAGAAAGGATAGTAGAACTAGAAAAAGAAATTGCCTTATTACACCAGCAGTTATTAATATCTGATAATGAAATACAAAACATGTTGGCTGAAAATTTTGATTTAAAAAAAGTTATTTCAAAGTACGAAGCAAAAATCAGCCACTTAACTAATATTTTATGCACATCAACAACTTCTAAGAAAAATGTCACTATCAGAAACAAGAAAAAAAATTTGTTAAAATTTAATCTGAATTTAACTCAGGATGAAAGTATTGAACCTAGACAAATCAGTAACCTTCAATCAAGTCAGGAATCACCAAACAAAGAATCGACCTGTGGAACTTTACAACAACAAATAACAGATGATGCCAGTAAGAATTTCCAACCAGAAAAAAATCTGAAAAATAAATTATGCATACTAAGCAATAATAATAAGCACAAAATATTAAATATACTTAAGAATAGTAACCTACCTACTAGATTTAAATATTGCCATTACATAACTTCGAATGGTGGGATAAATACATTGTTAAAAGGAATAAAAAACAAGATACATGATTACACGAAAAATGATTACTGTGTACTGATGTTGGGGGATCGTGACTTTAAAAGGAACCAAAACTATGACAATTTAATAGATGAAATACGGCAATCACTTCAAGAAATCACCAACACAAACATTTTAATACTAACACCAACATATATATGCGGCGCACCTATATTTAATTGGAGAGTGGAAACATTTAATACGAAATTGAATCTTGACATACAAACATCTAAATACGGACTTTTGATTGATTCTAATAAAAATCTTACATATGAAATGTTTTCAATACTAACCGGTCAGTTGAACAATCGTGGAATGATAAACATAATACAGCAAGTCGAAATAAAAATTGCGGCTATAGAGGAGTACCATGATATTGACAGAAGATCACAGTTTTTTCGTATATAAATACTTATATATTTTACACCAGAATATAGCCGGACTGCTCTCAAAATCAGATGAATTAGCTATTAATTTAAACCAACTTCGCGATTGCGAGAAGTCGGTAGATATTATATGCGTGACGGAACACTTTATGACCCCGGACACAGAAGAGTACCTAAATATTCAAGACTACACATTGGCGACTAGTTTTTCAAGGGACACAAGAAGAGGTGGTGCTTGTATTTTGACAAGATTGGGACTTCGGTACCGAGTTTTGGATGAAATAAAAAACTTTTCTATAAGTAATTTGATTGAATGTTGCGCTGTAGATATAACGGCACATATGATTATTGTATTATGTATTTATAGGGTTCCCGGATCTAATTTAGATATTTTTCACGAAAAGTTAGAGTCCATATTACATAAAGTTTGTGACAACAAAAATAAAAAAAATTATTTTATGTGGTGATTTCAACATAAATATGTTAAAAAATGATCATAAATCACGTAAATTTGAGTATCATATAATTAGTCATAATTTAAAGATGGCCATTAAAGAACCAACAAGATTAAAAAGTGGAACATGTCTCGACAATATTATCCACAACATTAGGGGTTGCACAAGCGAGGTTGTTGAGTTAGGGTTGTCAGACCACACAACACAACTTTTAAAATGTCCAGTAAAGAAAACTTGTACACTTAAGTCGTGGCGCATTAAGCGCAGAGACTATTGCAAGGAAAATTTATTAAAATTCGAAGAATGTATTGGAAATTTGACTTTTGCTGACGTATTAGCTTCCAATGATGCTAATGAGGCGCTTGACTTCTTTTTGAATACGTTTAAGACCTTTTATGACTTATGTTTTCCTCTTAAAAATAAAACTATGACAACGCGTAGGAAAGTTAAATGGATATCTAAAGGTATAAAAATCTGTTGTAAAAAGAAAAGAGAAATGCTATGGCGATTGAGAACTAAAAACACACCAGAAAACAAACAAGCATATAAATACTACTCCAATAAGCTGAAACAAGTAATAAAATTAACTCAACGATCACAAAATAACTACTACATAAATATAGCAAAGAATAAATCTAAGGCGACATGGGATATCGTGAATAAAAATAAATCTAGCCTACCTAAAGAACCAATAACTAAGATAAGACACAACAATAATTATATTACAGATCCAGAACAAATTGCTAACACTTTTAACAACTATTTTGTAGATCAAGTAATAGCTGTTACTGAAAACAACACTATTGACACAAAATTTAATCATCTCAACTCAATTTTTATAGCACCGACGACACCGTATGACATACTTAGAATAATAAAATCACTAAAAAATACAAATTCTGTAGGAATTGATGGAATTTGCACCAAAGTGGTCAAATATGTTTGCTTCATTTATTGTAATTCCTCTCAGCCACATAGCCAACATTTGCATTAATACCGGAATATTTCCACAAAACCTTAAAACCTCTATTATAATACCCCTGCTAAAAAAAGGTGACAAACATGACTTAAAAAATTACAGGCCCATAGCATTGTTATCAGTTATATCAAAAATTATTGAAAGGGTTCTATACGATTCTATTTATGCATACTTAGATAAAAACAAGATTTTAGTAGACGAACAAAATGGTTTTAGAAAAAACAAGAATATGAATTTAGCAATATATGATCTAGTACTACCGATACTTAGAAACATTGACATTAAAAACCCGATTTGTGCAGTTTACATGGACATGTCTAAGGCATTCGATTGCGTAGATCACAATATTCTATTAAAAAAACTGAACAGCTATGGCATACGGGGTAACTCACTTAGTTTAATAGATTCATACCTAAGCAATAGAGAACAATATACAGACATTAATATAATTTGCACAAAATCGTGCAAAGAAAAGAATTTTAGGTCTAGATCAAGGATAGTTAAATATGGTGTGCCCCAAGGTAGTGTTCTAGGTCCACTATTATTTTTACTATATATTAACGACCTCCCAAAACATGTTAATCACCCTATGGTTCTATTTGCAGATGATAGCACAGTAATTATAAAATTTGACATTAAATATGACTACGAACAAGGAATAAATGACACAATAAAAACAATTATTGACTGGTTAAACCACAACAACCTAAAAATCAACATAGACAAGACAAAAATAATGCATTTTACACAAAGAATGCCAATTAATACAATGAAAATAGCCTATAATAACAATATGATTGAAACCGTCAATGTCACAAAATTTCTAGGCATCCACATAGATAGCGATATGTCTTGGAAAACCCATTCTTATGAAGTTTGTAAAAAACTCAATAAAATATCTTTTGCATTATATAAACTCTCTAAGACGGTAAAAAAGGAAGCGGTATTAGTGGCATATCATGGATTTGTGGCGTCCATTATACGGTATGGAATAATTTTTTGGGGCAATTCAACACAACGTGAGACTATGTTTAAAGCACAAAAGAGATGTATTAGAGCAATGTGTGGATTAAAATCAACAGAGAGTTGTAGGCCTTATTTTCAGTCGCTAAAAATTCTTACATTGCCGTCTACATATATCTATGAAGTAGCAATTTTTGTAAAATCGAATCCAAATTTATTTAAAGTACAAAAACGGCCATTATTTCTAAGAAAAAAAAGTAGAATTTACAAAAATATTTGTAGGACTTCACTCACATCAAAAAATTTATCTAATATGGCTCCAAAAATTTATGATAGATTACCAGCAGCAATTAAACAATTAAATCTCTCACTGCTTAAAAGGAAACTATCTAAATTATTAATTGAGAAATGTTACTACTCAATCCAAGAATTTTTTGAGGACGAATATCTCTAATGACAATTTTTTTTTTTTTTTCTATTAATGATTTTATTTTATTTCAATTGCTAAATATTATAAAGTATAAAATATGACATTGGATTTATGTGCTGAGTCTTGTGTGTTATTAAATTATGACATTATTTATCTTACTTGTGACATTAATATTTTTGGTAATCATTAAAATTTCTAATTTCTATATTTTACTTTGACATGTAACCATTAATTTTATTAGTTTAAAATCATTATAAAAATCAAATAATTATTATTGTTTAATTAATTTTGTGATTATTTAAATCTTGATTACGTATGTGCTTAAATTTTATAAAAATTTGTACGCCTTCATGGCAAAACATGTAGAACTGGATGAATTATTATATTAAAATACCTATGTAATTTCACTCATGTTTTCACAAATAAATCTTATCTTATCTTAAAAATATTTAAAATCGCTTCTCAGTACCAAGTAAATGAAAGCTGATTAAAACTATGGAGCTATTAGACGGGTATTATTTAAACGGTTAGCAAAATATTCGAATATTGGTCAGCTAAATGTTTCAAAATTGGCCAGCGAAATAACTGATAGGACAGCAGATATTTCTAATTTGTCAGCAAAATAACTAATTGGGCAGCAACTAGAATGTTTTCTCTGCTTTCAAATTGTTTAATATTATGTTTTAATGGCACAACTATTGTTTTTAAGGGTCATTAAAAAAATAACCTTAACCGAATATCTATCAGAATACATTTCCTAGGAATTTATCCTTCATTGATCCTTTTCCTAGATTTTATACATTTCCGGTCACACATATATTACTGCTCAATTAATTATTTTGCTGCCCTAATAATTATTTTGCTGACCTTGTTGCTGACCAGATATTTAAATGGCTGCCCAAATAATTATTTCCCCTATTAAACTAGCTGTCAGTAAATATATTGAGTCATGAACGTTGTTGTTTTCTTACATTATTCATTTGAATAGACAACGACGATACAGTGGTGATTAATAGTCTCCCTGGGTCATGTCCCAGTAATTATCATTTAGTCAATGAGTAAATATGCTGATTTATAATATCAGAGAATTGTTGACACTACGGTGGTGAGTCACGCCTGACGCCACCAGCCTTGCCGCGTGACATCGCACTGCGTCACTGGGTCACCCACCCACCTCACCAAACCAAGAAGCTCCCATAGATTTGGTCTTGTCAAATTATTCCACGCAGGCCTCGGCGGCGGTAGCTGGATGAGTTTGGACTGCAGCACAATGATTCATTCGCACGATGCCGCTATTGTGTTACGACTACGAGCATGTGCCTGTCTACTATTATTTACGTTTCCTATCGTTACAACAGATTATATCGTAACCATAATGTCATAACAAAAATTTCTAGTGCTTGTTCTCATTGTAGTTTTGAGATTATTTATGTAAAATGTTTCTTTGTTCGTGCAGCGCGTTATTGACTCATTACTTTCCCACGTTTGATTAGTTTGTCCTTGTCCTCTCTGTGAAGATTTTCCCCCTTATTTTTAACGTTTATATCGAGACATGAAGGTCCCGCAGCCAATAGTTGAAGTTCTATAATTGTATTTGTATTATTGATATAAGATGTAACCGATTGCGCGGAGCGGGTTCCTTGCGCCCGCAGCCGGCGGATCAAATTGAAAACGATTAGTCAATTAACATTGTAAGCATACCTTAGAGCGCCGTTCACGCATGACTGGGGGAATGGAAACATCTGTTATTACAAAAGTAATTAAAGAAACAAGTTAGGTTAATATTGGTTTTCTATTAAACTATTATGGGTTTTGTTTGAAATGTATTATAAATATTATGTAGTAATGTGTATGTAGTATTTCATGAGACTAATTGATATTTAGTACAACATTAGCTTAGGTAAACTTAGTGTTCCGGCTGTGCCTTTGCCATTAGTTACAGTGCCAAAATACTTTTTATTGTGTATAACTGAACGCAGCGCTAGTTTTCGTTTCGCGCTCATATAATGACACTTACCTGTCAACTGTCAATAAAGAAAAAAAGTTAAAAAATTGTAACCGTTGTGCAAAGTTCAAATAAATGTTATTAAAGGATTCAGAGTATTACTATTGCTCCATTATGTTGTAAGACACTTAGACACAAGTAAAGATTTCTCTAGTAGCGTGCGCGTGAGCATTATTAGTGAGCGCTAGTATTGCACATTGTACTTAAATATCAGTGACTGCAGGTCGGGGCTGGGCCCCAAGTGTATTGAATTACTCAAGGAACTGCAATAATATCTGTTAGTTATTAATTGTTTTATATTGTTTGTCGGTAGTGTTATTACCTATATTTGCCGGAATTATAAGCTATCATTTGATGAAAGAACAATTTTATATTGTAATTTTTCATAAAAAAAGTTTACAAATATCACACACACACTCACACACACTCACTCACCCACACACACACACACACACACACACACACACACACACACACACACACACACACACACCGCCCGATAGTTTATATTATCGTATCGAGCTAGTATCGAACCATAAGAATGACAAGTTAACGAAGTAGACTCAGTGACCTGATCCTAGTGTTGTGAGAGTAAATCTCGTGTTTTCACACAAGGTTGTCTAAAAATAACTTGAACAATTATCTCGGGTTTGTTGTAGACACGCTAAGGTGACATTGTATCAGCGTTAGGCATGGCGTCGGCTGGCCTGCACTCGGCGCAAACGCTTGCACTATACTTAATTATTGTTCATAGTGAACAGACTCATAAAGCGCTTTATGCTGTCGGCAGACAAATAATTGTTAGAGATATTGCGTCTTAAGAGTTTGCCATTGAATTTACTTAACAATTATCTTCAGTCACGTTACGAATAAAATTTACATAATTGGCTAGAATTTTCACATCACCTTCGTATTTGTCTAGAGATATGCCTATATTCTGCTGGCTGTTGTAGCCACTTAGTGGTAGTTTCCGTTGTTTCTAAACGCTTCGTTACATTATAGTGCAGCGTATGTGCAACCTCTGTCTGGTCCCTTATTGGTCGACTCCATCGAACTCCAGACGATTCATCGTAATCACCAAATTGTTCAGTGAAATTTTATCAAAATTTTAAATGTCTAAGAAATAAAATTACAAAGTTTGTATGATAACTTGGCTATTAAAGTAAATGTAAATGTATTGTACGCATCCTTCATACGCGAAGCGAACTTTGGGTGAACATTTCAGATAAGAGGCCCTTATCGCGTCGTTATCGCATCTACATCGGTACATTGATTGAGCGCGTTTTGGAACTTCTGAGTTTCTGATTTATAATCAAACATTTTAAGACTACTTTGTCCGTCGCATTTTTTTAGTGTACCGTTAATAGACACGACATCGTCACAAAAGGGTTCGTTATTTTTCCCAAAAATTTCATTAGGTTTTGGTGTTGTCTTGCCCATGATTTTATTTTCACAATTCACACAATTTTTAATTCAAAATTCATGCAGGTTATCACAGAATAATAATATATATTTTAAAACTATCTATAGAGTCATTTTTACAGTAAAATTTTACCATTTTTACAGTTCTTTTTATATAGCCTACTATAATTTATAGCCATAAATAATAGTTATTCGTTAGAAACGGTATCATTATATAGAATAAGCATTATAAAACAAAAGAATTTTAATTACCCAAGGCAATAGATAGATACAGATACCTAGGTGTATGTAAGTAATCATTATCAATAAAATATTGTAATTGTTATTGTTAGCTGATACACGTAATATACGCGTCACTGATAAAATCTTCACACTTTTATGTAGAATTAATGCTTTAAAATATTTCACATCATTATGTAATAAATATAGTGGAAAAATATTTCATTCTCTATGGAAACATTTGGAGTGATAGATTCGACTCGATTGACGAAAAAAATTAGACAAATTTAGGCTGAAATGCATTGCGATGCATGGCAAGAAGTTGGCCCCTTGTTGCATAGACCTTAACCACCCTAATCCTTCTGAAATACGTGTGTTTGTGCGGTGCAGGTGTTCTGCGACATCGTGGTGCGCGACGGCGAGATGGTGTGCGTGGAGCTGGTGGCGCGCGGGCGCGGCGGCGCGGCGCAGGCCGTCATCTTCCTCGGCTCCATCCGCTACGACGCGCTCACCAGGGTCTACGAGTCGAGGGTCAGTTCTCCTTCTTACTGCTGAGGTTCAGACACAGAATACATGCATCTGGAATATCTCGCTCCCAAGCAAACATACATTATTTCTGTTCTGACCACATAGGGTTAGAGGTTATCCGACATGGAATTTCTAAGGAAAAGCTCGTACGTTGGGTTTCTCCGCCTAGGCTTCCCGACGCTTATTGTTTGAGCATTAGGGCTATTTTCAAAGTTCACTTTTGACAATTGTCACGGTTCTAAAACCGTCTTCATTTCACACTCACTTATAACTAATACTTACTATGATTTTTAAACCGAAATCATACACTAGGCATAAAATACACTATTTAAAGTATAATCTTTCAATTCTGGTCTAATACCTACCTAAATATTAACTAAAAACACAATAAAAACTGAATCACAGTTTTGTTGTAATATAATTGTCAATCTAGATTTGACAGATGTAAGGAATACGCCGGTAGGCATGGATATTTGTTCGCTTTCAATTCCATCTTCTGCTCCTTCCGCCCGTGCCTAACACGGGCAGAGTGTGACACAATATCAATATCATCCGTTAAAGCAAACCTAAGTCTTTTGGTGCGAACTTGTCTTTCTTTGTTTGGTTCTCATTTAGATTTTATTGGTCAACTTTTATTGCAATTAGCTATAAATGGGTGACATTTATTCAAGCTCATTCAAGGCAACGTTGCCTAGTTACTCTCAAGGATTTCAAATAATCACATGAGTCAATGTTTAAGGCATAAGGAAAATTTGTTTTTGTTATGACTCAATCTCATGTACATAATTAAGACTGGGGTCCCCATAAAAGTTTAAAAGCCACGGAAATGGTAGCTGCTGACGGTCAAAAGCTATTTCCGTGGCTGTGTAGTGGCTTTTCAAGTCTCATGGAGGACCCTGAGGATGTAAGAAAAAGGGCAAAATACTGCCAGGAAGTAAAATTATGGATGACGTGACATATGGGACACAAAACAGACAAATCTAACAGCCTAGAACAATCTGATTTATCTGATAATAACACGTCTTGCCAGTATCGGATTACAACGACACTATGGCATCTGCATGAGGAAAAATCGCGGATAATAAAATGAGATATACAAGATACTAATCGAAGTGGAGACTCGTTACACGTGTAGGGCTCGCACACGTCCGAATCTGTGAGGCAGCTTTCCAAAAGAAACGCAGCGTCTGGATATGGCTACGAGTATGAAATGAATCCGTAATTCCGTAAAGTTCCAATCTTATGGTCACCTTTTTGATATGAACTGTCAAAAATGCAATTGATATTTTTTTCATCGGTTATTGATAATGCACTATGAGTATTCATTTAGTCAAATCGTGTTTAGACCTCATCATGCTTTTATGACATGTAAATTTAGAAAATTTAATCATTACGTTTATAGGTTTTACGATTTTATTTACAGTCTAAAGACATATCTGGGGAGCTTATTGTGATAGTCGATAGTATGTCATATTTAATCGTAGGGATATTATCTGTTAACTATTTTATTAAAATAACGAATATTATTTATCAAAGGAGATAAAACGTCCATATAGAATTAAGTCCGAAACTCTTCATAATAATATGAAGTGTTATTGCAATAAAAGTGAACACAGTTGATAACATCGATGACCAGTTAACGATGCAAAACTCGAAACTGTTAATGTTTGTTGACCAAATAAAAATTTTGTTATTGTAGCTTTGATGTGTACTCAACATGTAACAATTTTATGATTATTGTGTAATTCGAAAATATTCAGTGTAGCAGCGACATAATAATGTCAATATGACATTGTTTGGTCTTACATAAGATCCTGTCGTTGCGGAGACGCGGTGTGAAACACAAGTAAATAATATAATAATCGTATGTAACATCACTGTATGTACGCCATTACAAAGATACGTGCAAGCTCTATAGGATATTATGGGTAACTTATTATTATCTGAGATTTTTTAGCTTTGTATGGAAGTGTTGGAATATTATTCTTTTTTACTTATTCGGCATTAATGAGTAGGGCGCATTTGTTAGCATCAGCGAGCAAGCAAAGTAAAACCGTAAAACCGTTGGTACTTTTGCAAGAGGTAGGTATCTATTTCAATTCCTCATCACAAAAAGAAGCAGATAGTCTTTGCGCTACGTTGAGCTTCGAGCCGTGCACGGTAAAATTCTTTCAAAGGAAATCAATGTTTAAAATTGAAAAGTTTGGTTTGGTTTGGCTTGACCGGCTGCACTGTCGATTGTAGGTATATATACAATGTCCGTTAAAGTAAATTACGTTTACAAAGTTTCTCAGTTGCACTATGTAGTATGTATGCAACAGGTGTGACGCGTCGGCGGCGGGCGGGGAGGGGAGGGAACTTTCCTCCATTTGGGGTGAAATGACGTCAGCCTGACATCATACGTAAATTTCACGTTCAGGAAACGTAATTGTTAAATTTTGCAGTATCAGTTAAAATTTAAAGAACAATATTAGATAACTCGTTATCAGTTACTACCTGAGCACATTAAGTGTCTACAGGTAGCATTAGGTGTCCCGATGGCAGCGGTTACTGCAATCCAAATGATTGTGACACTGTACTGGAGTTAGAAGTATCATTTTGTACGTTGCTTGATTCTATAAAGGTGTTGAGAGCCCATTAACTCTTTAGTAGGGGCTCCCAGTACGTCTGCGGCTGCAATAAGGTCAGTGTTTTCTTTTGTATAGTGTCGCGATCTTTATAGTTCAATGGAAACATTAATTGATCTTGTGAAACACCAATCTCGTAATTCCAGTTCTCCATGTTTTAGTTTCATCAGATATCGCTATCTACCTAGATATGACCTTTTGTGCGTTTCTTGTGGTGTTTCCATCAAAAATATTTCTATTTTATACGATCTTTAAACTACAAATTATCTACAATAAAAAAAAAACCGCCACCGCTGACACCTGCTTGTGAACGCGCAGTCCGCTTGATAAAAGCCGCTTCTGACATTACGCTATAGTTGCAAATAAGCGACTTTCGTCTCTAACTTCAAGACATAAAGCCGAGATTACTTACACAACATTTTTTGATTTTTCTATTTTTATATAGGCTTTTCTTTTAACTGTCTGTCTATCAAACGTGATATAAAAATTAAAAACTATTTCATGCCTCCCAATATTTAGATTTTTTCCCTTTTCATTATTTTCTAATTGTTGTGTACTAGTATGTAATTTAATAAGTAAAATAGGTAATTAGTAGTTACTGTTACATTTTACTTTTATTATACTTATTAATAAAGATTAAAGCATTTTTTTAGTCTAGGGTTCCATCAAGTATTTATTTTCCGAAAGGGTTCCGCTAGGAAAAAAAATTGAGACACGCTGACTTACTACATCCTTTTCTTTAGAACCTTCTCTATTTAATCAAAGTACGGTTGCGCTCCACCGCTAAAATTGACTTAAACGATTTGATGGCAAAAATGTTGAACTACCGGTTCAAGAATAGGCAAATAGTAATTAACAAGGTAATTGAGTGAACTGGTGACGGCGAGCAATTATAGTGCACACTCAGCGAGATAATGAACTCTACAGTGGGGGCTAATGGCCAATTAAAGGAAGACGTAAAGTTAGCCGAGGCTGACGCTTTCTGTCAGACAACTACGGAGATTGGTTCGGTTTTAACCGGTATGTTGATTACTGTTTGTGTCCTAGTGTTGATAAAAAGTTATTGATAGGCTACCCTCAAAATTTTAGCCTTGTATCATTATAAATGTAGTTAACCACACCATCAAAGAAAGTCTAGAAAAAAGTTAATTTACCCCTTGAAGGTCAGCGCGAACACCGGTATTCGCAAACAATAGATGATTCTATTATGTCTAATGACTAGTTACAGAGCTTTCTAATCCCAATCACGTTCTTATTGTATGGGGAATTTAATTTTATTCTTTGAATTTCAGTCTGTAAGAATAATACCTTGTAATGATACTTTGTTACTAATTATTTGTGGTGGTCGGGGCTATTTCGCATCACTGCGACCTAATAAGATCTATTGTGACCAGCCTCCTATGTAAGTTCTATTAGGTCCTTACCTATGAAATTGGTGTTTTGTATGGAGATTTTGGGGAATTCTGCATTTTCCATACAATTTTTTTTTCAGTTTTCTTTACAACGACAAATCCAAAGATAATAATATTTGGCATCTATCATTAGACAAGCTTTAGTAATATGTGTAATATCACACTTCATATAAATTATTTATCGTTTTTAAGTGAATGCAAATAAAATTATGTATTCGGGAGGCACTTAAAAAGAGTTGTCTCCGTGTCCAATTTTAACACAATTAAACTTACAACAAATTATCAAAACAAATCAAAAGAGCTCAAAAATATAGTCTATTTTTAGACCAGGTAATTATTTTTTAGGAATACTCTGAATCTTAATAGTTACAGACAAAATACTAAGAGAGAAAAAAAACACCAATTTCATAGGTAAGGACCCAATATTCAGGCCCTACAGTAACTCCAGCGGTTTACAGTAGCACAAGAGGTGCACTGGTGTTTCACGCTCTTGTTCGCAGAATCTGCAAGTGTCAGTGTCCTTCAGCTTCATGTTGTAATGGTGTCTGTTTAACTTGGAGTGACCAGTCAAAGTACTAATCATCACGCTCAGGTTACTCCTGTTGAGCTTTAATAGCTCGTCAGTGCGTTTGCGAGAGTATGGTAAAGCGTTTTTGTAGAAAATGGCAATTTTTTAAAAAAAAAACTGTGCTTTAGAGAAGATAAAAATCGTTATCTTTGAACAATTTACTACTTTGAAATATACAATACTGAGATAGTTGCTAATTATTATTTATCGTTAACTTTGTGGTTTGCGGTGAGTGCCGTGGAGCCCCCGCGTTACCCGACAATGCATCCTAATATGTACTGTTGTACGTGAGTAATTACTTTTGAATGTCGCTGTTAATGTTTACGATTATAACTCATCAGTCAGGTTGGCTATTATTTCAGTCCCATCTATACCTACATTTTTGTTAAAGTATTCTGGATATCTACTTATATTTGACCTATAAGTGTATCTTGAATATACAGATTTTCATTAAAATTTTCTTCAAAATCATCAGGTGCCACAAACGATAGATTAAATTAAGCTTTTGCGCCTCGTGTCTGTTATCTGAGCGGTTATAATGCCGATAAATTAGTTTGTGGTTTGCTTTTAATATCAACCCACTCTACTTTCCCATATTCATATACGAGTGAATCTTTTAATGATTGCTTGGGATAGGAAGAAAAAAAATCAAAAATCAAAAGCATTTATTCAGTTTACATGCGTCTTAGCGCATGCTAAAGCCTTTACAATATTTCGTGAAAAAGAAAAACTACGCCATCCGTTCAAAATACTACCAGAAGGTCTGGCACAGGCCGGAGAGAAAAGACAAAAATGCTTATTGCTTCTCGCTTTTTCGTTGGCGCGGCAGCGAGAGGCAATGCGTAATTTTATCGCCGGGGACTTTTTCTCTCCGGCCTGTGCTTGGCCTACAGGAGGCCTTCTTCTGAGACAAAATATTAAATTTTTAATTTAAAATGTTTAGTTTAAGTTCCGGGAATTGTGCTTATAAATAGATAATTACGTTATCTATACGCTATGATAAACAGTAATCAAATTTTCTATGACTATTTCGAGTCTGCCGTAGTTAATGCAACTGCAACAGAAGTCCGAGCACGTCTGCGGCGTGACATCACACCGATATTGTGATAAGAATGTCAAGTAATCTCGAGCGTGCACAGATAACGACGCACCGGACGGCATTCAGTTATTAACATTTTTAGAAAAATAGTCTTAAGTACATATAAGACAACCACTAGAAAACCCACGTGTTGATGTACCTAACGGCATATAGACAGTAATTGGTAGTTTTATTAATTGTAGTTAACGATTTGATTAGTAATTGGACACATCAACAGCCTAGTAACTTATGACCCGTTTTATTTCATTAATTTAAATGAATTTGTAATGAGTTGAAAATACTTATTATTGGTATAAGTCACTAATGGTAAACGTTTATAACCTTACTAATGATCATAGATCTGTTTTTTTTCGAGCTTTTATAATATTTATTATTATTTAACACGACAACACAGAAAATTACTTATTTTATTTTGTTGCTAGAGTTTTATTATTAGGTTTACTTTGCGAGAAAGAGATCTCTACTACTGTAAAAAAGACGCGATACAACGTGCGCCTGCGCAATTTGTAGTGACATTGAAATAAGTAATTTGTGGTTTGACTCATTTGACATAACCGGTTTGGAGGCGGTAGTGCCGCTTTAGGACGCGAAGTTTGAACTAACGATTAATATTCATCTAATACAGTATATTCTAGAATAACGTATAATACATTGACGTAACAAAGCAGCCTGCGCGGGGGCTCCTATTCGTTGCAGGATTGAAAAATATTTATGATTTTATTTGCTAGACCGAACCATCGGATAATGTAATATTGCGATGAACGTGACGCGTTTACTCAGGTTGGTTACCTTGAGGAAACGTGTTCAGAACGCAAAACAATGGCCGTGGATAGATTTAACAACAAAATAGTATTACATAGTAAAAAATTGCCCAGCTCATTGTTTCACAAAAATCAGACCCGTCGCTTTGGCTCGCCTCAAGTCATTACTGCAAATGATTTCCTCGGTTTTTATCGCCATCGTTTCCGTATTTAAACTAAGATCGTGTTGGGATGTTGAATTCAGTTGAATACTTTAGCGAAGAAATGAACAAACTGATGTTTTCAGTATTCGTTTCTGAGGAAACATACGACTGGTTATAGTGCGATTACGAAAATCTGCACGATCAGGGTATAGCTAGTGGAATTGACGTCATAAGCTAATTGCTGCATGTTGCATAAATGCTAGATAACCTAACCTAACGCGAGCCAGAGAACGCCTACGCTTTAGAGAAGCCGATATTCCGACTTGGAATATGGGTGTTTGTTTATGTGTATGGTCAACAATATACAATTAGCATTGCTGTACAACAATCTTGTAAAACAATCATTATCATTTACTCATTGTTTAGCACGTGTAAGTACATTAATGGTTTCTATTTGGTCACGTATTTGTAACGTTAGAAAGATAAAAAGTTTTTATTATTCCTTAAATTGGCAAATAAAAAATTGAAAATGATTATCAATTATTCATCCCGATTCATTGAAAGCTTAGTAATTGATATAAGTACCTTTACAAAACGAAGTTAGCTAGCGTCCAGCAGTTGCTGTCTATTAATTATCCATAGAAGGATCCGGGCTTATTCCTCGATTTAATCTAAAGCTCTGACTTATGCCAAATCTGCCTCTTTGTCCATGATATAAGTAATTCATCGCAATAACAATTCAATCAATACCCCATTCCGCGGTGTCCACGTTGTCCACGTTCGAAGTCTTGAGCTTTATTGCCTGCGTCCAAAAATAACTTGTGCCTCTGTCAAGGTCGAGGCTCTCTCGGCAATAGAGGCCCGCTCACTGATCATTATTATTTTTCGCCGCTGTTAGTTTAAAGTAACTCTGTTAGATAGATTTTAAAATTCACAGAGCGTACAGCTAATTAGGGTTTATCTGCATATTTGTCATGTTTATTTATGATATGCTAATAAGAGTTCAATGTTGAAGTCGGGATTAATATACGTACAAGTTGAACTTGCGTAGTATATCGCAACGTTTTACTGCGTCTGCATGGGCATCTCTATCAGAAACGGGTAGTAAGATTGAGTCTATCTTATCTACTGCTACTGTATAGCAACAGTACTTCCATTGTTATGTCCTGGCTGGAAAAATAAGACCAGTAATGAAGTTATTGACTGCTATGAGTTAACATCCACAAGTCAACAACGTGCACTGTGATCCTCGTTAGAGTTGCAGGAAAATGCAATTTTTAGTTAGGCGACTGTAGCTATTTACCATCAGGTGGATAATGTGCTAGTTTGTCAATACCTGATTGGATTACTGGACATCTTTCTTATCCAATCTTCTCTCACGTATTTTATGTACCTCTTTGTTCGGCACTTTTGCAGGATTGGCAGCTTTTTCTGTAAAAGCTGCCAAAGTGCCAAATAAATATTATAACCAATGATAAACTATATGCTAATGATATGATATGATTCATGCTATTGAATTATTATAAAACTAATTATAATTACTTAACGAAAATATAATAATACGATTTGATAATGATGAAATATGGATAAGATAATTTTTACTATGACGTTAATAAAACCGCTTCTGGAATCAGTCCCAAATAATGATCGCATACACCTTTCAGAACATAAAGTATGTATAGATAGTTTCTGAGTACTTGTGAGGTCTATGAGCCTTAGTAGGAGTTAATGTACTCGAATCAAGGGTTTTGAAGGGGGTAATGACTGTCGAGGACGAGTGATGGATGACATGTTAATCAAATATTTATGTTTCCCTATAGGTGTTTCACCATACCTATTAGGTTTTGGAATAATTCGTTGAGTGAATCATACTCCACAACTGAACTCGTCAATACTGTTCTAGTTTTAATTTTAATAATGTTTTAGTTAAAAATTTCGTCCTATTAAAATTACGGTTTGCATCTTCTACTTATTTTGATTTTAATAACAAAATGTTTGGCAACTATCAACTTGAATAGAAACTGTCTACCCTTTTCTTATCCTATCTATGCCATCATAACTATCCCTCCATTTGAGACCATTTTGGTTTTCGATATTAAATCAAATTCCTATATTTGTTATGTACAATAAAAACTATTGTATAAAGTAAATTAGATAAAGGTAGTATGCAAGACCAGCTTTTGATTTATTTTAATATCGATATCACATCTTGCCACATGACAGAGCGCGTGGGTGCCCCGAAGCGCTGGCTAGCTTCGTAACAAAACTAGGAAAGATTATTTTTTGTAACCACAAAATTCTTGTATCTTATTGTTGTATGATAAATAGCACTATCATAATGATGTTGTTATCTTCATTGTAATGTCGTGATATGAATGTCTTACTGTAAGATAAGGATTGCTTGGCGGATTGAGATAGTTTCCATCGGAGGAATTAATTTAGCTTCGTGTTAAGACACTTTTAATATTTTCGGAATTAATACCCCATTATTAGCACTTCAGCGACATTATTCATATTTTTGTAGTAAAACTAACCAATCTATTGCAAATGGCCACCACACCAAAAGAATGTCGAGAAAAGAACGTTGTTTTTCTCACATTCTATAATTATAAAAATGTATTATTAATATAGTGACGAAGGTTATATGTAATGAAAATTACATGATTAGAATGTAGTAAGCTAGGTCGCGCTGGGCGGGCGGTCTTCGGAGGCTGTATCATAGTCCATAACATTTGAGACAGTAGGGTAACTAGGCCCGAACGCTCAAAACTTCCGTTATTGTTACTAGTAAGCCCGAACCTAATATTTTCTTTATCATTGGTCTCACCGAGAAGCTTGTTATTTAAAAATGTTCTTGCTGTGTGAGGTTGTACAATTGTAAATTTATGTTTTTCGTGCTATGTAGAAGTCGCCTTAAAGCGTGTCTTCTCCGAGTGCGGAGCGTTTCGAACGCTGACGTAGTTTCCTAACTGCTTTCTTTGTATGCACTGTGTCTGTACGTCCGCGTCCTTGCCACACATATCGTGTTCTCTCGTCGAGCCGTATTACCACGTTCCCCCATTTACCAACTCGTCTCTGTCCTGATTCATACTCCATCTTTTAGAAATTTTCTTTGTTATTTAGCTATGATATTTCTATCGTAGACCGCTAAGATTTATTTAGCATTAAGATGCTTCTGGACTTATACTTAGACGACCCTCTTGGTGGAGTGATCGATGTTTGTCAAAATAAGAAACACATGGTTCGACTCCCGAAGGGTATCTGATTGTGCAATGGTTTAAATTTCCTTTGTCTTTTAGCTATAATATTTCTGTCGTAGACCACTAAGGTTTATTTAGCATTAAGATGCTTCTGGACTTGTACTTAGACGACCCTCTTGGTGGAGTGATAAATGATTGTCAAAATAAGAAACATATAGTTTGACTCCCGAAGGGTTCCTGTTTGTGCGATGGTTTAAACTATTTTTCATTGGTCGCGGTTTACATAGATTTAGTGTCCTCAACATAAGTAAGCTGTTTACTTTGAGCCATTTGATAGGTGTGATTGTTAAAATTTATTAACGTTTAACGGACACGTTATCCGACATTTATCCGTTCAGACTAGTTGAATAGAAACTGTTTTATTTAAATTGGTTTTTATTTATAGTTAATCTCTGTGCGATATCTTATGCTTATGACATATTGATTGATGTAGACAAGTAGCACATACAGAATTATATTCATTTAATGTACCTAGTTCTTTTTTTTTTTAATATCGAATGCACTATTAACTAGTAAGATATAAAAATCACATAGCATATTAACACCCAAACAGGATAGGTACCTCATGTCCTAAGCAACCGCCAAGATTACAACCGCTATCGCGCAAATTCTGAGTTTCAATTAAATAAGCGAGACCTTGAACCTTCGCGAATTGCGAGAAGAATATGACATCACCATTCGAACAGTAGCTCTTGTTTTCCAACAAACTAGCTTATCTTGCCCGTTGCTGATTGTCGCTGCGTTAATTACTGAGTTTGTCGATCAATACATTTTATTTAATTCAATTGCACTAGTGACGCAAGCATCCGCATCCACATTGACAACGTCTAAGTTAAAATTCAGCAACATTCCAAATGACAATTGGAACAATGACAATAACATCTATATATCTGATATTTATGGAGAGCTTTTTAACAATAGAATGGCTTTAAGCCGAGGCGCTGCGAGCACACGTATACTGAATAACTTGTAAATACATAATGATTCGGATGGATCGACAATATTCAGAATAGAATGTTGCTATGCATGTAGATATTGTTTAGACTTGAGTCTTAACAAATCTTATTGTTCTCATATAAAAAAAATAATATTTGTGCTGCTTTTTGAGAGGGATTCACAATTTTGCTTTTTATGGAGTTTCTAAAACGATTGGAAATTATTTAGACTTTAACCCAAATAAAGGGAAGGGAAACAATAATTGAAGTGAATGGTTTCACAATGACGGCTAATATTTGCATGAGCGATGGCAGACGATTGCTGGGCGGCGACGTCATCCGCCCACGCTGCCCTAGCAGGCCCGCCCAGGGCTGTTCAATCCGACCATTAAATTTTACCGTGGCAACAGACGCGGGTTAAAACTGGCCGCTGTTTACACGCTATGACGTTTGTACACACTCAATTAACCCACTGTTGAGGTGCCACTAAGGAATATTAAATTACTAACCTCGACATTAAACAAAAATAACCCATAAAAGCTTCAAAAGTTAATGCTTGTTTAGTATTATGTCACAGAACAACGGATAAATGTGGGTAGTGATAATGATGAATAAGCAAAGTTTTAGTTTTGATACTAATATTATTATGTGTATGTAATAGCTTCGGCTTAACGTGAACAGACTCCCCAATAGAATGTTAAAGATTTATCTGTTTTGCTCAGCCCTCGTGGCGGGGGTGGGGGGCATAATATTCGCAAGTTAGTGGGCGGCGTTAACTGGGGCGAACTATGACTTTTGGCGCCAACTCCAGCGCGGACCACGCTCACGTGATTGCTCCAGATTACGGCGACTGCTTTAACACCTGGTTATTAACATTAGTGTTCTAAATCACTCACATTTCTTTATATAAGAACAAAACTCGATATATTGTAATGAGCGTGAGCTACGACATTTAATTATAAATCGTGAATCTCAGGGCATGTGTCATAAAATCCTGGGGCAGAATTTGTTTATTTCAATTGTTGTGATTTTGAATCATACTTTATATTCTTTGTTGCCAGTTGGGTCTCATAAAAGCTGAATCTATTGTACTTCACAATTTCACATCGTCAATCTGTTCACAACCTTTGATATAATTTAGTTTACTGAAATTGTGACACAATGAGTATAAATAGGTACGCATATGTGATTTCCAAGAACTCCTAAAAACGAGCTTTGTGCGAAATATTGAAGGTCTCGGAATATTTGATTATAGCGTAGATGAAGCATAGGTTGGTATTAGTGCTCCACGATGGTGTGTGTTAATTGAGGCGGCGCGCGGCGACGCGGCGTCGCGACTTGTTGATGCCGCCGCCGCCGGCGCGCATCGATCATCGCCCGAGATGTTGCTCTCCACTACGTACACGTGCCTCGCTTTCACTGTGTTGCTCACTCTCGGTTAAGATTTCTTTTATTGCTTGTGTGGCCATGAATTTGGTAGCTATAAAATCCTCCAGTTGGTTTTTCCGATCCTGGCCGGTGGAATTTACACGTTTTCAATGCAGAAAGTTTGCATTTAGTCTTCTTATCTGTAGATTACTTTGCTGTTTTTACATTTTGTAAAATCTCAAAACATTTTCGTATCATTACTATTGTTCTTCATTTTTTTTATACTTTTTTACCTCAATATTAGCAGTATTATTTTCTATTGACAACAAAATGATAAATATGTGAACAAAGATTAGATTATACTAATACCTATCTTTATTGACATGATTCTGATTAGATTAGAAGAAAAAGAAACAGTGATATAAAAAAAATTTGATAGATATGCCTTAGATAGTGCTAGATGTGCACAAAACATAATTATAGAAGACTGATGCAATAAAACTGTATGTACAGTCGATTTTTAATTGTTTTTGGCACACATACGTGTAACATATGTATTCTATGAGTGGTGTAAGCCGAAAAGCCTAGATATTCACCGGGTGTATCCCGTACAGGTCATCGTCCTCAGTCGCTGTCCGAGCACGTAACTTCCTGCTGCCGAATTGGTGTGTCACGTCACTAACAACACAGTTGATAGTCATATGGCAATGGGCGCCACAGGTATTCTACCAAAAAGTATATCTGTGAGTTCGTTATTCATGTTGGATGATGATTACAGTTTGGACAGATTGAATACCTACTGCTTGGGGTTCTTCAAGATGCACGTGAAATTGTATTTAATTTGGTATTGGAAGCGTTTTAAAGCCACGCCATTCACCAATATCACAATGACGTAGGCTGCCTGCTTATCGTCGTCGTCGTCATCAGCCTATATACGTCCCACTGCTGGGACAGGCCTTCCTCATGGACAAACACATGAGGAGTATGAGCACCACCACGCTGGCCCAATGCAGGTTGGTGGGTAGAAACGGTCACAAATTCGACCGGGACCAACGGCTTAACGTGCCTTCCGAAGCACGTAGGAGCTCGAGATAACAAAGTCTTGGTCACCCATCCACGGCCTGACCATGGCGAAGGTAGCCTTTTTTTCGATCGAAGCCAAAGCGCACTGACCACTACGCCACCGAGCTCCCTGCCTGCTTATATCGTTGAAGTAATAGAACGCATAGATTGAGTATTGTGTTGCTTTATTATGATATGGACGTATTGTCCATATTTGTAGTGCTTATTACTTATTACTTTATAGTTAAAGTTCAAATCTTTATTAGTATAAAAACGACACTAAGTTACAATTCTCCCGCTTCTTACTGTCACAGTATTCGTTTCTGTTTATGATACTTTAGAATAATTAAAAAGCTAGCCAAAGCGCAGACACAGCTAATGAGTCAAGCTCAAGACCACGAGGTTGTCGGCCGTTATTTTTGAACAGTGACTCGTGGCTGCGAAAGAATATGAGTGCACTTGGACCGTCGCCAACGGAAACCTCGTAATTGTATTGATATTGGAGTAGGTACTGCCCGCGCTCCCCGCCCCGGCACGCTGTCCTCTGTATTTTAGACTAGTTCACCAAATTACTTTGACACAGATCACATCGGCGGCGACACCGTCAGAACAATTTGTAGACCATTTCGCCTGTTTTGTTTTTCACTTTCATTGGTAGTTTAAGCAGTCGTCATTAACCTAGTTGCCAGTCTATTAACTCCAGCTTGAAGAGAACGGAAGCCAATGAAGTCTCAGTACTTCAGTAGTCGGTTGGATTACTTTTAATGTCGAAACATTGTTGAGCGTGTAGTTTACACGGATTGTTTTGAACAATTGCATTGAATCGTGTGTAATGTGTGGTCGTTCTTTATCACGATACTATCGGTCAACGTACGCGGCTCGTATTTATAAGTGACCCATTTGTCACGGCCGCCCGCCCGTCGCCGCCCGCCGCCCCTCGAGCTTGCTACCAGGTCGGTACTTAGTATCCGATTGGGTGCCGATTGGATTTGTGTGGCTACGATTGACACTTTGAATAAAAAGGACCCATTATACCAACCCACGGCCATATACTATGGAGATAACATATTATAATATGTTATCTCCATAGTATATGGCCGTGATTATACCACGTGCTCACTGATGACTAATGTCAAAGTTTCAGATAATATGATTACGAATAATAAAATAGGGAGACGGATAATTCTAGGCCATAATTTTAATCATTAATGAGATAACTAACCTTTTTAAGGAAGGTGATTATTTTATTCATTTATTTCGTAGTTTTTTCTGCGAATTAAAGTTCCATTTCGATCAAAATTGTTCAATTTAATGATTTTTTGGTAATAATTAAAAATAGCATTAATATTTTTAATTGAGGATGTTAGCTGTGGTCTAAAACTAGTTATGATCAATGTAATACAAGCTTAGCTTTGACACTCTAGTTGAACATTGTTTTTATTTATTGAAAAATAGCTACTTAATTGAATGGTTCTCCTTCCACACACAAGAAACACCTCTTTCAAAAGATACCTACTCGTAGTTTTAAAGCACACTCTGCTGGATTTATCACAATAGTAAATCTAAACAATGAACACGCAGATGGCTGTGCAACCTTTGATTTTTGTAATTTATGATTCAGAGCCCTCTGATAATTATGTTGTGACGGGCCTTACTCCGCCAGCTTGTGGCTGTTGTTCGTTATTTTTACACGACAACCATTACAAAATTTACATACAATACTTGATATCTGTGTCACCCGGGACAGCTTCATGACGTGAAACGATCGAGGACATTGCCGTCCGTGGGGCCTGTAATTGATTCAATAAATAATTAATAAAATCATTATTGTTGAAAGTAGCACAAGTCAATTGGAAATAAAGGAGCTATTAAATTTCATTAGCTACTAGTGGCTTCCCGCGGGGTCACCGGTCCCATGGGAATATCGGGATAAAAAGTAGCCTATGTCCTAGTCTATCTGTGCACCAATCGGTTCAGAAGTTTTGACGTGAAGGCGAGACCGACGGACAGACAGAGTTACTTTCGCATTTATAATATTAGTATTGACTGTATTTTGATATGATTAAGCCATAATTTGCAATGTTATAATTTTCACACAGATTGGATTTAGTTGTAGTGCATTAACACATCCAAATTTAGACGGACACCTATTTATGAAAAAGTTTGGATAACATATTATCAGCGATATAACATTGAGACGTCTGTTTTATGTGTTAGTGATGATAATGAATCGTCCTATTCGTCATTGGTTATTGCAGGCGAAAATATGATTATAAAAAAACATCTGATAAATTTTCGTACAAGTCATGTTGGATTCGGTACTAGTGGTGTAAATCAGGTGAAAACTAAACATGCCAGGTAGAACGTCGATGAAAACTATGCGCACCCGTTCGGGTGTGCGGGTGTGCGGGTGTGAGAGCGTGTGGCTGTGGCGTTCCAGCAAACGTCGCTGTCGACGAAGGTGGCGCAGCGCATGTCGTTCGGGCTGCTGGGCGGCGCGGGCGCGGCGGCGCGCTGCGAGTTCGTGCGCATGAAGGGCCCGGGCGGCAAGGGCCACGCCGAGGTGGCCGTGTCGCGCCCGCACGCCGCCGGCGTCAGCACGCCCGCCTCCGAGCCCGGCCTGGCCGCCGCCGACCTCTGGGACGCCGACTGGGACGACGACCCCGAGGAGATGTTCATATATCGACACCAGGTGAACGCCATCTCTTACACGTTTGTTCTACGCGCACTGGGGTGACGACCCCGGGGATGACACCAGCCGAGGGCACCAGTACGCACAGCACGGATCGGAAAGACAAAGTTCCTGGTGACAAAAGTACTCGCTTGGCAATGAACGTTTTAGTCGTTCGGGACTTGTCTTCGGTTCGTGCTCAGCCTACTGGTGCTCACAACCCCTAATAAGTTTCTTTATGCGACATCATTAAACAAGCAGATTGTCCATTTGATGGTAAGTGACACATTTAAGACTTATTCATTCACTTGTAAATCCTAGAAGTATCACAGGAAGTTTGACCACATAAGATGTAAAGTCGCAAAACCTATTAATTTGACCGTTTGCCTTAACTGTCAAAAAGAAACACTCCAATGCAAGCATTGCTGCTTTGGCGTAGAAAGATGACCTTTTAGATCGTAGGCCTTCATCAAATATCAGAGAAGAGAGCTTCTCGGTTTTAAGAAACTTGCAACCGCACTGATTGCATCAAACACCTACTTGCATTAGCTTTGGAATTTGTGTTAGAGGTCGGTAGAAACCGAACCCTGAAATGATGTTCGATACCATCAACCCCCGTTCTTATTTGTCGAAACCGAAATACCAGTATCGACACTTCTGCCTGCATACAGGAAATGATGTTATGTCGTGTCGATTTCCAGCGGCGGCTCAGCGACCCCAGCGCGAACTTGAACAACTTCGTGCGCGGCGGCTGGCGCGCGAAGGAGTCGCGCGACAAGAGCCGCTCCGAGAACGAGGGGCTCGACGCGCTCGTCAGCGGCCTGGCCGAGGTCGAGGCCGGCGACCTGCGCGACGGTGAGCCGCTACATCTTATATGTCTATTCTAATCGCGGCTTGCTTTGGAAAGCGTCTTAGCGCTTGCTTATGTATGTAACACGTCATACTACGCTATCCATTTACAAAACTACCGGGTGTTCTGAGAAGAACTAGCTAGAAACTCGGCAAGATTCATGCCAGTTCTTCTTCCAGGCGAGAGTAGCTTGCCCACGCACGCACACATAGACACACACGAACCTATGGAATGCTAGACGGTGAGGGCACACGCATACATCACTAACGCACCCACATGCGCACACGCATATTAGTATCATAGATTTAGGATGTATAAGATACACATAAGCAGCTTGGAAACATGGCCAAAAAATTTAAGTCATTGTGTTGTGAAATGTCAAAGTTGTAGGTCTCGTAGAACAAACGGGGATGCTATGGCCTCTTACTCGCGAAAACATAACATATCTGTCATTCATTCGCTTTCTCTTTTTCTCTCGAGCGGTTTGTACTTGATTAGGATTTGTCGCTCCTACGCTTCATGAATCTTTTTGGCGTAGCGAAAATAATTCTAAATCTATGATTCATATCATTACTTTTTATACAACCATTTAATATTTTTTTTTTAAGAATTTTTGATTTATTTGTTTTTTTTATTGTTCGTCACGCTTTTCACGGTATTTGCTTTTGCCGTTTGTTTAAGTTCTATATTATTTTCAATTATTTCGTGTCGTTTGTTATGTCGTGTGTAAATTGTATCACTTTTCGCCCGTTCAGCGGCGCCACGTATTCGGTGACGTTTGGAGGAAGCCTGCGTAGTGCAACCCGCGTTCAATTGCAGCCGTAATGTCTTTGAGTTATGCCGCAAACGACACGATCTTCGCCGTGGACGACGGACGCCGCGGGGAAGTATCTGCAGATCTGGGAAGAACGTTCTGACGATTTATAAAATAAAAATTTGTACTGTGGCGAGCGTTTCTGCAGATTTTCTTCCAAGCGGTGTCCGGACGAAACTGAGCGGCGCTCGGTCTGAGAATTTTGAATTCAACTGCAAAAAACAAACGGCACCACCGTCTCTTTACAATACATAGCATGCCGTATTGTGTGGGGCGGGGAGCCGTTCTGTCAGCGCCGTTCTGTCGTTCTGTCAGATGAATTCGGAATGCCTCGAGGCTGGTTAGGGCACGCTGGTTAAACAAACAGCTTCGCACGGGTACAAGGATATCTGTGATTTGCTGCGACTGTATCCACAGCATGAAGTTATACAATGGACTGTCAAAATCTTCACTAATTTTGCACTCGATATGGAGAATTTTGCGATGAGACCATTCTATTCCAAAATGTCGACAAGGATAGAATATTTCATTCGCTTATATTTTCATTCGCTTAGAGGAAGACGGGACATCTAATGGCAGATTTCAGACCTCATCTCGGCTACGGCCCGATGAGTCTTTAATCTTGAGTCATTTTAGTAAAAGTTTAACTTTAGGACATGCCTGGAATGAGTTCGAGGATTTTGACAGTTTTTTTTAACTAAAGTGCTCGGAACAGGACGCAGAGTCACGAATCCTCGTGCGTGCGGCGGCGTTGTACCGTGTCGTGTGTGTGTCAGATGCGTGCGCGCAGGCTTCCTCCCGCGCGGTGATGCGCGCGGTGTGCGGCGCGCGCCCGGCGTCCTCCTCGCCCGCGTGTCTGTGGCGGCCGGCGCCCGGCGCGGGCCAGGCGCTGGGCCCGGCGCCGGGCCTGGCGCCGGGCCCCGCGGCCGCGCGGAGCCTGAGGCCGCGGCCGCTGCCCGCGCGCCAGCCCGAGCTGGCGGCCGAGGCGCGGGAGGAGCCGCCGCCGCCGCCGCCGCCGCCGCCGCGCGCGCCGGCCGCCGCCCCCGCCGCCCCCGCCGCCGCCGCCTCGGCCGCCGGGCGCGTGTCGTGGTACTGCACGCTGCCGCGCGCGGCGTGCGGCGTGGGCGCGGGCGTGCTGCGCGCGGGCCGCGTGCCGCCGCGCCGCCTCACGCCCGACGGCACCGACGTCTACTACTGGTGCGACCTGCCCGCCGCGCGCACAGGTTACCTGCCCCACACTCCACTCAAGGGGACCTCCACTCCGACAGTATACCTCCTGACGCTTGTACTCGATGGCGAGCTGTACGGTTTCAGCGTTCGCTACGACGCAGTAGATGGGTTTCGACGGAAAGGAATTCGCAAACCGAAAGAGATCAGCCCAGTATTTAGGACTACAGACCTAGCTAACGACTGTAACACTGATTCCATTTTGTCATTTAGTATTATCTTTTGGATTTGTTTCGATTGTCGCTCACGCACTGCAGGTAGTCGTCTGTAGTATTGCACTATTTTATTTTATTTCAGTTGAATCGTCCTCTAAACAAACCTTTAAATATTACTTTATGATTCTATCCGTACCACAGACGAAAGTCTCAAACAAAAATATGTATATTTGAATCAATGACTATTAACAGAAAAATCCACAACTTCAAAATATGTTCAGTCATCTCCTCACTTTTGACGAATGAAAGTCCCTTATTTCGTAATAAAAATAATTTCCTAGTCCTCATAGGCCTGTATATGTACGTGTCGGTATCTGTACGCAGAGCTGGACGACGGCGCGTACAACCCGCTGTGGGCGATGCGCGGCTTCACGCAGACCTTCCACCTGTGGAAGGAGGGCAAGCGGCAGCAGTCCACGCCGCTCAACGCCTTCCTCACCTACGTCACGCTGCCCTGGTGGACCATCGCCAAAGGTGAGCCACTACGTCACGCTGCCCTGGTGGACCATCGGCAAAGGTGTCACCACGTCACGCTCCCCCGGTTTACCATCACCGAAGGTGAGCCACTACGTCACGCTCTCCTGGTGAACCGTCGTCATAGGTCAGCCACGCCAACACCAGACGTTTCTCTGTGAATCAT
Organism: Parapoynx stratiotata; assembly: GCA_910589355.1. NCBI lineage: Eukaryota > Metazoa > Arthropoda > Insecta > Lepidoptera > Crambidae > Parapoynx > Parapoynx stratiotata. Next base: position 348,340 of record OU342460.1, read on the forward strand.
CAGTCATGTACTTGGCTAGCGTTAAGGGTGAATTACTGGGTACTGTGACAAAATATCTTGTGTCTCAGGTTGACAACGGGTAACATCTCATTAGCACCCAACAACTACCTTGTGAATTCCGATTTTAGAGCAATCTTGATGTACATAATAATATTAGGTCCCAATATTCGTAATCATTATAACTTATTTAATGATATATTTTTGTACTTTCAGATATACTCGATCATCGCGAGGAGCCGGTCCTCACGTTCTGAGCCTCAACGGACTGCCTTCACTCATCAACGTACCATTTACATAACGATTAGATATTAACCAAATGCAATAGTCTTATTCTATATAAATACATTGAGGTTATAATATGATTTTTTGTATGCTTTTGAATCGTGTGGAAGAAAGTGGAATCTTTTGTGAAGGTTTCAAGTTATGAAAAGTCTAAGTTCTAAATTTAATTCGGTTTTAGAGATCAGCACATCAGTACTAAACCTGGAAATGTTAGGCGTTTAACTAAGGTGTCAGCTAAAAAATAGATATTGAGAAAAATATTTTTAACTATCTGCAGCGGGCTACAACTAGTCAAAAATTCTTCATCCGCGGTTGCGGGTTTTTTAACTATCCCACGGGAACCCTTTATTTTTCCGGAATAAAAAGTATTTAAGATGTTGACCAGGGATATAAGGTATCACCATGCAAAATTTCATTGAAATCCATTTCGGAGATTAGCCCGTACAAACAGACTTACAGACAGAGAAACAAAAAATTTAAAAAAAAATGTTTGGTAATTTGACTCTTTTTGCATCCCCTGACTTAATATTAAGCATTTTTTTATGTAGAGACATTCGACCTCTACAGTTTTATTATATGTATAAATTGTAATTTGTTTTCAAACAATTGTCAGTCCATTCTCACTTGCAAAAAGAACTTAAGAACTATGTTAGAAATGTATTATTTTGAGCCTTCAATAATATGCAATAGCACGCAATTGCGTGTACGCATGATGCATATCTGTATGTATCAATGAGCATTCTCCTTGTCTAATATGTAGCTATATTCTACAGGCAATCCATTAGGGTAATATATCGTGTTCGTTCGCGGGAGCGCCAGCCTTCGTATCGCTAATACTTTTCGCTGATCGTCCTAAGCTCGCCTAAGTTCATAATCGTATATTTAAAAAGTATTTTGCATGTCGCGGATTTATTTATTGTTAATAATGGATTGTGTAGGTTATATTATACGTATATGTTACTGTAAAATCTCGAACTACGGTAAATCCAAAGATTTACCAATTCTTAATGACAAATGTCCAAAAAGGTTTGCGATTCGAACTTTTACCACTATTCACTTGGTAAATCATAACTAGGAAATGTATTCTGGTAAATATACGACCTCCATGACGACCGTATGACTCTATGACGACCTCCGTGGGCGAGTGGTCTGTATGCCGGTCTCAAGGCGTCGCCATCTCGAGAGGTTCTGGGTTCGATTCCCAGTGGGGGCAAATGTTTGGGTGATGAATTTTCAGGCATTAGCTCTCCAGTCTTGGATGTTTATATATATTTCTATATATTCAGATTATTTATTTATCTATTAAATATATTTATCCGTCATCTAGTGTCCATTAGCAAGCACAACACAAGCAGCATTAGTTGCTTAAAATGGGGCTAGTTAATAGGTGTGAATGTCTGAGGATATTATTATTATTATTGTATAACTTACATTTACCATCTTATACCAACCAATCAAAAGGCAGCGGTAGCCGAGTTGGGACGGACGGGGCACTACTCCTTTGAGAGGCCGCGGGAAGCGCGGGTTCGATCCTACCGCCTGTACCACTGAGTTTGAATAAAATATAAGTACAGTACATTGTGAATATTGCTTGCCTCACATTGTGCCCGGTGCATGGCAACAGACTTGCCCCTGTTACATTAGGACCTAACATAGCTGGCGAAATGTGGGTGTTCAATACCTCTGCCTACCCCTTCGGGGAAAGAGGCGTGATGATATGTTATCTTAAATCTTAGGATTTACCATAGTTTGAGCTTTTACAGTAAAATATACATTTTACATACAATTATGCCTTTTTCCGGTATTATCTCCTCTATATACGATACCATTAATGGTATGGAACTTGTCAGTTTACTAAAAAAAATAGTTTTGCACTTTGTTTAATACCAAAATCAGGTTGTAAATCCGGTTTCTGCTGACCATACTTATCCCTTAGTATGAGGCAGAAAATACAAATCAATTTTTAATAAATGATTTAATAAATAATCAAACAAACGAAATAAGCCTTAATTTTCTAAAAATAAGGTTCATTTTTCATTAAAATAAAGATAAAATCGTTATTCCCCTATCATAAACCTACATTCACAATTATTATGATTACAATCAGATTGTCATTATGATTATAAAAATTACACTGCATTATGATCGTTTATCTGCTATCCACAGATATAATGATATTATAATGATAAAAGATATTACGTGACCAGGATTTGTTATTAATTACTATGTCTGTTTAGTTTTTTTTTATATAAATTATTGTCTTTGCTTTGATTTTACATTTCTGCACTCAGACCAGTTTTTGCTATATGTTTTATGTTAGGTACTAATTCTGTATGTAAATGCAGTCAGTGAATAATGGTTACATCTATAACAAGCTTTAGATAGCTTTTATTTGCAAATATAAATGCTGATTCATGCAGTGCAGACTCAGTTATTCATAATGTTATTCAAATATTAGTTAGTAACCTATACCACCCGAAATAGATGTAGCTCATGTATTATGTGCATTTTATAAAGGACAATGGGCTGAATGGTACCAGCTCCAATAGCTACGCTGGTAGTGTCGTTTGAAAGGTCTTTCCAAGACGAGCAACACCTCTTAAGACCACCAGTTTCAAATCTGCTTGCTTTCGGAGATAAACGTACACCAATATTACACAACTCATATAGAACTACCATTTATAAAAAAGAATAACTCTGAACGGACTGAGATTTTCGTACTTTGTGCGATAATAACTTTTATTCAGCTCAAAAATACCTATTTAACGTTGGAAGGTGAAACCAGATTCCATAGAAACACTGGTATCATCTCTACTAATTTCAAAACGTGAATTGGGCTGGTCCCATAGCAGTCGTGTTACTACATCTAAATGTCTTTTCAAATATATATTGGTTATGGCTATTGGACCCGCTCCATTGTCCTTTATACAACTTTATATAATGAGTTCAAACTGTTCGCTGATATGATGCTGTGTGTATACTATGACCTATTATTTCTAAGTGACATGAAATACATAAGTAAAATAAAAAATTTGTTAATACTAGAGGTTAATACTGCTAGCGCCCTCTAGTGGTTGTTTTGTGAACTACTTCCATTACCGGTGTTATCTTTTTAGCACTATTATGGACCACTTACAGGAAATAAAATCAAGGTTTATAACTAGATTTAGTAAGTTTTTGAAATGATTAAACATTTCAAAGGCTGAAATGTCAATGTAAATTTCAATAAAATCGACTTTTACAATCTGATCTTTATCATTTTCTAAAACTTTAAAGAGAGCTTGGAAGATGATCGTAATGTTTATACCATTAATATTAATTTTACTTTTTTGTGATCAAGTAGAGTAGAAGTTAGAGTGAAGGTAGGTAGAGTGAAGTTTTTAAGGGTCACTTGCAGGAAACTTTAAACCTAGTTTAAATCTTTATTTGTAATTTTTTTAAATGAGCCATAGTATAATTGCCAAAAAATTACAAAATCGAGTCTTATTTCTATTTAAATTCATAAGCAAGCAAGGGCAAGTGGCCCTTTAAAACCAATGCCTACAAATTTACACAAAGTAGTAGTTTTTTTGTTTACCTAACATTCCAAAATATTGTTTGGATCTCGAAACTTTTATCTTCGAATAGAATAGTTATGTGAACTACTTTGAATTTATTCTTATTTTTTTTATTATAATTAATTACGTGTGAAATTAAATGTGAGGTAAATTGTAAAATCAAATTACTGGTTAACTTATGATTATTATAATAAAATCGTTCATTCAGCTGTCGTCCAGCGCACACTGTTCAGACGACCATGCCAGTCCTATATCGTAATACTAAAACGAATCTTTATTATAAGGATCTGTAAATAACATACGAGTCCCTACAGTTGCTTGATGTAAAATATAACTACAACTAGTCATAGATCCTTATGGAGTTAAGGATGTTCTTTTGTATATTTTTGTATTACTATTAAGCTTATTGGACACTAGAATATATTTAATATAGCTTAATCATCACACAAGTGATAATATATCCTCAGTAGCATAAATATGAATATAACGCAGTTGTATTCTACTGCCAGCCGGCGACTCCCCATACAATGTATGTCGTGACTATTATATTATTTTTGTATAAAAGTTGTATGTTGAGAACGCTGCCTGATGTGCGATATTAAGAGACATTGTTAATGTACATTGATGTACGGAAGCAAAGGAATATGTATTCTACTGTCGTGAGTTAAAGTTCAATGTTCTAAGGCCCAATTGCACGATCGAGAGTTAGCGCTTAACCCAGGGTTTGCCCATATATTTGCCCCAGGGTTAGATGCTAACTCTCGACCGCGCAATTGGGCCTAAGTGTGTTTTTGTTAACAAGCAGAAGAAGAGAGAATTGTACAAGGCGGCTTTATTGTTAAACAGCAATCTGTTCCCTTGTTTTTGTGGAAAAAAAAAGGAACCAATTGAAGATTTTAATTAATCAAAAAAGATTTTAATGAATAATCAAATACTTTCATGTTTCAAGTGTGTTTGCTTAATAAATAAACATCATACATATCATTACGCCGTTCACCCCGAAGGGGTAGGCAGAGGTGTTAACGCCCACATTTCGCCAGATATGTTAGGTCCCAATGTAACACGTGGCGAGCCTGTTGCCATGCACCGGGCACAATGTGAGGCCAGCGATATTCACAATAAACTGCCTTTTTTTAAACATATCAATAAATTGTGCGTGTTAACACATTTGCCTGCACCTTGTTAGCACATCATATGTGGAGTGTACTAAATTACGCTGTTTTGAAGTGTACTCCGAATGGCTAACATGTGGGTGCTTATACAGCCAGCAGCACCTTGCGCTTTATTACATAGGAGTTAAGGCTCAAAACAATATATAGTGTATTGTGAAGTTGCTTCCGTATATCAGTGTGTTGGGGAAGGGTACTAATTCGTATGTGTGGAGATGTAATCTAGTCGACGCTACCACTGACGTGGGTTTGATATTTGTATAATTTGACTGAATAAAGTACTGCGAGCATTACTCAGGCTTTTATTTTTCTCTTGCGACAGGCAGTGATGCGGTGTATGGAGCTGTCTAATATTATAAGATGATTTCACCTACTCATGCTTATGGGCCTGTGCGTATGGACTTTTGATATTATGAGTCTAGAATTGGAAAAATTGTTTCCAAAAAATATTCTTAAGTAGGTAACAAAAGGTTAGTGATAGGTGTTTGATGGTCAATGTAATACACTTACCTGTAGTTGTAATTGTTTGCTTTGACAATGGACTACACCATTATTTTACATGACTTCATATTATTACCTGAAACAGAAAAAACAAATTCGTTAATAACAGATAGTATTCAGTACCATTTCATTCATCCCTCAAACCCAGACTTTTATCATAACTTTTTTATGACTACTAAAACATCCTACTGTGGACTATGCTAAAAAAAACAGTAGCGGAAGTTTTGGTTGTGGCTGTATATTAATTAATATTGTATTTTTAAATCTTTTAATCCTTCAAAATTTTAATACGTAAATATATGTGAAATGCGAACCAAAAAACTAAAACGGAGACATCAAAATATTGTATTTATTATCAATTTACATACATACAAATAATCACGACTTAATAGTCATAATTCCCCTAAGGGTTAGTCAGAGACTAGGCAAATGCACCGCAGAAGCAGTCCAAGCAGACTGCACTCAGCGTGACAGGTGACAGGTGAGCCCGTCACCGCTATAAGCTATTGGATGGTTGTGCAGTTCTAACGCCAGAATCAAATATTCATAATCAGTAATATTACTGATATGAAAAGACTATAATAATATTAAAGGTAGGTATCCTGTAACATGACCAAGTGAAAACATTAACAAAGCACGAATGCATCGTTGAGGCTGACGGAGCGATGCGCCACGCGCCCGCGCGCTAATCTGCAGTCATCTGACATTCTCATTAGGATGCCTGCTCGTGTTGTTACAGATGTGAATACCAACACAAACATAATGCCTGACTTGTTAATTTGGTTTTGGATAACACTGGAACTGTTACACAAAGCTGATGGGCAGGTATAGAATATGTTACGGATATTAGGTATATTATATTAATTCCTACTCGTTGGCCAAGTGGTTAACAGGACTTTTTATGTATAACGCCTATTACATTTTCAGGCAAAGATTGTACCGTTCGACTGTTGTTTTGTATCGCCTACAATGTAGACCCTACATCGTTTTTATGCTTAAGATTTGTGGTTTTTATGGTTCAAATATCCTCCCTGTGTCAACGGACTTAACATATCCGGCAACATGTGTGTGGTAAGAACTCTGCCTACCGTTTCAGGTTATTAAATTGCTTCTAAGGGTTCAAACTCCAAAGAAAGGCAAAGGCACTCCTGTGGAAGGAAACGCATGATCAGTTAATTAGTAGGAAGTGTTTAATCAAAATCTAGGATGGCCGGTGCCGCTGACGCTGGCGTGGGCGGCGCTGACGGCCGCCGGCGCTCGCATTGCCGCCGACGACGCCGCGCGCGCGCCCGCCGCCACACTCATTCATTACCTACGAATTGCTCTAATTCAGTGCAAATTGGACTTGACGGGAGTTTGGTTCGGCTTGGATAAGCGCTGCCACTAGAATCAGAATTTGGTAAGTAGGTATCATAAAGAATATTTTTGAGTAATTAAGACGATAGGGGTACTGAAATGAAATTATTATGCTTAAATAGCCTACAACAAACGTGACAAAGACCAAACTAAGAATGTACACTTACCTATCTTTTTCAAGCCATTTTTAAAATCTACCACGAAAGTTGGACTGTTTAAGTTGACCTACTTTCGTTATGTGTTTAATTAAGTACCTAGTGTAAATGAGCCTGTTTAATATTGTGTCGGCCGAAGTACATACGAATTAGTTTATTAAGCTGAAATATACTTCGTACTTTAGGTATTAGGCCTACACCACTAAGACTGCAGTTAATCAGCTGACGGTGACAAAGCTGCATGGGTGGGTGCAAACACAATCGCTGTGAGATCAGTGGCGGGGGCGGGGGCAGCTCGCTCGGGCGGGCGGATATAATTATGTGCAAAAGTGATTCAAACCACGCTAGATTTATTTGATAATATTATGCAAGGTCAAAATGTATATTAGATACTAAAATATGTGTGAAATGCATAATATGTACCTACCTAGTAGAATATTAAGTAGGTAAGTATACTGTGGGCTGGATAATTTTTGCTAAAAATTGGTCCAACTTGTAGGATGCACATTCAAAGCAATTATGCTTGGAATATAAAATACAAATGACTGGTGACTACTCAATAAGTAGATAAAACATTAGCATCTGTAAACCTGACCTAAGTGATCGCAAGGCACACTCACACCGACCGATTATCCTGAAATAGATTAGAAATAGATTTTAATGTCTTCGACGGTAATACTGCACGCTGTAAACGAGACATTTGACCTAAAATATAAGTAAGTACGATTTCGTACTTTAGACCTAGGTTTAGAACTCAAAAACAATACGTGGTCTGTTACTTTCCGTAATTTCATTTTCCGATTTTCCTTACCAAATTATTATAAACAACAACAACATATCTCCTTCTCCGGAGGGGTAGGCAGAGGTGTGAACACCCTACACACACTCTTGGTCATAAATAAAGGTAGAAGTTGTGTGACATTGTTGTTGGAAATATTTAGAACCAAGATACGGAACTTATGAATGTTGTAACATGGAAGTCTTATCTGCGTCGTTTTCAGTTAGAGTGAGAGGAAATATAAATAATACTAATAAGGTCTGTATTCGCAATATTTGTTTGCTCAATTCAATGGGTGTCGCCAGTCGCGACTCTTGACCCTCGTATCGGCGCGGGCGCCGCCGATAACGCCACTCTTCGCCTGCCCTGCTCAAAGCCACTCGTAAGTTTATATCACTATTTCTTGAAATTACTTCACAAGTCATAAAAAGTTATTTATATAAGATTTTATATTACTAGGTCTTATTAGACATCTTCTGCTGCGTATCGTACGATACGTAAAGTTGAAAGTTGCGGTTGGCATTCAAATTCATGATTCTGTTACCTAGTGAAGCAAGTGAGGTCCAACGAGAGTCTTGATTTGAGGTACTTTCAGGTTTTGCATTATTTTCAATGGTGTTAATGATGCTGAAACTTTTTTAGTAAAACATTATACGGAACGTTAAAAACAGAATAGAAAAATGAACACCTAAAAGAAACGAATACGGAACGTATACGAAAAAACTTGCCCATTAAATCTGAAACAAAGTAAACGAATGATGGTTTTAGACATGGATTCTATTTTTCTTGTTTCTCGTAAGATACTTAGCTTTTGTTTATTCTAGGTGAAGCAATGTGGCATTCGTCGAGTGTGCTCGTGCTCGGCGCATTGTGCGCGAGCGTGCTGGCGAGCGTGCGCGGCTGCCCGCTGGAGCCGCCGGCGAGCGCACGCGCAGCGCCCAAGTCGCCCGGGGACAACTTCTACCGGCTCGTCGTCAACGGCGACGTGGAGCGGTACGAGCCGGGCCAGAGATATGTCGGTCAGTATAGCCACAGAGTAAAAGGGAACAGAGCTCATACATACATACATACATTCACGCCTGTAATTCTTGAAGAGGTAGGCAGAGTCAAAGGAGCACTGTGTTCCTTAAGACCACATTTAGCCATACAAAAATTGGGTTTGGTCAGATGAAAAATCGTAGTAGTAACAAGTGGCTGGCTTATCGCCTACACAATCACAGACCCAGTACCCAATACGCACTTAGTCACATTTTACGACAAGCAGAGCAGTTGAGAGCAGTCAAGAAAAGCAGTTGGTACATTCTTTTGGCGTCCCGGACCCACACGAGGACAGAGCAAAAGATTCTTAACTAGTCAACAAAACGAGATACAATAGAAACATCTATTGATTGCGAACACCGGTGTTCGCGGTGCCCGCCAAGGGGTTCAAAGCGTGCGAAATTCAGACCTATTTTGATACGGTTGCCACTTGCCAAATGTGTGACGAGTTGACGTAACAAAACCCATTTATTATTTGCCCATCTGGACACACCCATATTTTTTGCATGCCTACATAGTGTAACTCAAATTTAATCTCATAGGTTTTTGCCAACTGGACACATTCAGTTTTTTTATAATAATCTGGTTAATAATCTGCCTCATTTTTTTAAGAACTTTGTTAGATTCTATTTAAATTTCACTCTGTAGCTGTCTGTAGCTTAAGCTGGTAGCCTAAATTATTCGCTTAATCATCAAGTTGCAATAATAATGGTTGCACTGGCGACCGGGACCAACGGCTTAACGTGCTGTCCGAAGCACGGAGTTCAAGATCGCTAAGTTTTGGTCACCTATCCATAACCAAACATTCTAAGTCATGAATAAATCTGGAAACCTCCAAGTAATAATGGATCCTTACAAGATAAAAGCGCCTTTGTTTTTTTTATAGCAATCTTACAAATAAATGTAATTGTCTTTATATTTTTCTATGTTTAGATATTGTATACGTTTCTAGACGCTCATGATAAGAAGCAATATTAATAGATAAAAATGACACGTTTAGTCTTCTCTTCCCAAATTTCAAGGACCTAAGTGGCCAAGGCAAACAGTCTAGGATTGCTATTCGTGTGTTGGAGTCCCGGCTAGGGCTTAGATACATTGCTTGCATATTCTATGGAGATTTGTGACTGCTTTCTTGTTTATCCAATTAGTTAAAAGATGATATCATCATTTTACGAAAAACAATCTAACACTTTCAAATACCTACAAACTTCGCGATAGCTTGATCCAATTGATAATGAAATGTCGGTTGAACGATAATAATATTTAATACACGTTGTGTTTTGCTGGTAATAACTGATATGTTTCAGGGAATCATTAAACAACAATGTTAAATGAAACAATGACTAAAATATCAGCGACTATTTTATAATTTTTGTCATATAATAAGTATTAGGGAAAAGAAAACACTACAAATATTTGCATGTTTACAAAAGTAATGACCTTATTACGATCTTCTATATTGAAATGGGGTTTACAAGGCAACCTCAATTTTGATTTGAAATTCAATGAGAAGCTGCCAAAGTTCTAATGTACATTATTATTCTTCTTCTTCTTTTTCCTGCCCTGTTCCCAATTCTATTTGGGGTCGGCGCAACATGTCTTCCTCTTCCACTCTCCTCTATTTCTCGTCAAGTCAACACTCACGCCCATCCTCATCAAATCATCATTCACACAATCCATCCATCTTTTCTTTGGTCTTCATCTCCCTACACGCCCATCCACTTTCAAGTCCATAACTTTCCTGGTGACATGATCAATCTCCCTTCTCATTACATGTCCATACCAAGAAAGTCGTTTTTCTCTCAGTTTATCAGCAATTATTATTATAGTCAGATAATACTAATGACTATGTAGTGTTAGACAGTTTCTTTGGCGTGAATAAAAAATATATCCTAATTTTACATAACGACGAAGCCAAGTAACAGGTCAAGGTTGGAATTATTATCAGTTCTGATCACCTACGATATTATAATATGTCATGTGTAGACCACATCAGCCCGTGCGTCATAAATCACAGTCATGTGTTGTCAGCACAATCACGCACAGGCCGAGGTGCCTTAACTTTGGTAGGTTCTGAAAGCGGCGAAAAAGCCCTGAATAAACTGATGCTTAAATTCAGGCATTCTATTGTATCCAGAATGGTTTCATGTTAATAATATTCTAAAAGATAAGGGAGGAGCTCGGTGGCGAAGTGGCTAGTACGCTTCGGCTTTCGATCGAAAACAAAGCTACCTTCGACATGATCAATTCGTGGGTGGGTGACAAAAACCTTATGATGTCGATCTCCTTCGTACTTCGGAAGGCACATTTAGCTGTTATGCACCCGGTCGGTATTGCAACCGTTTTTACCCACCGACCCGCATTGGGCCGGTGTGGTGGTGTTACGGCCCATACTCCTCATGTGTTTCTCCATAAAGAAGGCCTGTGCCCGACAAGTTAAGTATTTCTATGGCAAATCCTCAGACTCAAAAACGGATGAACATCAATAAACTTCTGTTTCTTTTTGGTTAAGTTCTATCAAAGTATTACTTACTAGATAAGTAAATAAAGATCTCTGCCCAGTTTACCGCTACACCACACCGTAGCATGCCATATCCGTCTCAAGCTGCATTCGACCATATTCCGTGTCACTAAATGGGGGCTCGAACACCAATAAATGCTTAAATTTCATTAGTCGAATTTTGGCTGTGTCTACAGCTAAAGCATTTTTGGTATTACTGAACCAGTATCGCTAATCGAAATTTGGACGAATTCGCCTTCCGACACGTAAAATATTCTTCGTGTAAAAATGTATCGGTTGCTGATAAAACGGTCTGCAGTTGAGCTCAGACCTTGATAGAACCATGGACTTTTTGTCTCAGACTACACATTAGATACGAATATGCACTAATGGAACAGCATATTCGTATCATTTCTGACAGATTCTGTAATATTACGACATTGTATCTGTGTATGTGTCCAGCAGACGCATGTCCAGCAGTGGACATGCGTAGGCTGATGATGAAATGAATGGCTCAGTAATAAAACATTGCATTTCCAGTGACGCTGGTGGGCTCCCGCACCCACGACGTGGTGCAGCAGTTCAGCCGCTTTAAGCTGACGCTGGAGCCGCTGGACCCTGGGGCCATGCGCGCGCCCTCGCGCCAGGGCCAGTTCCAGCTGTTCGCCGACACGCTGACGGCCTTCGATGAGGAGTGCGTCAACTCCGTGGTGGAGGCCGATGACCTGCCCAAGACCGAGGTGCAGGTCATGTGGCGCGCGCCGCCCGCGGGCTCCGGCTGCGTATTACTTAAGTAAGAATAATCTTAATCATCATCATGTTCCTTCATTGTTTCCACTGTTTATTTGGGGTCAGCGCAGCATGTCTCCCGCTATCACTCCTCAACTCTCTGCTATCACGCGCAATATTAACACTCACTCCCTTCCTGGCCATGACCATTGTTCACACAATCAATCCATCTTTTATTATTAGAGACAATATTGGCTTTGTTTGGAAAAGAGAGAGTGAGCATGTCACGAGAAGAGTTATGAATATGAGAGTGGATGCTAATGCAGGGAGAGAAAGACCCAAGAAGAGATGGATTGATTGTGTGAATGAGGACGGCTAGAATGACAGTGAATGTTGATATGGCGTGTGATAGGGGAGGGTGGAGGAGAAATTGGGAAAAGGGCAGGCAAATGATCATATATGTATGACATTTGAAATGAATTCAATATTCAAAAGCTAAGTAAGTATCCATTCCATTATATTACCTTGGCTTATACAACAAGAACAAGATAGAACGTTTTTAAAGACATCTGAAGTAGTAAAGATCACTGATTCATTATTCTTATGTTGTAAAACAGTGAAAGAAAGATAGGAAACAAATTCAAGAACTCGAATTATTGAGTTAATTACGTGTTTGCTCAATTTGTTAGTTTATTGGTTCCTAGACTGTTGGTAGACATTAAGATTAGGGTACCACCTTATTACGGTATATACTGAAGGTACCGCTTGCTTGCTTCCCAGAGCCATGGTGTACGAGAACGAGGGCCGGTGGTTCGCGGAAGACGGGCAGCTGACGCGGCGCGTGTGCGAGGACACGGCGCGCGCCGCCGCCGGCTGCTGCGCCTGCGACGACGCCAAGTACAAGGTACAACACCACAACACATTGCCCTTTATTATTTTGAAGGAAATGTTGCGAGTGCTTGCTAAATGAAGATAGCAACGAACCTCTCATTTTCTTTTTGGAAATCACGGTTTAATTAAAGAAACATGTTGCCGGTACCGGATGAAATTGTTCTTACAATTTCTCTTACTCGTAGTGTAAGATTTCATTGTAAAAATCTTCTCACTTGTAGTTGCGTTAGGAAATATAAATTTCTATGAGAAATGTGATCCCAACTAGATTGGGATTATTTATTATTAATAGATTTTAACTAGATTGGGACGCTTTTAACGTTTCCCATAGGTTCTTAATCTAAGCGTTTCCCCATGGATTTGCCTTCCTTGACATTTCATAACGTAAAAGCGAGAAGTTTTTCACAATGACAACTTACAAGGGGTACAGTAAACAATTTTTTGTGTAAGATGTAAAATCAATCGTCACATCATAGGACGATGCATTACCATTTTTCTTGTGGTTTAAAACGATCATAAAACTCCTGAACTCCTCCTCCTGAACTTTGAACTCAAGTGATCGAAGCAAGGTATGACTACAGATATATTTCGTTTGCAGATGGTGTTCGAGGGTCTGTGGTCTCCGCAGACGCACCCCAAGGACTTCCCCACGCAGGCCATGTGGCTGACCCACTTCTCCGACATCATCGGCGCCACGCACCCGCAGAACTTCTCCTTCTGGGGAGAGGGGCAGATCGCTACTGATGGCTTTAGGTTAGACCCTGAACAAAATACTTTAGCTCATATAAAATTCCCGAAGACAATAAGGTTAACCGTAAACGTTACACTTTTTTTATTGACATGAGACAAATACTCTTGTCAATATATAGTATATGAGGTTTAAGGTTGTTTTAAAGATAGAGATAATTAATTATTATGTAGTGACAACCCTGTCATATCATTCTTGTGTTGTGCTTTGAAGGGGTAAGCCAGGCTGTCATATTGCTCATTTCTCTAACTTAACATCTATATCAGAAGATGTCAAAAACGTTGAAGTCTCCTTAAGAGTTGAAGGTAGATGCAATCCTACAGGTACACGTATGCCCGTGTCCCGAGCCCGGGTCCCCCTTATAGCGCATGGGAGTTAAGCAAGGTACTGTTTACTCCTGCGATTGGAATCTAACCGCAGGGACGATTTAAAATTTATTTTATATATGACAGGCAAGCTCTTGGTCTTTATCTCTCTTGATAGTAAGTGACGATAAAACCGAAGATCACCATCTGATGGATTCTTTAACATCTGAGATTCTGAGGAACTGGCTATCTTACCTCTGATTGCCGGAACACAACAATGCTTTATAACATTGTTATTATGGCGACAGATTTTGGTAAGACGGTGGTAGCTAGCCAGGAGCACTTATAAGCCCTTCCAACCAAACGGAGCAGAAAAACTCCTGCCCCGTGGGGAATCGAACCCCGGACCACCCGATCAACACCCGGTGGTGTCAACCACTAGACAATAGAGGCGGTCTAAATGCATTTAAACTCCTCGACAGTAAAAAAATTCAAATAATAATGGATAAATAGAACAAAATGTGTGAACAGGAAGCAAATCGATACTTAGTAAACAATCATGTGACTTGCGATAATAGTTATTTATTATACAAGAGTGGAAAGTTCCTTTTTAACCGCGTGCTCGATTTGGATGACCGAGCAAGCGAAGGATTCTTAAGTTGAATCACGAGCGCAGCGAGTGATTCTAAATTAGAATCCTGAGCGTCAGCGAGGGAAACAAACGAGCACAAGGTGAAAAATCTTTCCACTCGAGTGCAATACGTAACTTTTCATCCCACCTCAGCGAGGAAATGACAAAATGAAAAAGAAAACAATTTATAATGACAAAATATTTTTCACAATTTAAAAAGTTCTAATCATAAATTTGGCACCATAGAGGTTACATTAAATAGGTTTAATGACGTTTTGAATTTACAATTATATTGAGTACTCATTATATGTGATGTTCTAAATTCAAATCTACTTTGCCGCTCAAGCGAATAAAATAGAATTTTCCAGCCAGATTTCGAAGCGCAAAATTACACTTTCCGAGGTGGTGGGATGAAAATATTATTAACAGTTCAAAGGTGAAAGTAACAATTTTTATTAAGATAAGAATTTTTTTCATTAAATGTTGTAGTATACTAAAGAACCTCGGTCATTTATTTGTGAATAATGGATTACATAATTGGAATCTGTCTGTTTATAACTACAGTAATCGCTCGGGAAGATCTATGTTTAGCAGTAGACGGATTTAAGTTAGGTTCTAATAACTATTATTGAGGAGGGCAGTAATCGCTATTTGATAACTCAAATTTTACTAAAAGTGTTACAAAAACAAAGCATAGTTTTTTTGTGTGGTTTTTGTATCGCCAAGATACTTTGGAACTTTTTAAGTGTGCGCTAGCGTTAAGTGCCTGAACTGAAGTGTTACCGGCTGGCCAGGGCAAAACCTACGACGACAAGCCAACATTAACATAATTTACTTACAACTTTTATCACCTTTTAGTTATGAAGGCTATTCATATGCCGCAACGCGGACAGACTTCGTCAGACGCCATATTTAATCGACAAAAGCATCCGTCCTTTTTACTCCTAAAGGGTATGTAGGTTTGTGTCAAATTTAACGATTTTTGTTGAATTTGTCGATCTAATAATACTGAAAAAATTCTCGTTCAAGTGAAATTTGGGGTTCCAGAGTATTCGTGAATGTCGCTTATCTTACATCGTCCCTGACATGACAACAGGAAAGAACTATAAAAGTTGCTGCCAACTACAGTGGCTGAAATAGTACCTAGTGGGCAGAGGCCTTAAAGGTGCCGTGGTGTGAATCTATGGTCATCCCCAGGTCCCTGGCGGAGTGGGGCTCGGTGGAGCTGCAGGAGCGCGAGCTGCGGCAGCGCGGGCGGCTGCTGCGCTCGCTGGTGAAGGCGCCGGGCCTGTGGCATCCGCGCCTCAACCAGAACACCTCCGCGCTCTTCGCCGTCGACAGGAAGCGGCACCTGCTCTCCTTCGCCTCCATGTTTGGTCAGTAGTTGTCAGCCTATACGACACAGCTAGGGCCAGGCCGTTCTACATGGCCGTTCTAGAAACACACGAGGAGCACGAGGAAACGGTTGGAACCAGGGCTAAACGAGATTCCCAAACCACGGAGGCACTCATGCGAGATCACAAAGTTTCAAAAGGCAATAGTGTACTGACTGCAATATCTTAGATTTAAAGAATATTAAGTTAGGTCTCGCTCACATTTAGATTTTGCTATAATATTCAATGATTCGTGGAAGTGAATGAATTCAAATGAAACAAAAACAATGATAATTGTATTTAAATTCTTGCATGAATTAAGTGACTGCAATCTCAAGGTGTTTGAAAATATAACAAAAGCATGTAATTTTCATGCTATTTCCAGGTCCATCCCCCGACTGGGTGGTGGGCGTCAGCGGACTGGACTTGTGCCGGGCCGATTGCTCGTGGGTGGAGTCGCAGGTCGTCGACCTGTACCCCTACGACGCGGGCACTGATAACGGCATATCTTACATGGTACTACCACTAAGTTACGTTGACAGTACAGGAAACGAGTCCCCCATCATTTATAATATTCGTCGTCATCAGCCTATATACGTCCCACTGCTGGGACAGGCCTTCCTCATGTAGAAACACATGAGGAGTATGGGCCGTAACACCACCACGCTGGATCAATGCGGGTTGGTGGGTAGAAACGGTCACAAATGCGACCGGGACCAACGGCTTAACGTGCCTTCCGAAGCACGGAGGAGCTCGAGATAACAAAGTCTTGGTCACCCATCCACAGCCTGACCATGGCGAAGGTAGCTTTGTTTTCGATCGAAGCCAAAGCGCATTGACCACTACGCCACCGAGCTCCTGATATAATATTCGTACCATTTTTAAAAGAAGTGTTATTTAAGCAGCAGTCTTCTGTAAAGCACCGAATTAAAGATTATATAGGTCAATTCATTGGGTAGAGGTACCGATATAGTCGGACGATTAAGATTCCAATAGTAAATACCACTATGCCATATTCCACTAGATGGTTATTTATGGTATGCAAGAATTTTCTATACAATTCAGAATTTCCGGAATGTGGATTTTTCCTAGACAATAATGTGTTAAAAGTAGCCACACCATGAACAGGAATGTACAAGAGACCCGTCAACATCTCAGGAGCAGGCTTATATCCAGATGGTTTAGGATAGTTGAACTAATTCCACGCTCGCTTCCCCCCCAGTCACCGAACTCGGAGACAGTGCCCCGCGAGCGCATGTACCGCATCACGGAGATGTACCCGGAGGACCCGCGAGCGCCGTTCTACAGCCCCGGCGCGCGCATGCGGCCCATGGCGCGCCTCCACCTCACGCGCGACGCGCTCGTGCCGCGCGCCTGCGACGAGGACGCGCTGCAGGCGCTGCTGCAGGAGGAAGTCGAGGATCCACAGAAAACTGATAAGCGTAAGTAATTGAGCTCCGGTTTTAAAAATGTTCATAGGATCCACAAAAACTAACAGCTGTACGTTTTGGTGGTTCATTTTCGATAACGTGATAAGGATTCACAGTCTGACTTGCGTAAGTTCCATTATCAAAACTGTCCTCTCAGCGATCTCTTTGTTCACGACGACAAAGAGGTCATAGGGACTGTCGATCCACAGAAAACTGACGGGCATAAGTTTAAAGCTCCAATTTTTAGGAAAGTTTCCATCGGTGACGTCATTTCTGTGACGACAAGGAGGACAAGTAGAAGGTCAGAAAATCATAAGTGATCGGCATAAGTGTATATTGTTTTGTAGCGGAGTGCGCGGTGCAGGAGTGGAGCGCGTGGTCGGCGTGCTCGGTGTCGTGCGGCAAGGGGCTGCGCATGCGCACGCGGCAGTACCGCATGCCGCAGAAGGCCGCCATGTTCCGCTGCGACCGACAGCTCGTCTCCAAGGAGATGTGCGTCGCTGCCGTGCCTGAGTGCCCGTTCGTACCACCACTACATGACTTACTTCTATTTGTACTCTGTTTTGTGCTTCACCATTGGTGGTGGATGAAGAGCATAGTAGAAGAGAACAAAAAATTTCGGATCGTAAGGAAGGAATATCTCGGTGTCAAACGGTATAGGTTTTGAACGAGATCACCGTTTCAATCTTACACCACAAAACATGAGCACTGTTTAACGCATTTGTGTGTTACACAATTACCAAATCGTGAATGGAATCCGCTTTCGGCACAGCACACGAATTCCCTCCATCCTACAGCATGGGTTCTTTCAAGAGAGCCGTGAAAAAGCACCTTCTGGGCCAGCAAGGTAGAAGTACTACGGCTACTGCTCTCTGTGCTCGCTATAAACTCTCCCACTGTTTACCATCTGGTGGAGTTGAATTAATTGCTGTAATTTTTATAAACGAAAAATCGGATAGAGATAATAACTCTTGCAATTAGTTTTTATTGAACGTCATTCTTGGATTATCAGATTGTAAACATTTATCCAGGGAGGCCAGCGTAGCCCAGGAGACGGATCCAGGGCTGGAGGTGGCGGAGGCAGAGGCAGGCCCGGTGTGCCGCACGTCGGAGTGGGGCGCGTGGAGCGAGTGCTCCGTCACGTGCGGCGTCGGCGTCAGCACACGTCGCAGACACTTCCTCGACCGCATGGGCTTCAAGAAGTGCCCGCTCGTCAACATCGGTGGGCACTTTTACTAGTACTTCTTTGACATCAAAATTATACTATGAACTATACCAGAAGATCACCTTCTAGTAAGGTTTTCAGCGCGCTGATTGAGCTACGTTTGTCCCCAGAGGAGAGTCGCAAGTGCATGGAGCCGGCGTGCACGGAGCCGGAGGAGGCGGAGGAGGTGGACCCGTCGTGCCCCGCGTCGCCGTGGTCGGCGTGGTCGCCGTGCTCGGCGTCGTGCGGCCGCGGCGTCAGCTTCCGCACGCGTCTGCTGCTGGTGGCGCCCGACGCGCAGGCGCGCTGCGCCACGCGCGTGCAGCTCATGCAGCAGCGCACCTGCCGCGAGACCGACGACTGCTCCATCGACATGCCCACCGCCAAGCGTGAGTGCTCCTGCTGCCTCCCTGCCGCGACACCCACTACTGCTCCATCGACATGCCCACCGCCTAGCGTGAGTGCTCCTGCTGCCTCCCTGCCGCTACACCCACTACTGCTCCATCGATATGTCAACCGCCAAGCGTGAGTGTTCTTGCTGCCTCACTACCGCGACACCCACTACTGCTCGTAGACATGCCCACTGCCAAGTGTGAGTGCTCCTGCTACCTCACTGCCACGACCCCGACAACTGCTCCATAGGCATGCTCACCGCGAAGCGTGAGTGCTCCTGTAGCTTCACTGCCGCGTCACCGACGACTGCTCTATCGACATGCTCACCCGTAAGCGTGAGTACCACTGAACCACCCGGTGAACTTAGCTCTTGAATATCTTTAGGAAATAGGTCCGACAGACAGACATTTGGTAGAATTATTTGCCTGCTATAAAAGTAACTTTCACCGGGATCCGGGCACTGGGGTAAGCTTCAAAAAACTTAGGGATGTAATTTGAATAAAACATCTGTATTTTTGAAAAAGGATAATTGACGGACATCCTTTTATATTAATCTATACCCACTTACAAAATATTGGGATCCTTTGCGACAAAATGTGTTGCGACATTCACATGAAAACTTCTTCTTCTTCTTGCCCTTTTCCCACTCTAGGTGGGGTCGGCACAACATGTCTTCTTCTTCCATTCTCCTCTGTCACTCGTCAGCTCAGCATCCACTTCTTTTATCCTCATATCATTCTTCACGCATTCAATCCATCGCTTCTTTGGTCTTCCTCTAACTCTAGGTCCGTCCACATCCATGCTCAGTATTCTTCTTGTAATACATTCGTCACAAATGAGTGATCGTTACACCACAATGAAGAGATATTATTATGATGATGTTTAAACAGTAGAGTAGCTGAAAATTAATATAAACAAAGGCATAATTTCTGTAATAATTTTACAGACAATTCTTAGTCTTCCGTAAATGTGATGATGTACGGAACATTGAGAAAATTGGAGCTATAATTGAACTGCTGATTGCATGTAATTAGTGATTCAAAAGATTGTTTAACGTGCATCGCTCAATGCTACCGAACAACGAATCTGTACTAATTACCGAGTTATTATTGTGCTTACAAAAATAAATTGCAGCAAATTTGCATTTGCATTTAGTCCATTTTGACGATGAGGACGAAAAATACAATGACGTCAGAAGTTTAATATTGCCTACGTTCTTTCTTACTATCAAAAGAAAGAAAGTTTTATACGTACATACTAGCTTTAATGTGTTAATTTCACTTATGTTAAAGCTAATTAAGCTTTCAAAATAGACGTGTGTACTTACGTAGGTAATGTTACTGTCAAGATGGAACTGATCGATAATATCATGTAGATGGTATATCTACGATTTCGTAGTATCTAGCAAATTGAATGACATGTGGTGTATTTCCTTCATTCTTTCTGTACAAATTTTCAGCTTCAATTTTCTTCAGATGTAGGTAATCAGTACCGACAGAATAAATGTTACCTAGAAACAATATGTGGATGTTGTTGATAATGATTGTTTGTTGTCGTTTCTTGCAATTCGTAAACTTCGAGCATCAATCTCCTGTTGTTCAGGGAAGCATTAGCTAATCTTTTGAGACTTATTCTAATATCCTTCACCGTCGCCTTACACCAATTACACCCAGCGGGCTTGCCGATAATATGCCTGTGTGACGAAATACTTCTGCCGATAACACTGTTTTAGAGTAACGAAATATGCAATTACCGCATTCCTTAGCAATTTGTATGTATTATTTATCGCCGTGGGACTGAATGAGATAAATAGCTCTAAGGCCGCGCTCAGCTTAAGCGCGTTTACGTACGATTTCGCTCGTGCGTATTAAGCGTATAATCGCAATGGTAATCAATTCTGCATGGAAACATAATTTTTATATTCTTAACATTTTTATTTCATACCCTACCTATGTCGGAAACTGATTCATAAGTTTTATTGAAGTTCGCCAAAGTGGTATAAGTTGTTTTGGATTTTAAAGCTAAACAATACTAATAGTTAAAACTTAATGTTTTTTGTGTGTTAGTGAGGGCGTGTTCTTGTGAAGTGTTTTTTTTTCTATTTTAAAGAAGGTCTATTGTATGTAAGCATGGGTTTTTAAAACAACCAAACACAAAGTACCTTTAAATATTTGTGTATTGTATGAGTAGGTATTCTATAACGCACTTTCTCATTTGCTAGTTACGGTACACCAATCTTATCTTTTGATGCGGTTGAGACTACTCTGACTTCTTCTACCCTTCTCCGATCTTCTTCTGCCTACTGTTTTCCCACTTTAGGTGGGGTCGGCACAACATGTCCTCTTCTTCCATTCGTCTCTGTCACTCGTCAGCTCAGCATCCATTTCTTTTATTCTCATATCATTCTTCACGCAATCAATTCATCGCTTCTTTGGTCTTCCTCTCACTCTAGGTCCGTCCACATCCATGCTTAGCATCCTTCTTGTAATGTGACATTCGTTCCTCCTCATCACATGTCCATACCACGCTAACCTATTGCTCCTAATTTTTTCTGCTGCTGGTGCTACTTTCAAACTTCCTCCAATATTCCTGATCTTATCCGATGCGGTCCGGAAATTTAAGAGACCGCTTAGCTTTGATCGGAAGCGGGTCATGTATGGCACGATCCTCAGCATCGAAAGAACGATGGAGAAGAAGACCTGTGTCTAGCAGTGTGACTTCAAAGGTTGAAAACAAGCTGTTTTAATACTTCATTGCACGCATCTGTACTCATGTCTGTATGGTCCAATAGTGGGACATATAAACTGATGTAGGCGATCTACACGTGGTTCTTCCTTGCAGGCATCTGCATGGAGGCTCCGGAAGTGGGCCCGTGCCGCGGGCTGTACCGGCGCTGGGCCTTCGTGGCCGCCAAGGGCATGTGCGTGCCCTTCAGCTACGGCGGCTGTCGCGGCAACAAGAACAACTTCATCTCGCAGGAGGACTGCCTTAGCACCTGTAGTGTAATACTCGGTAAGCTCAAATAGATGTTATTGCCTGTTTATGAGGTGCTGGACAGCTTGGTGCCACGAGTGATAAGACTATCTTGGTAAGCAGATAGTTTCACATCAAATTAAGTTACGTTTTAATTATTACGTTTACACTTACATGCCTAATTTGACTTTAGACAATAACTTTATAAAATTATAATAATTATTTTATGTGATTGGCTATCTATCGCAAGGGAACTTCCTGGCAACCTCCCCGTGGAATTCTATCATATGTCGGTATCTTATCACTTGGGAGAATAGAACTTATAAAATAAAAATATATATAAAAATCCACGTTTTTCTCGGGTCCAAAGTGAACTTTTATCCAAAGTGGACTAAAAAGAAGAAAAAAAGTTTTTTTTTGGGCTTTGAAGATTGGTCAGACGATTCGCGTAAATCAAGCTACTTTTAAAATTCTATAAGTAAACACGTGGGGCGTACCCTCGAGTACACCAATTCCACAAGAAGTAATCATTAAATTCAATGCATTTTCTAATTCAAAAGAATAATCATTTATACAGACATCCAATTATATAGAGCCCCACGTTTTTAGTTATAGAATTTTACAAATAACTTGATGTATAAAAGAAAGAAGCTAAGAAAAACGTGGTAAAAAATGGATCTTGAGCTCCTTGCCGGATTCTTCTCATGAAAAGCATTACTTTCGGAATCCAACGCTTGTGTCAATTATAACAGTCAAGTGCTGTGTATGTACTTGCTACAAGCCCTGGGTCAGATAAGTTTGTGGCACTTAAATAAAATTGTTATGTCGACAAAGATGACAGCAAGTAACAAGCATTAGAGTGTGTACCGTGCGACAAATACGGTTCACAATAGCACATTACGTGTAAGGACGTTGAGTTGATGTTTGTGCCGGGGGCAGACCGGTAGCCGACGAAGGTGAGCAGTTACTAATACGATATTATCTGTGTGCCGTCGACCGATGACGGGGAGAAGATAGCTTTGATGAATTAATGAAAAATAGTTTAAAGGTTATTGGCAACAGGTTTAATGTGTTTTTTATGGTTTTAACACCTAAGGCTTAATGAACATTTGCCAATAATAGTTACATACATTTTTTTACTATTTCGGTGGCGTTGAGAACCTCGATGGCTTCTCGAGATGACATGAACAATAGATTTAGCCATTGTACTCGTATCTCGTGTCTGGTATCTGAGCGGTAATAGGTAGATCTTAATAGTATCTAAATATTTTAAAACTAATGCTTTTGTTATTTGTTTAAAAACACACATTGTGAATATCGCTTGCCTCACATTGTGCCCGATGTATGGCAACAGGCTCGCCACCTGGCGAAATCTGGCGAAATGTGGGTGCTAACATCTCTGCCTTCCCCTTAGGGGAAAAAGGCATGATGACATGATATGTATGAAAAACACGCAAAAGAAAAATATTTACTTAGGTATTACAGTTAGCGAACCAAAACCTCGGTACTGACACTACTCTCTCTACACACGGTCTTTGATATACGTCGCTTATTAAATGTAATTTTATCAACCTGGAAGTCGATATCAGTCGTGTCATATATCACACTTAAATTATCTCATATCCAAGGGTATGAAAATATTGTTCAATTCATATAGTAGGTATTTATTATTTCGTAAAATAGTCCGATATGTACCAAGTTCAATAAACATAAATAAGGGCATGCTGTAGAAATTCAATTTAAACATGTTTTATTTTTACTTTTTTTCATCTAGTTAAAACGCTATAAAAAATAGGCCCAGTAAAAAAAGGGTCAACTAGCTAACTATTATAAAGAAAGAAAGAAAGAAAGAAAAATGTTTATTTGGCAATTATTAAAAATGACAATAATACAAAGTAAATTTAAATTTACATTAAGTATGCCAAGTTGGTCATATTGGTTATTGTAGCCATTTTTGAATCCTCTTTATCTTTTGCTGCTGTTTTTCATCTTCCACACGTCAGTATACACTTATTTTCTTCTCGAATCAAAATTCACACATTTTCTTATATTGCTACAATATCAGTAGTAAGTATCTTAATTAGGTATATGCGACGATATGCGATATCGAACGTACCCGGAAGGAAATTCCTTGTAAAGCGCAGTACGCGAGTGTCTTGGTTTAACAAAATAATATGTGTATAAATAACTCTGATGACTCTGTTAACGTTTGTAATTAAATACCTGTTGTTGTGATAGTGACACCACAGACGCGATTCGATAACAGTATAGACTGCGATAGTACCTACTCAATTATTAATCTATTGAGGAATGCCAAGTATATACAACGTATAAAAAAATTGAGCACTAATATTTAAGGGTGCGTATGTATACCTAGTAAGGAAGTCACTGTCAAAATATTACCATTAAATTCGGTAATTTTTTTTCCATACATTTTTTTTTACTCAGTATTATGTCAATAAATTTGACAACCCTAATTTTGATATTCTCAAGTGCAAGCGCCCCGGGTGAATGACCTTTGACTGTAGCACGTGTAGGCTCCGTGCCGCGTGGTAGGCACGTTCGCGCGACGAAACTCCCCCCCCCCCCCCCCCCCCACCAGCGCCGCCGCCCGCTCACTCCGCTTTAGTAATAACTTTACTAATTACTAATAAGCAAACAACAATATTTGCTTTGAAAAATAATGTTTTGAGTAGAAAAAATCATGAACAAGACTGTAGGATAATTAAAACAAATTAAACAAAAAATTAAAACAAAAAAATTATAAACGTGTTCATTTATTACCTTCTACGCATTACACAAATACTAAATATTATTCACAATCGTGTAATTGTTTTCGTCACATTTTTCGTCACTCACAATCACAAATAAGGCTCGAAGTGGCGACCTTCTTTTTCTATGCAGAGTTCCGTCCGACGTAGCATAGATGTCCTCGCGTTATGCAACATGAGTTATGGAAGCAAATGCAGTGTTGATTCGTTCCTCCATTTCCTCGCGTGATCTACATTCAACCGTATAAACACTGCTTTTCACATAACTCCATAAAAAATAATCCATATGGTTCACACCAAAGAGATCGCCGGCCCGTCGAGTGCTCGACCTTGGGTTTTCGTCAAAATATGACAATATTTGCTCTTCTAACTCCACGGGTCGCGAGGTAGGACGTCTTGTTGCAGTGTGGTCCGCATGAAATGACCCAGTACTCTGGAGTCGCCGGCACATATTCCTGAATACGGAGTATGGCGGCAAGTGTCGCTGTTCAGCTGGGGGCCTACCATCGATGAACCGCTGCCGGTAAATCTGGCGCGCTTCATTAATGCTGTTGTTACGAGCAGCACCAACACACAGCATCATCTCATAAAATTCACTATTCGAATAAACGTGACGACTCATTTTATTTTCGGTTGGGTAGCGACTAACGTTCTCAAGAGATACGGAGCAACTGAGCTAGTAGCTACTAGCTCAAAGGAACCGAATTGCTAGTCCAAATCGCAGGGTTCAGTAATAAAAATACAAAATCGGTCATCATTAAATAATTGTTTCTTACGAGTAGCAACTGTTTTTACATAATTGTGTTAATATTTTTAATAATACACGAATATAAACTTAATTATTACATAATAAACTCTTACAAGACATATTGTGAAAGAGTAAATCTACTTCTGATATTATGTTTTAACCAATAGGTAAATATTTATTTTATCTTTATTGACCCTTTCTTATAGAAAAATAAATATCGTTTATAACTTAGTAAACGAACTGTTTCTTCATTAGGGCTAAATTATTAATAGAACGATATTTTTTGTTGTTGTACTTAAATAATCTTCATTATCCTTAAATAATGTTAAATATTATCTGCTCAGAAAAATTATCTAATAAACTAATAATTAAATTTGTCATGAAACATGAGTTTAAAATTTATAAAAATTATAACGCCATATTCTACGGAACCTAAACTATTAAAAATCATCAGTTGTGGGAGGGGCTAATCGCTCGGTCAAGGGCCAACCCCTTTCGCTAGCAATGCGACGCGATTGGCGCGGAAGGAAGTTCAAAATTCTTAGAATTTCTTTGCCTACGTGCCGACAGTCCACGTGGACTAGCTAGAATAGTGATTTACATGCAGATACGACACGACTTTGATTTGCCGCGGTGGAAAGGTTACGTAATAAGTTTAATTTTGTAAATAACTGTGGATAAGTAAATTATTTTATTTTAAATAATAAATTAAAGCTTCATAAATTTGTTGTAGTAAAGATTTTAGAGTATTAAACTAAACTGAAAAAAAAAACAATAATAATGTGATGTAAATCAAATTAAATATTTGAGCTATTTCAATTAAAACAGTTTATTAAGCGTCTAAGAACAATTTTATTCCTAAACGTTTCGGTAATTTCTTAACGACAATTAGATACAGTTCTTAGACAAGAGCGTCATTCTCTAGTTGAAAGATGTTAGGCAGAAATATGGGGTTGGTAGATTTGCCACTTCTGAATTGTTGATCTTTGATATAAAGTTTTTTGACCCGTTCACTGCAGCTGTTAGGGTTGCAACCTTAAGAGTTTAAGGAAAAATTTAAACTACATTTTCTCTAAAACTATAAGATTTCCAGTCATCAGTTACTAATAAAAAATATTAGGTATCACCAAACGAGTACGTCGTTCAAGTTTTAGTGCATAATTTTTTTACACGTTGTATATAACATACCTATTAAAAATGATGTCCGTATAGTTTTTCATTATGTAGAAATTCTATGTACTGTTTTGATTTTTATGAGAAAACCTATAATTAGCAAGAGATATTTTTTTGTTTTGGACTAAGATTTTTGGACTATTTTAATTTTATTATGAGATACAGGATGTCCTAGTTCAGGCATTATTATTATTTAGCGTCTAGTGTTATAAGATTTAACAATTTTTTTTGATTATTATCCTTATTATTTCATCACTACATAATCTGTCCTACTCCTGGGTCCTATGGAAGAAACGCTTTAAGAGTGAGGTGATCCATACGGGGTCAGAACACCACCGCGATGGCTCACCGTGACTTGGTTGGTGAAACGTTTAAAAAAACTACAGCGTTATTATTATTTCCAACAAAACTCTTTACTCATCATTACTGTTACTTTCTACGCAATTACCGACATTTAATAAATAGTTTTTATCGTACGCAATAACCTTGCTCGGAAATGTCATAACGTGTTTCAGTGAGAAATAATGATTAGTTGTATTCCAAACGTACGTTATAGAATAGTAAGTTTTATGGTTCAATAAAATTTCTTCAGTGACTCAAAGCTTAGAAGTTATTACGTATTCACTGTTCACGTCTATGAATATTTGAAACACGTATATCGTTTTAAGTACTTGCTTCTATCAGTAATTATTTATTATTTTGTTCGTAGTTAGTACAGTCGAGTTCAGAAATATGTATGCAGTTTTGACAGGTGATTGTCTTTATTCCCTGCCAATAAGAGCCATTTACTGTCAAACGTGCATACATATTTTTGAACTCGACTGTGCCACTGTTTGAAAGTAAAATATACCAGTGGGATAGACAGGGATTACAGCTCTTTCTAAGGTCCTGGCAGTGGCACATGTCATCGCTTTCCTTGTTTGGTGAGGTTAGGGCGAGCTCCTTGAAGTAGTGGTGTAGTAGTTCGTACGCTACGATATTGAACAAAGGTAGTTACTTTCGCCATAGTCAGTCTTTGGATGGGTGACCAAATCTTTGTGATCTCGACCGCCGTGCTTCCGAAGTCACGTTAAGCCGTTAGTCCAGGTCGCTATTGCAACAGACCCGCTTTAAACCAGCGTGATGGTGTCTCTGTGTTTCTAACAATATCGAAGAATACCTAGAATACAATACCTTCTGTTTGAAGAAATATTATAAGCCTTAGAAGATTGTACTGCAGGTACATATTTACGAAAACGCCATATTGAATCAGGTAATTCGTAAAATAAACGACTCCGCGGGGAATCGTGTGGCGACAAGGACATGTTTCTTTGCATGGGTTCGCTCGGACTATTTAAGTATATGGCTTTAAACAAATCAGGCCGTTCAACGTTATAAGTGATCACGGTGCACGCACACAGGCTACAGGTGTACCATTTCAATCATTATAGAGAAATAAAAAGATATTTCTAGTAAATGCTAAAACGAGGTCTTTGAGCAAAGGGAAAACAGAAGCCTAGCTTAAGGTCAAGCGCATCACTCAAAATTACAGAATGGAACTGAATGCATTTTCTTTCACTGATGCACTGCTTAAGGGCTGATTCCCAACATAAATAGACTCCATTTTACTTCTCCCCTTCTAATTACCCTTTGAATGTCTCCCTCTACCACTCTTCTACCCTGTCACTCGTCAGCTCACCATTCACTTCTCCAGATCTTGTAAGGGTGTTTCTAGACCAATGATCGATCGTCGATTGATGACATGGATCGATGGTAAAATGGATTATATTAGTCGACGTCGATATACATACGATTAATCGATTTTACCATCGATCGATGTTCTCGATCGACAATCGATAAATCGGTCTGTTAGGTTTAGAACAACATACTTAGTAACAATATTTTCACGTTTTATCTACAAATTCTATGTAATGGTAAATGTCTACAACTGATGAAACGATAATAACAATAAATTTATTTTATATAGAGTTTATTTTGATATGAACTTGGTAATGCAAACATAAAATTGGAATTCCATTAGCACCAGGACTTGATAACCAATAGCCAATAAATTGTATCAGTGTTTTGTTTATGGCCGCTGCCGTTTGTGTCTATTGATCTATTCATGATTGTTACCGCGCAAAATTAGAACAACCTTCAGATGTTTTGGAATGTCTGTGACGCTATCAGGATGTTTGAGCAGTAATTTATGTAGATACTCGAAGATATTAGCAGATGGGTGAATGAGAAACGAAAGAAAAATATATTAATAACATATCTGCCCGAATAGATACAAATATACTTAAGCATGTTTACTTTTATTTTTTGGATAACCTTTGGGATAATAATCATCTGTCATTAACAACAAACGGCAGATTACACGAAGGAATCTTATCGTTGTTGAGTAGGAACTGTTGCAAACGGACAATCGGATTATCGCGATATGAAAGCTTAATGAGATTTGAGACCAGAAAATTTGATCACCTAGTTAAATATGTTGCATGGCTATGGTTGTTTCGATTTCAGTACCGAAACTAATATTCAAACCACTACGTCACATAGTACTTATATGTACGAAGGTAATTAATTAGGCAGCCATTTAATTATTTGCTCAGCAACAAAAAACAAAGCGGGACAAACTGTCTTCTACTGCATCGACCGCTGGCAGTTTATCAATAAAGTAAGCAAAGTAAAAGTTACTACGCCAGAGCTGCGAGAGAACGAATAAAGAAGATTTTTAGTGGTTTCATGTCTCATTCATTACATAAAGTAAGCTATCCGAGTCTAGAAAACGCGGGAGTAACCGATGTTTTGAGATTGGATTGATTTACGGCCCGTAATGTAGAATTGACGTGGGACGCTTGTAAGAACGCTGTGTTTATAATACAAGGCTGGGTGTGGTCCATACGTTTTAAAGTTTAGTTTAATAATACAGGTTTGTATAACAAAGTGGGCGTGTACTCGGCACTCATTCAGTTTGTTGGTAGGATCGCTCAATGAGTAGACAAGCCGGCTGGCGAAGCGCCAGCGGCAGCCACGTTTAAACAAGAGTGTTTTACATATTATAGTATGTTTATAAAAATATACATATACGTTTTAATCTCACATATGGAGGCAGCTTCAAACTTCAATCATTTAGAGTCAAACACGTTGAAATAATTTAATTATTAGTTAGTCTTATGGGTTGAACTTAAAAGTAAAAATTACGCCAGTGTAACATGCTTTTGATTTCAATGATTAATGTCATATTTATATTTTTTATGATAATACTCATAACATAATAATTTTAACAGACAATAAGAAAGATTATCTTTTTACTAGGGGTTTGTTTTCGGGTAGATAAGATGATCGAATGATATTTTATGACTATACGTCAGAAAATAATGAATAGTGAAAGATAATGCGGCTGCGTTATAATATTTCTCTTTCTACACTTAGCATCGCTTATTGCCCCAGGTGCCGTCAACGGAGGCCCGGCCCCCGCGCAGGGCTCCAGCCCGGGACTCAGCGTCAGCTCCCAGGCCGCGCCCAGCGTCTCAGGTACCACCCATCTACTAGAATTGATAAAATAGTCTTCTAGCCATCAGGGTCGGCCACTAAAGACGTCTTTCCAGTGACCTTGCTCAAGATCTTGTAGCTACAGACGTCATAAAACCAACGGCCCAAACTTTATGACTGCTCTAAGTGTTTTAGACTATAAAAACCGTTATTCATAAATCCATAAAATTACCAGTACCTAACTACAATTTAAAACGAGGATTATTGTAGAGAAAAAGACAAAAACATTGCCTAAAATTAGAGTTATGTGCCAGACTCACAAATACCTAACGCCCTCTCAATAGTCACTAGAGTTGTATTTCGAATCGAAATATTTATGTAAAGATACTTGATTTACGACAACTGCAACTAACTTATATGAATAGAAATCTGTCTCCAATTCTTCGCTCAGTGTATTTATTCTAATAAAGAAGTCACCAAAAAGTATAACATTGTATGATGGTGTGTTCGTAGGTCCGTCTGTGTCACAGAGCCAGGACTGCCAGATGAGCCCGTGGAGCGAGTGGAGCCGCTGCAGCGTCAGCTGCGGGGCCGGCTACCAGGAGCGCACCAGGACCGTGCTGGTGAGTAGAAACCACTGCATCATGAGCATCATCGAATTATCTAGGTCTGTAATAGAGCCGAAGCCGTTGGCAAGTTCTATAAGGCTTTGAGCTACTAACTCGAAGAAGAAATCCAGAGACGATAGACCTCCCCCAATGATCTCCTCATTAGAGATCATTTTGGAGGATATTAGGTTTCCTCGCAGCACGCTGGCTCAGTGGAAATTGGTGGCGAGCGCCGAAGCCAAGTTTGCTAACCGGCGGGGCGCATCGCGTGGAGGTGACGCTTAATAGGGTCTCGTTAGGTGCTATTACCCCTTGCAATAAAAACAGTATAAAATGGAGAATGGTAAAGACTTGTACTCAATTCTCTAAAATTTTCTATTAGCTAACCAGGGTCCAGAACACACGACACCTTTCCGCTTCAAGTACAAGGTGTCGTCTTTTGGCATTTTGTTTAAAGCGGATGCTCTACTTGCTGTCTTTATCCCATTTGTCTTATAATCTGTCACTAGTCAGCTCAGTAGCCACTACGATGCTTCTCACATAGTTAGGAACAATATACTTTTTTGTGTCCGCTTCCTTTAAAAAATGTAACAAGCATATATAATGCCTATTTATTAAACTTCAACTACAATATATTGTAAAATATGATAATACTTGTTATAACTATTTTTTATAGCACTTATAACGTAATGATTTTCGTTTCGCACATGGCCCAAACTGCGCAAATAACACCAGAATAAACTGATATAGACATGCGTAGATCAATTATAAATTTAAACCTGCTGTTATTGATTGGTGAGTTATTTATTTATATATTACATCTGTCATGTTCGGTAAGTAGGTCCTTAATACCCCCAGATGCGGGTTGTAAGTGATCAATTACCGCCCTAGGTTAATAATGTAGCTAGAAACGCCCTAGGGTGGTAAGTAATTAAAAAAAAAACTCTTTCAAAAAGTTCGCGTACATCTAACCATCTTACTGGCACTAGACATCATGCATTCAGCCCAATGACAAAAGAGGTCGCTTCGCTATTTTCATCAATTTTGAATATCGAACAGCGAAGCTAAATTTAGTTCTTGAAAATAAATTTATTTATTCTTGTGACAAAAGAGGTCGCTTCGCTATTTTCATTAATTTTGAATATCGAACGGCGAAGCTAAATTTAGTTCTTGAAAATAAATTTATTTATTCTTGTGACAAAAGAGGTCGCTTCGCTATTTTCATCAATTTTGAATATCGAACGGCGAAGCTAAATTTAGTTCTTGAAAATAAATTTATTTATTCTTGTGACAAAAGAGGTCGCTTGTCTATTTTCATTAATTTTGAATATCGAACGGCGGAGCTAAATTTAGTTCTTGAAAATATATTTATTTATTCTTGTGACAAAAGAGGTCGCTTCGCTATTTTCATCAATTTTGAATATCGAACGGCGAAGCTAAATTTAGTTCTTGAAAATAAATTTATTTATTCTTGTGACAAAAGAGGTCGCTTCGCTATTTTCATCAATTTTGAATATCGAACGGCGAAGCTAAATTTAGTTCTTGAAAATAAATTTATTTATTCTTGTAATGCCTTTTTTTCCACTTACCTCACAATCGAGATGTAAAGCAGAGTAGTTAGCTCGGGTGTAAGCATCAATTGCACCCTCGAACTATAAGCGCCCTCGCTGCGCTCGTGCGCCTAAATATCTCGGGCTGCAATTGATGCCTTACAGCCCTTGGCTACTAATCTACTATTATTGTACATACAACATATATATAGAAACAAAATAGACCATTTAAGAAACCTCAGTTAAACAAAAACTATATTTACTAGTTGAAAAGTAAAATCATGTTCAATTACGGTACCTGAAGAAAGTCAATGAAAAAATTATTTTGTCGAACACAACTAACAAAATGCTAAAACATATAAAATGAGGAGAACAATAATAATAATCGTAACGAAGACCCATTATTTAAGTGACAAGCTAGATAAATATAGAATAATAAATTCTTATCACAAGCACTTAATTGCGTGCTTGTGGTATGAATTTTAGGTGAAAGTACATAATAAATCATTATTTATATATAACATAATATAATATATCAACAAATATCAGATTCCGTAGGCACAAACTAAACTTAATTGTGTATCTCCTCTTCTCCTTGTAGTTAGAGAAGGATAGATACACAATTTGGCTTAATATACAGAATCGGCCCTATTGTATGGTCCCAGGCAGCACTCGAACTGTGACCTTTTTTATACTTATAAGAATTTAAATGATACTTTATCCATATAATTAAAATTAAGAAATAAACTATTGCATTATTTATCATGTTATTATAAAACAGCTGCCAGCCATTTAATTGTTGTGTTTGACAAAAAAAAACAATACAGTATTTTTAAACAACAATCACGGCCAAGAGCACGTATTTTAAGGACGGGCTCACAGTTAAATTGTCGGCGGTGAAATAACTTTATTACAAATATACCAAGATGTTTTACGTTAGAGTACTAAGATTTGTTCATAGCTTGAAAAATCTAAAAAAACAAACTATTGCAGAAGATTTATTGAACTAAACAATTGCCTACAACTGCTTATCGTCCTCAGCCTATACATGTCCCACTGCTGGGTACCGGTCTTTTTCATGGAAAAACACATGAGGAGTATGGGCCGTAACACCACCACACTGGCCCAATGCGGGTTGGTGGGTAGAAACGGTTGAAATAGCGACCGGGAACAACGGCTTAACGTGCCTTGCGAAGCACGGAGGAGTTCGAAATCACAAAGTTTTGGTCACCCATCTATGGGCTGACTATGGCAAAGGTAGCTTGTTTTCGATATCGAAAGCCAAAGGGTACTAAACACTACGCCTCCGAGCTCCCCAACTACTTGCAGGAGCTGCTCATAGAGACTCGTTTCCTACCGAATTTGTTGGACTATCTACTCTCAGGTAGAGCTTTTTCCTTAACTAGTCAACGGGCACAAAAAGAAACAATAGAAACATCTATTGTTTGCGATCACCGGTGGTCGCGATGCCCACCAAAGGGTTAAAAGGACCTCTGCCCTTGTTGAATCCTTGGACCCGTGATCGTGACATATTGAATAGCTTACGGTTTTTGAATTTAAGTTTTGATACGAAAAAAAAACATTGTATTGTAATATAAACTAGGTAACTCCTGTGAAGGGACTACCATTGGTATTTCTTTGTTGATGTAGAAAAGTAGTAGAGAGGGACTGGTGAGACCATTGGTTTCTAAGTAACTATTAAACGTTGACAAATTCTCGGTATAAAAATGATATTCAAATTATTCAATATTACGTCGTTTATAAAATAATTGATTCGTGAAATATATCGTTTGGTTATCATTTGAGTAAAAACCTAAATTGCTTTTACCTATCTTTTGAAAAAAAAAAACTACAACAATTTTTAGAGTACTGCCGGCAGTTTTACTGTGTACAGATTTTTTCGTAAAAATAAAAGCTATGTATCCAGCGGCGAGTCTCCGTTACGGCAGATATTTTAGTGCTGTCCCGTATATTTACGTCGCTTGTCCGTTGAGAGTGACACAGACTCACTGTGGGCTCTAAGATCGTAGTGCCACTTCATGTAAATATTTATTTCAGTTGACACACGCTGCAACAGTCTCACGAGGTAGGTAAATGCTTCCAACTCACCGCGATAAGCTTTCATGTGGCTTTATGTAGTGCATTCTTACCTGTAAAAGAGAAAAAATCGTTAATTCGTTTTTGGTCAATTCAAGGCACAGGTGAACAACTCGACCTCAGTGAAACTGCAACGTCGAAATTCCCCTTTCTACTTTGGAAGGTGGTGAGCCATACCCATACGGAGACTTTTGCCCAAAACGGTGTACGTCGCA
Source organism: Parapoynx stratiotata (assembly GCA_910589355.1). NCBI lineage: Eukaryota > Metazoa > Arthropoda > Insecta > Lepidoptera > Crambidae > Parapoynx > Parapoynx stratiotata. The sequence goes on from OU342460.1 coordinate 382,992, forward strand.
TAATGTCTACGAGTCGACTAATGTCGGAATCATTAGTAATGCTTATCAAATCATTTTTAATTAATCGCTAATTTATCAAACAATAGACAATCGAGGAGACAATGTATCCACATGCATCTTTGTCATTCAACTGTTAACAATAGGGTGTTATTTCAACGGTTAGCAAAAAAGTACAATTGGTCAGGTAAAATAACTAATTGGTCAGCAACTAAAAGGCAGCAGATGTTACTAATTGGTCAGCAAAATAATTGATTGGGCAGCAACCCATATGTTTTCTCTGCTGCCAAATTGATTAATATGTATTGATGACACAAATATTGCTTTTAAGGGTCATAAAAATAACCTTAACCTAACATCTATCAGAATACATTTCCTGGGGATTGATCCTTCATTGATCATTTTCCTAGATTTTATACATTTCCGGCAACATAAATATTGCTTCCTAAATGATTATCTTGCTGCCCAATTAATGATTCTGCTGTACAAACAATTATGATGCAGACAAACTATTTCTTTGCTGATCAAAAGATTTTTCAGCTGACCTTTTTGTTGCTGACCAATGAATTAAATAGCTGCCCAATTAATTACCTGCTTTAACAATATGTGGGTGTTTAGTTTATCACATCTGCCTATATCATCACACCTCTTTTCCCTTCGGGGAATATATGTTTTGTGTTATGTGTTTAACAATATCGTTACCAATAAAATTTATCTTAATTACGAACATTCATCACGGAAAAATCGAGTTATTAATACTAAGAAAAAGATGATGAATTTGTTATTTTCTAAATAATGTTACAAGCTTATAATAGGTCTGTGACGAAAGGTTTTATTTGTGAGACATTATATATTTATAGGTGCTTCTCTGGAGTACTCAAATAAAATGTCAGCGATCATGACACGAGATCTATAAATAGCGGCTGACTAGAGTGAAGTAATTATTAGACCATAATAAATATAATAGGTATATGTGTGTGGGCTACGGCTGTTGGGCGAAACGAGACCTCACTGAACTTATAATTTGCAATTATTAACAATTAAAGGCAAAGGTATTCAATTAGGGAGCCGTTGAGGAATGTCTCGTAAATCAACGCTTATTGTGTCAAGTGGCCCGATAATGCGCAGGGTCAGCATTAAGGACCAGGGTCAGGGCCATGCCACAAGGTCATTGCCTTCATTGGGAATTTACAACAGTTTCGAGTGGAATATTCATCAGCAGCTGTGCCATTGCTTTCTATTATAATTAAGAAATTCCTTCATGAAGGAATGTATGTAATGTTTTGTACGTAAGGTTTGACCTTTAAATATTTCGGTTCCTACGTCTGTGGACATTGACCTTTGTAGATTAGTAATGAAGCTTCAAACATGAAACGTTATATGTGTTTTTATTGTTTAAGGTTTGTTTAAAAATACAAGGGAAATTGATCTACGGTTTTATGTTTTATTTATATTTGGACGTCTCGACGTCGTTTGTGTATTTCTTCGGTTACTTCGGTTGAATTGTAAGTAAGCATCTTGAAAATGTCAAAGCCTCAAAAATGATCGTCTAAATAAGAACCACAACAAATACATCTTTATCGTGATGCAACGTCCTTGGGGTCAAACGTGAAATCAGTAATTTTGTACAACGTGGAAGGTAGTGCAGAGAATCTCACGATAAATTAAAGGCATTTGTACCAAAATGATTGCTTCACAAAGACCTTGAGTAATTGGCCAAACACCGCTAAAAAATAAACTACAAAGTTGACAAACTTCAAGAATCAATAACTTCGTTTTAGCCCAAGCAACGGAGCTATTGAAGATACCAAATTATCGAACTTAAATCTTGTGTTCTAAAATCGTGACAATTGAAATAATGGCTAGTGTCCTACTCCATCACATGCAATGTATTGTTATTGAATCTCTTGGTGCTAAGTAATAACAATGAAAATTAATGTAATCAAATTAGTATTCGTTCTCGTAACTGTAGTACGTAGAAAAATATTACCATTTAAAGCGTGGTCTTGTTGTTTGTGTCGCAAATGCCACGAGTTACGACACGGCCGACTCTTGGTAGAGACTTTAGGTAGATATATGAAATTAAAGAACATCAAAAATTAACAGATTGAGATTGAGATATTAACATCAAAAATTTTGGTGAAATTCAAATTCAAAATCTTTATTGCGTTCCTTATGTATTTTCACAGTTGACAATTGTAACAAAGATTGGCAGGTCCTTTTAGGGAGTAGACATTCGCTAAGATCGGATATTACGAAACTCCACCCCTAAGGGAGTATAATAAGACGGGGGTAACTCGTGCGAAGCCTAGGCGGATGGGCAGTCTAAAGCGAAGCGAAAAAATCCTATATCTATGGTCTGAATATATAAGGAAATTTATTATTATTTTTTATTACAACTATTACTTATGTTCCAGGTGGCGGCTGGCCCGGGCGCGGCGCAGTGTCCGCCGCAGCGCACGCGCCGCCGCCGGTGCTACAGGCCGTGCTAGCGACAGGGATCTAACCCTAAATTAGTAATAACATTACATAAAATACATTTTAATATGCCATTACTACACGTTGAAGTCGAGTGAAACTTGAATGACGCCTTTTGGGCAAACTTTTATTACTACTTTACAATACTCTCTCTCTCTCTCTCTCTATACGATAGAAGTTACACCTTAAGTAATAAATGCTAGATATCCTTTTCATATTTAACACTCTGATGTGACTGAATTAAATAACTTTAAGCTGAATCAATGTAAAACTCATTACAAACTCATAAAACTGACATTAACATTTCACACATTACGAATTTTAACACGAACTTACAATTTAAACGAGTTGTCAACACATGTTGGAATCGATTATCAAATTATCGATGAAGTCTATACTGTAAGCAATGTTGAAAAAGAAAAATGATCCTGTTTATGTGGTGATATATTATTATCTACTTAAATCCGATTTTATGGGCATTTGTAAGCATTTACATAAACAACTGATTATATAATAGTAATATGATTGTATAACTTTAATTAGGAAAGGAAATATAGATTTTGCACGATCATTTGTTTTTTAATGAAATAACCATTGTAAAATAATATGAGTCTGTGATTTACGGCGGATTTATTTATTTTAGATAATCTCAAACATTTAATAATCCAATAATATAATGTAATTAATCACAATGTATTTATTGATACCAAATAAGAATATTAGAAGCGGTTTTCTTGTATCCCATGACCTGTATATTTTGAGTAAGTAAAACATTTAATTACAGGAAAAAATAGCGAATTCTTGTTGAAAAAATCTCAAAAGACCGATCAAAGTGACAATACAATCTTATCTTAAAAACAAACTTTTTATGTTCAATGTCATAAAATACGGAATAGATACAAATCACAATGCGGTAGGTTTTCCTTACAGTAACTTAACCCATACAATACAAACAGTATTGTGATGAGTTGATGAGATTCGGCGAAAAACTATTGTATTTCAGACGCGAATCGAACGACATTGACCATCACAGTTCCCGTCACGAGCGAGCGACGTGCCCGTCATTGAATTACCAGTATCTTTTTTCCAAGCTTTTATTTAACTTGCAATGTATGTATGTATATAATATATTATGTATGTTCGGATGAAATATTGCAACTCAATTTTGAAGTAGAAGTCTTTAACATATTTTGCATGCATGTGTACATCGGATGACAATGCAAAATGATTGTAATATTTTCGACTCCACGTGTTTCTGAACACTACACAAGTAATATATATATTTTCCAAAGCCTTGCTAAACATTACGATCCTGTGAGGGTTCATTACAATGTCATATTGTGTATCATGTGTCGCTGTGATTAGTTCCACGGCTAATTTCGTCGATTCATGTGGGAAATGAGTAGGTGCTCGCTTTCCGCCAGTCATGCAATCATTCCACATAAAGAGACTATGATAGGCAACAAAATTTGTTGATTCAACTTGATTCGATCGGTACATTTATACACGCAGGCAATGGCTCGCCATGGCGTTGTCACCAATGTTATTCTTCTTCTTATTCGGTACGCTCTTAAAAGAGCGGTCTTGATCTCTGCGCAGTACTAGTGTCGTAGAAGGGGCAGACGTGATACGCTTCATGACGTCTCGCCACCGATGCGTGCTCGAGGTCACCCTACTGCACTCATTCAGAGAACCTCCCACAGCAGTTCAGCGTGTAGGGAACTTCCACGCGGTCTGGTGCCTTCCACTTTCCCTTGGACGACAAGACGTAGTATGGACTGATCGCCACGCCGAGAAACATGTCCGAAGAATGTATGTTATTATTTAACAAAAAATTGTTGAATCTATAACACGATAGATAAGGTCGGTGGCGCGGGAGCACCGGTGTGAAAGAAGAAGATCCATGCAAAATTAATGCATAAATGTAAACAACAACAAAAATCCTCCCCGTTAAAAATCTTCGAAGGGCTAGGCAGAGGTGTTTAGACCCAGACTTCGCCTGACATGCTAGGTCCCCATGTCACAGGGGCCGAGACTGTTGCAATACACCGGGCACAGAATGAGGCAAGCGATATTTACAAGCTGCGCTTACTTAAGTTATACAAAAATAAATTATTAACCTAAACAACGTCCTTCCTTGGCCTCTTACTTTTGCATATATGTATTTGAAAAATACAAAAAATAAACTACGAAATCATTAGCGGACTTTTAAAAAAGAGCAGACCAAACCAGTTTCAGCAAGTAAGTGGCGCTGCCCTTCTGCGCGCGCGCCGCCAGCGCCGACAATGACCCTTCGAGACCACCTTCGAGTGGACCGCACAGGTTTTGCTACATATTGATGGGCATTGTTTTTGACGTATGTACGTCATTTACACTTAATTCCCTATAAATTCTAAAGGACATCATGCAAAGTGGGCTAATGAAGAGACTGATATAGTTTCCTTTTCAGATTAATGACATAGTATTTTGTATCTATTTAAGTTTCAAATAAAACCTACTAAAGTTCATTGGTTTTTTATTATTGAATTGTTTTAAAAAACCATAAAACCTACATTTGAAAAATTTATCCACAAAATTTTTTAAGCCAGGTCAGCGTTCATAGAAATATGGTTGTTCGTTAGAAATTTTATAAACAGCATTATAGGTATAACGTGCTAGCCATTTAAAAAGTCATATTTTACCAGGGCCAGTGATCAGAGAGTGATTAGTAGATGATGCAGCTGAACATTGCATTATAATGATACTTTGGTTAGAATCAAGTTATTAATAATTTCCTATACTTATCAACTTTTATATCTAAGTCCATGTTTTCAAACTGTGCGTAAAACGGTTTGGCTTTCATTTGTTACTTATCAATAGTTGAAGATGTGTGAATATTTGAGCGTTCTAAATATTTCTTAAATCCTAATAGCTACTTCAGTCCAAAAAACATAGATTATATCTAGATGTTATTGCGAATCGAAGGTCGAAGCAAAATGCGAAGCCAAGATTTCTCGACGACAAATAACATTTACAAAACGTCGAGATAACAAGTGGAACAATGCCATCAATGAGATCCCGTTGTTGTTTCTTCCGTCTTGTAGTTGTATCTATTGTTAATGTGCAAAAACATCAACAAAGTAAAAAACTTCAGCAGTAAAAGGTTTGTCAGACCTGTGTACCGGCCGGCGCGGGCGCAGGCGCCGTTCGCCTTGAGCCGAGGACAAAATCTGTATTAAGAATAGTTAGTTATTTTTTAAAGGATTTTTGTGAAAGGTGAATTATGTACTACATACATAGTTGAAACAATAAACAGCTTTGATTCCACTACAGAAGGTTTTAGTTTTTCTTTTTCACAAATTTTGTAAACTTTCTTTTGAATTTTGTGTAATGGTTAGGCTGGATATATTATAGATATAGTCTGATAGGAGGTATGCCGCCGGGTGCGCGTGGACGAGGAACATCAGCTTTTCCAAATGTCTAGTTCGCTACGGATTTCTTGTCATATCTGTACCTAATACTATCTTTCATCAGCAGTGTTCCTCTATTTGGGGAAGAGGAACTTTTATTAAATAGACATTCAAGAAACCGGCCATGAGCGTGTCGGGCCACGCGCAGTGTAGGGTTCCGTAGGTTCCCGTCCGTCACATGAAGTATCCACACTCAGAGTTAAAACAGCCCAAAGTACAGCGGCATCTCTCGGTACTATCTGGACTATATGTATGTTAGGTTTTCGGTGGTAATTTAATATTGCGTGAACCGAATTTAATATATTTTTTAAATAAGGAATGTTCTGTATAATAAAATATGTAAACTTAGATAAAAAAATGCTTTTAAACTTATTTTTTAAACTTACGGCTCAATGGGGGGGGGGCAGTGTTTTTTTTCTCTGGGGCGAATATTTCTGAAAATATAAACTTATCAAAAAAAATTACTCTTGGTACTCAAATAAAAAAAAAATTCCACTTTTTTAGCACTTGGTCGGCGTGATTGATATACATATATTGGTAACAAATCTTAGCTTTCTAGTGCTAAAGGTCGCTGAGATTATCCGCGGACGGACAGACAGAGGACATGGCGAAACAATAAGGGCTCCTAGTTGACTATGGAACCTTAAAAATGGTTTTTCATTAAATATACGTTCGTACGCACGTAAATGCACAGGCAAATGTGAAAAGAAAAAGCTAGATAGATATAAATGTGTCAACTCTCAAGCGAAAATAAAAAAGCTTACATTTTTTTAGTTTCTGTAGTAACAATATCGCCAAATGGAGCCATTTGGCCGTGGAGTAATGGTGGAGCCTAATAAGGTGTCCGATGGGCCTGGTGGTAGGCGCGGCCTTGAACTACTGGTCCCGTGTGACGTCACTCTCCGGTGACGTCACACAACCCCACGAGGTGCGTCCGGGTGGCAACATGCTGGAAGTACTACAACTATTAAGATTTTTAAAGATTGATAAGCGTGTATTTTTAAGGGTGGGGCAAATAAAGGCAATTAAGTAATTTTTGCTTGTTTTATTTTATTTTCTAGGGACTTTCATATCAGGTGAAAGTAACAACACCTCCGCCTACGCCTTCAGGGATAAAGATGTGATCATTTGCTATTGTGAAGTAGTTTTTAGAATCTATCCTAAATTTGACTTTGAAAACTAAAGCTTCTTAGTGTATTTTCAAGTGTATGGTTAGAAGTCCAAATTTTTTATAACGACAATATAACATAATCTGTCGATTCAACGATGCGCTTTTATAGTCGGTCATTATAAATTATCTTAAGTTTTATTTATTTATTGAAAATTGTTCAAAAAACATTACCACCTCTTTATTGACATTTTTTTTTAACATTTATGAGGTAATAATACGTAGGTACTATATTTTAATGTAAACATAATAATAAGTTTAGTGACATTATTACAATTTGGTATTATGTTGCGACTGCAAATTAAAGTTAGTAAGTATATGTATATATCTATACATAATTTTAACCAAAGATGTTTTATATCAATTTAAAATATTTATATCACAGCATCTTGCATCTCTAGATCTTTGTTCAGACGCGCGCCCAAACAGATGACATCACACACGATTGGGGAAGCCTTGTGACATCATCCTCAGGGGGAGCTTTATTATCATAGCTTTAGTAGGGCACATAGTGCCTACGTCACCCTCTAGTACTTACGTGCAAGTTATAAATAGTAGAGATTCGAGCTCTCCACTGGTTACGACCCTGGCATTAGATGTTGTTTCCTAAATAAATCCTAACATATAAGATGGTCGCATTAAGGGGTGGACACTCACGGCTCGACTAGTCCACCAGTTTAAAGTCGCTCAGCGAGCTATGGAAAGGGCGATGCTCGGAGTAACTCTGAAGGACCGTCTTAGGAATGATGTGATCCGACAGAGAACTGGAGTCACCGACATAGCCTACCGTATTAGCAAACTGAAGTGGCAGTGGGCTCGTCATATTGTAAAACTGACGACCGTTGGAGTCGTAAAGTTCTTGAGTGGAGACCGCGACTCGGCAAACGCAGTGTGGGACGCCCTGTGACAAGATGGGATGACGATATTCGTAGGTTGGCTGGCGTGGGCTGGATGAGAACGGCCGAAGATCGAGAGCGGTGGCGTGCATTAGGGGAGACCTGTGTCCAGCAGTGGACGAGCAGAGGTTGTTGATGATGATGATGATACAAGATGGTCATATTTATGGTTCGCTTGCATTATTATATGTTTGACTATAATTAATAGTAATTGAGAAGCGCCGAATAGTGGTTTCGCCGAATAACCGAATACCGAATATTATTCGGTTAAACCTTTACCGAATCGGATATTCGGCCGAATTATTCGGTTTACAATTACCTTGCTTTGCCACTACCTACAGGCGATGTTAAAATAATAGTTGACTATACTGAACTACCAATAGCCTATGAAATCATTATGTTGACATGAGTAACACAAATCTTACAGAAGTTATGTCTTTTTGTTCTATACCCGGTCATCTAGCCAAGAAAATACAACCGAATATATTCGGCACAAAAAGAGAATAATTCGGTCGAATACAAATAGTGAAATGATGCCGAATACGCCGAATACCGAATACAAAACGATTATTCGGCGCATCTCTAAATTATTATATACTATATTATGTCATGTAGAGCCGTGGACAGGTGTGGGCTGATGGTGAGGATGATGATATAAATGAAATTAGAGTTCCGTGACTTTCCTCCGAATGCATTCGGTGTTTGCAACTGTCCATTGCACGAGATCGAGCGTGTCAGGATTGATATGGGGCGCATCCAATTAACTTTATGCGGGGTCAGCAGGTTAATAGCAATCAGTCCCATCTCGCAATATTTTGGTTACAGTAGCTGACTTGCGATCATAGACAGTTCAGACAATTCCAAGTCACTGCAGCCTACACCTCCGTGTGAAATCTAATATTTACTGGGCAACAATGACTATATGAATTAGGTTTCGCAATATCAATCATGGGTTATTATAAATTATAAATCAACAATACTAACTCTATTTAATTTAAAATCAAAATACAGCCTTATTGTGTGGTGGCTGGAACTGATTTCATAATTGTGTTACTACATAACCAAAGCACAATGGTTCGTTTCATAGCTGACCACGATCCACGATTCGGTCTGTCCCCATCTAAATTACAATCACGACCTTGGAAACCGGAATTTTTTTGTCAAGTAGTGATACTAGTGATATTATTAGATTAGATTATACAAATCCGGACATTTGTTACGAACACATAAGAATATAGCATGGGGAGCTCGGTGGCGTAGTGATTAGTACGTTTGGCTTTCGATTGAAGACAAAGCTACCTTCGCCATAGTCAGGCCGTGGGTGGGTGACCAAAACTTTGTGCTTCGGAAGGCACGTTAAGCCGTTGGTCCCGGTCACTATTGCGACCGTTTCTACCCACCAACCCGCATTGGGCCAGCGTGGTGGTGTTACGGCCCATACTCCTCATGTATTCGAGTTGGGAACGGCAGGACCCTTGCAAGAAGTCTTTGGTTCATTGAATCTACTAAGTGTGAATAAATTTACCTAAATAGGTAAAGGTAGTCCATTTTTTAATTAGTCAAAGTGATCTGACAGTTTGAAATATTATTTAGCGTCAGTGATTTAAAATCTAAAAACTAATTCATTTTTAAAATGTTTAAACTATTCAAAATTAAATTTATATTTAAAATTATTTATCGCTAAATGACATTTCCGTCAAATCATAATAATAAAAAAAATGAATATAGATAGATACAAGAACATTGAGATTATGAACCTTGAACACGTGCATATTGTAAATCAAATCAAATCAAAAATAATTTTATTTCATAGGCCAAGTTCGGCACTTAAAATAGTCAACATTTAACAATATTATGCATTTTACAAATAAATAGTTTATTATAAATTATTTTAAAATTGCAGTATTAAATTAAACCATTGTATTAAACTTCATTACCGCGAGCGCTTGTAACAAGTACAACCACAGGACAGTACAAGTACTTCGTTGACTGTGCTTGTAATCGATACAAGCGGCCGGATTCTGAGAGCAAGGCTTTTCATGAGAAGAACCCGGCAAGAAACTCATGAGCCACTTTTTTAAATAGCTAATCATAAAAATTTTAAAAAATATATATTTCTAACAAGGCAGTGTTTATTTATTTATTATTGTTATTATTATTTGTTTGTTAATTTTTTGTGTTTCATTATAAACACTTGTTAAATTGTATGTGAGACATGGGAGTCTCTCTAAGGGACACGCGATATATGAGAATTAACTCGTATGTTGACTCCTTGCATTTCGAGTGATGTCCTATAGACTGATAAAACATAGTAAATAATATCCTCGATAAACTGAAGCTAGTAACGACGAAGGTCGCGTGTCGCAGCGTCACTGAAGCGGCAAGCCATGGTTAATGCTTCAAAGGCACCTTGTTTACATCCTGGCGAACAATGCGACGCTTCTTCTCAGCCAAGGCCTCGTCTCGGCAGAAACATGCAGGGTGTGTCCGCATACTTAGGTAGGTAACACACTTCTAGAGTGGCTGTCTGATTAATTTAAATAAGGAGCATGTCAGTCACGAAGATACAAACGCAAGTATTACCAAACTTTTGCTCATGATCAGCTGCTCTACTCTCGAACCACATTTCAATGGATATGAATTGGATTTCTGGCTTTTCGAACACTTTTAAAATGATCAAGGACACTTGTATTAAATCAGTATTGATTCGTCAACATTACGTTATGCTGAGGCCCTAACATTAGTAATAAATAACGCGTTACGTCACTTTGTTTTTAACGCCAAAAATTGAGTGGTCACACTAACGTCAATGCCTGTTCTTGCCGGTAATGTTCTTGAGTTTAAAGGCTCGCGTCCACTAGGCTCGCCGCTCAGCTATAACCGCGCTACCCTTTGACATGGACGTTGACGATGTTGCGATATATTTTGTGATGAGTGTCACTTATTATTATTATATGCACATATTTTAAGAGTTATGACCACAGGATGAAAAAAATAACACAGTAGAATAGAATTTTGCGATGTGCAATTTTTATTTTTCGGATCCCACAACGCTCTATTTACAGAATTTCGAGAATAGGCTATGTTGACCCTTTTTTATTAGGCCCCAAATGATTCATTACTGTTAGCCATCACCACAATAAATAATATTATTTTTTGAGGCCTATCACGTTCAATTTATAATAACGTTTTTGCTTAATTATAAAAAACGCCTTCGGTCATGATGGTTTATGAATTAACTGTGCCGTAAAGTCAAGATTTTGGTAAACAATTCAATACACTGGCGACGTGCGTTTGACGGATTTTGACCATGCGTAGTAGGTAATTGTTTACATGATGCGTTACTTCACTAATTTCACAAACATGGTGGATAGCGTTTTTGGCAGATGAAGAAAAAAGTAAAAATAAAACTGAGATGCAATGTAAACAACATTGCATCTCTACAGCAATCCCTAATTTATATTTATTGAACTTGGTATATTTCGGACTTTGTGAATTAAACATTATTTTCATAACTTTTGATATGAGACAACTATCCTATTGTAATGATTTTCTGGTTAGTCCACTCTACAGGCATAGTAGGTATTGGTTGATTGTCTAAAGCAAAGATGTGCGCTGTAACGCGTCAATTCTTACGTTAGGTCTTTGATGTACCGCCACTCGGTTAACGTCTGATGTGAAATGGCATTATTAATGCCAGTATAAAGTTATCGCAGTAAGTCGTGGCCACACTAACATTTAACGTCCATTGCCGCGTTAATTAACGGCGCTGGCCGGTAGTGCGGCCCCAGCATTACAGAGTAGGGCAGCAGGTATGTAATTGTCACAAAACAAACACACTAGTCCAGTAGTTCGATAATCTGGAGCAGGTCAAAATATGTCCAACGCAGGACTGGGCAGGCTGCGGCCGAGCAGTGGACCGGCACCTTAACACTGGACTAAAGGTTTAAAAAATTGACGATGTTGGAAATAAAGGAAAAATAATATCGTCCCAGCCTATATACGTTCCACTGCTTGGACAGACAGGACTTTCTTCTGTAGAAACTCATGAGGAGTGTGGGCCGTAACACCACCACGCTGGCCCAATGCAGGTTGGTGGGTAGAAACGGTCACAAATGTGACCGGGACCAACGGCTTAACGTGCCTTCCGATGCACGGAGGAGTTCGAGATCACAATGTCTTGGTCACCCATTCACGGCCTGACCATGGCGAAAGTAGCTTTGTTTTCGATAGAAGCCAAAGCGCACTGACCATTACGCCACCGAGCTCCTCAAAACTAATATATTTCACGATAAAATTATATTATCCAACTTATTTCCATTGTTTTTTTATATACAACTTCTATCAAAAAATAAAAAAATTCAAACTAAAAAGAGGTTTTCAACAAATGACGGCCGAAAATCCTTAAGATTATTGATTCATCCATCACTATTCCTCAGTCGCGATTTACATTAATTAAAAATTAATGATTCTTCACGCACATTTTTGTACCAGTGAAATCAAACATTTAATATGCCATTCACCAAGTCTGTTATTTCCTAATGGTTACACCTTGAAATGTTCAAGGTTTATATTTATCAGCACATCTTCATTCAGGTTGCTTGCTTTGAATAAACAAGAATATTAAATTGTTCCTTAAAAACGGAGTATCCGCATTTTTCATGGTCAGATAACCAAAAAATAAATACTTGTACATTAAAAAGATCTTATTTGAATCTGATGCAGCCTGTGCTGACGTTCGGGTTCTAATTGGCCATTTATGTACATTTTTCACGTATATTTACTAAGTGTGTATGGTCAGTAAATGTTTTTTCTTTCTTTTCTTCATTCATTACAAAATCCACGGTCGTTCCACGTATTCCTTCCGTCCTACACTATCTTCGCCTTGTATCTACCATCAAATGACGATAGCCTAAAAAAAATACTGACATTATCAGTTGGTGGAAACGTTCCTTTTAAAGTGCCATTGAACTTTTTTATCGTAATTACTTAAGATTGGTGATTTACGAAGAAAACACGTCATGCTTGAGTCGATTCGTGTCGGGGAAGCGGTCGATGAAGTCATCCTGGAGGCGGTAAGCTGTTGAGATCATCGATTTGCAAGACGTCATTCAATCAAGTACCCACTGATGAGTATGAGTAGGCAGTGAACGGATTAAGAGATAGTTACTAATAAACTTTAAATCTATTTACACTTTATAGCAAATTTAATACTTAAGGTTAGGCTATAGACACCTAGATTAAACGTGATACCCACTTGTAGGTTATGCTTGAGATTAAAAACTCCTTTAAAGCAATATGGTACTGGTCTTCATACCAGTACCATATTGCTTTAAAGGAGTTTTTAACTAGATTCAAGGTTCTTTCCACTTGAACCCTAATTCAAACTGTTCAAACTGTGTCCACGAATATTCGGGGTTACTCAACGTGTGAACAAGTCCTCAAGGCACAGTAAGTTTTGAGGAGCGTAGTGGTGAGTACGCTTTGGTTTTCGATATCGAAAACAAAGCTACTTTCGCCATGGTCAGGCCTTGTATGGGTGACCAAAAATTTTGTGATTCACGTAAGCCCAGTTGCTACTGCAACCGATTGTACCCACCCGCAATGGGGCAGCGTGAGGAAGGCCAGCTGTGGGACGTACTAGGCTGAGGACAAATACGTTTTTTTTCTCTTATTCAATGCTTATCCTAAAGCCAGTATAAGTTACGCAATCACGTCACCGATAAGGTAGTCGCTGTTGTTGTAAAAGATAACGATCCCTCATTGAATTGCAAAAACAAGGATCTCCAAGGCATGGCATGGCTGTCAGTGGGAGTGTATTCGCAGGCTCGCAATACAGCGGAGAGGGCGGAAGCCGGGGCAGCACGCACCGCCGCACACAAGGACACTGCCGTACCAACGTAATGATAAACAATACGACAACACAACAGATATACATTTTATATCTGTGGACAACACGATACGCGCATTTGTTAAAATAATTATAGTTTAGTTTACATGTACACGTTTACTGGTGCCTTTAAAAAAATATGTGATTCGCAAATTAGGAAAAAAAAAAATTATACCAATCAACTAACTGATGCCGTTTATGCTCTGTACACGGAAAAATGCTTAAAACCAAGTCAGGGGATGTAAAAAGAGGGAAGATATGATAAATGATTTTTTTTAATTTTTTTGTTTCTCTGTCTGTTTATCTGTTTGTGTGGGCTAATCTCCGTAATGGCTGGACCGATTATCAATGAAATTATCCATCCCTGTAGGCCTAGCACGGGCCGAAGAGAAAAGGTCCCCGGAGACAAAATTACTCGTTGTCTCTCGCTTCCGCGCTAACGAAGAAGCGAGAGGCAAAGACGATTTTTGTCCCTGGGGACTTTTTCTCTCCGGCCCGTGCTAGGCCTTCTGGTCAACATCTTAGATACTTTTTATTCCGAAAAATTTAAGGGTTCCCGTGGGATTGTTCAAAAAACCAAGTTAACCTATAAAATCATAGATAGAAGCATCTCGCCACTCTCTCTCTCTCTCGGGTAGGCATAGGTGTTAAACACCTACATTTCGCCAGATATGTTAGATCCCCATGTAACAGGTGGTGAGCCTGTTGCCATGCACCGGGCACAGTGTGAGGCAAACGATATTCAAAATGAACTGTACATAACTTTTATTCAAACTCAGTGGTACAGGCGGATGAATCAAACGCTGGTATTAAAACTGTTGTAATTAAATACAATTATTATTACAAATATGGAAATTATGCAGGATATTGTAATTAAAGATGGGAAATATGTATCTACTCGTATCTGCCAATTATGTTCAAGATCGTTGAAGACTACATAATTTGATGATGCGATAGCTAATACCACTAATGCTGTTCTAATGTTAAGTGTGTTATACAAACAAATACTAGCTATGAATAGTCTCGACGACGCTAATGATGTACCTGACGAGATCAAATATTTATCTCACCTTCGGAGGAAACCATATTCACACTGAATATTGCATGATTAAACATTGGATTTCATGTTTTCTTTACAAGTTGCGCTTTTCTTTGTTCTTTAAGATCTTCTTTGCCGTTAACGTGAAAATCATTGTCGCTGTTTTTGCGTTTATTTAAGCAGGAAAATGTTAGACAGATAGTAAATGACGAGTTATTTTTAGCATTTAAATTGAAACGTAAAATTAAACTTTTTCTTTAATATTGTGGTCGTGGTACAAGGCACAGTACAAGCAATATTATTTAATCGGTTGTACGAAGGTGCGTAGTAAAAATCGTGGTGTTGGTGAGTCGATCGATGCGGCCGAAGTTCACAGCAAGCCATTACCCCAGGTGTACCACGATTACCCGGAAACCAAGCATTTGAAAACTTATTTACAACTTACAACTCAACTCGGTCATCCATTTTAATGGTTATTGAAGAATTTGGGGAAGTTGTAAATGACATTGGTACATCATTAATAGTGAGAAGTCGAAAGAAGCAATGATTCTATCATATTGGTTTTTATGTGGAACTAACTGATGCCCGCGACTTCATGCGCGGTTACTATGGTTTTTTAACTATCCCAACAAAATTAAAGGGAACCCTTAATTTTCCGGAATAAAAAGTATCTAAGATGTTGACCAGGGATATAAGGTACCACCATGCAAAATTTCTATGAAATCGGTCCTGCCATTTAGGAGATTAGTCCGTACAAACAGACAGAGATAAATAATTAAAAAAAAAAATTACCTTTGGTATTTTCCCTCTTTATACATCCCCCTGACTTGGTTTTAAGAATTTTTTTCTATGTACAGACATTCGACCTGTACATTTTTATTACCTATATTATGTATATATATTTTAACAACATAATCTTTTAATACAAAACGTAAACTATAACGTAACTGTTCTTTGATTAGCAGGTTGATTTTTAATAAGATTTATGAGCATAAACCAAAATAACTGGATATACCGACACTATAATCGCAGTCAATAAATTGCATTTTTTTGACATTTAAAAGTCGTTGTTTGTTAACATTTTTTAACTGTAACTAGGTATGTAGCGTTCCTACCTAGACATATATTAATCTTATCGTGATATTATTTTTGTAGTATTTGAATCTCTAGCACATGATGAAAAAGTTAAGACCTTGTGTTCGGTGTTCAATCATGTGACTCAATTGACTAGTTACTGTCGTTACAAATAAATATGCAATTTTTATAGTTTTATATCAATCCAGGTGGACCAGTCCATTGATAGCGACCAGCTGGCTTACCATCATTCGTGTTAAAAAATAAATAAATAAATAGTTTTGTATCTCGTTAAGCTTAAACAAACGCAATAATAGCGATTGATTGACATGTGCCCTAGAGGTCGATAGAAACTGCTTTTCTTTCTATACTTAATTAATATTTATTATGAAAATTATGATAGTTTAGCGGTTGGAGACTCGAAAGATACTCGTAACCTCGCTATTATCACGATGAAGTTAATCGCGGTGTTGTTATGATGTTAATAGTTGATGTACACGCCACTCGGAAGATAACGACCTTTCCCAAGGATTTCGTTCTCAGGTTCAAGACAGTGAAACAGAAAATCGTTTTCTTTAAGACTGAGCTAGGATAATATGTTAAGTGATTAAAAACAAAGGTAAATAAGTAGCGAGTAGAAGAAAACAGGGCCTCGACCGCGCAAAATAAGGACGTATTTACCACAACGAAATCACAGTTGAAAACGTCATTTAGAAAGGTCAACAGAGTTTTCCCTTTGCCTCAGCTAATTTGAGTCATTTTCGCTTTTAATAAAAAAAAATAATTGTAAGGGTGCGGAAATGGAATTCTGCATTATTATCAATGGTCGTGCTGTTCCGAGGCAGCACCCGCGGCTGCCGCGGTAGTGTAATTACCAGCGCTCACGCACCCGCTTCGATCGGCCGTGGTGCCGATCGAATATTCGTGTTTATTTATTTTTGGATAATATATTATAATTAGAATCTATTCTATGTATCTGTATATATTTCTATTGTATGTACTACATAGCAGTTGGCATCCTCTGTCAGACCTAACGGGTGCCTGTTGAAAATCAGCGTCAGATCATGTTGTTCTCGCGTAATGCTGAATTGGGTCTCCCATTCCATGGGGCTTTTTTTTTAATGCTCACCAAGTTAAAGTAAAAAAGAAAAAGAAAAATAAAGAATGTAGATGGGCCGTAACGTTTTCGACTGTGATTTGGATAAAAACGTTCTTATTTAGAGTAATAGGGGCAAGATTTTGATAAGGTTTAGTTGAAAATGCGAGTGCCAAAGGCGATGACACTCCTAGGTTAGACCGAAATGGTCGCAATGTTAATTGACAAATGGATTCATCCCTTTAATTGCCACAAGGACTTATAACGCAGACATAAAACTGACAAGATAGATACGGAGATATCACTCGACTGTAATGAAGCTCTAGAATGTTTGATTAGAAGTATTGCGTGTAGACGACAGGCCATATTACCTATATAGTCATTTATTCATCATATCACAGCCCATCTTACACAAAACAATACACATTTTTAATACGAGACTAGTTAAATGTGACTCTTATCAGTCTCTAGACGCAAGGGTTGCTGGTATGGCAAAAATAAATATATTATTGAACCTGAAAACGTTTTATAAAGTAACAAATTTTTATAGGCCTTTCATAGCTAGTAGAACAGAGGCAGTGAGCAAGTGGTCCATTGGCGAACCACTGCGTCCGCAATAAGTGAAAATTCTTTGTTTTCAACATGAACACCAAAAAGACTAAGAAGAACTCGTGTTCCTTTCACACCTCAAATAGAAACACACCTACTTACCAAATACAATTTTTATCAACACGAGGTATGTTATCATGATAATAATATTTACGCTTATTTATAGGTACCTAAGTAACTATTTTATGCATGTAATATGATTAATATCTCTATAACAAATAACCGATGAAAGAAAAAAAAATTTCTGATCGCTATAAAGGCAAACGTTGCATCGGGTATTGAATTGTTTTGCGGCTTTTCGATTTATGAATGAGTTGCTGGATTGATTACTACAACAGAGCAACTTCCGTCGCAAGCGCATGTGCCAGGGCTGTCACCTGATAAACTCATCAAAATTAAAATAGTATGAGTCCATAACTTATTTCCAAATAGTTAATTGTAATTTTTTTAACGCCTCAGTCTATGTCATATATTTAATAATAAACTGCAAAAATGAGTGTGTTGTAGGATAGGTAAGTTCTAATTGTAAAAAAAAAATGTTTTTAATTTTACATGCGACAAAGCTAAACTATCACGAGCGGAAAGAAAATTAAATCTAGGCTTCTAATGCAATATTAAAAAGCTTAGAGGTAGGGACTCAGGCAGACTCAGGACACCGAGTCTCACTCAAATCTCAAAAGTAAGATTATGATGGTATTCCACAAAAGCTCATACTATATACACGACTATTATACCCTAAGGGTTAGTCAGAGACTAGGCAAAAGCACCGCAAATGCAGTCCATTGCTATAGTCCGCGCTTCACCAAGCAGTGACTGCACTCAGCGTGACAGGTGGTGAGCCCGTCGCCGCTATAAGCTATTGGATGGTTGTGCAGTTCTAAGTCTATTAGTCGCTGTTCGACCAAACTCTTTTCTACAATAATATAACACCCTGGCAGTTTTTGATATGACATTTATTTGTATTTTGTATTCTCTATTATGCTGTCACATGTACATTTGTTTACTTCTCAAATATATATCTTGCAGTGCACACTGTGATTATTTTACTCAGCTATTTCCAATAGGTTATGGGCCCAGAGTGCGTAAAAACTGCAATGGAGAGTCAACCATGCCGTGCGCCTTTAGTATCTGTGAATTCGCAAAGTTCGTTTCCAAAATTAGCTGGTCGTCAAAACTATACGACATGGAGTTTTGCTATGAAAATGAGCCTGATCGACGCAGAGTTATGGGAAGTAGTATCGCAGGCGTCAACTTGTACATCCGAGGAGTCCAGACGGCGTGACCAGCGTGCGAGGGAAAAAATTTGCCTCAACGTCTGTGAGTCCGTCTATCCTGTCGTGATGGAGAGCGAGACAGCCGCAGAGACGTGGAGTGCACTAAAAAACACCTACGCCGACAGCAGTCTCAGTAGACGCCTAACACTATTACGTAAGATGTTCAATGTCAAACTCCAGTCTTACCCAAATATGGAATCATACATAAATGATATACGAGTAACGCAGCAGAAAATATCAGCCATAGGGAAGGCATTAGAGGACGAGTTTGTGGGTGTTATTATGCTTGCCGGTCTAACAGACGAATACCGCCCATTGGTAATGGCGATAGAACATTCCGGTGCAGCTATATCGTCGGACTACATCGCAACCACCCTGCTGAAGGAAGATCAGCGTCCAAACAGCTTAACGGCTACAAGCGACAACGTATTAGCTACAACTTCTGGCAAGAAAAGCGGTACATGTAGCTACTGCAAGAAATCTGGACACCATGTGTCAAAGTGCAGAAAACGTTTTTATGACTTGAAGAAAAATAAGGGCATCGGCGGCAATTCTAAAGCTAATTATACATCTAATTTTACACTTTCATCCTCTTTCACTTTATTTTCAGCCATTCACTCCCCTTCTTTATCCCAAGGTTGGTTTATTGACTCAGGAGCCACTGGTCACATGAGTTGCTATAAGGATTGTTTTTTTGACTACACACCTTGTAGACAGCCAATCACAGTTGCCAATAAAGAAGTTGTATATAGTGAAGGTAAAGGTTCTGTAAGTGTAAATATTAATAATAATGTAGTTAGGATTTCTAATGTTTTATACGTGCCACAACTTTCGACAAATTTATTATCAGTCAGAGAATTAGTGCGTAAGGGTTTTGTAGTTCTTTTTTCACCTAAAGGGGCAACGATTATGCTGAAAGATGAGTGCAAAGTGTCTGGTTCAATAATTGGTACAGGTACAAACTCAGATGGGATGTACAAACTAGACACTACCTCATCCACTAGTCGTGCATACGAAGCTCATAATAATGAGCCCATATATCTTTGGCACCGACGTTTAGGTCATTTAAACTACAAATATCTCAAAATTCTAAAACACAAAAACATTGGCATTAATTTTACTGACAATGACACTCAAAGTCAAAGTTGCGTTCCGTGTTTGCAAGGCAAACTATCAAAAAAGCCTTTCAAAAACTCAACAAGGAGTTCTACCCAAAAATTAGAATTAATACACACTGACCTCTGTGGACCAATGAGTTCGCATTCATGGGGCGGATGTTTGTATCTGTTAACTTTTACAGATGACTTCTCTCGAAAAACTTTTGGTTACTTGCTAAAAACTAAAAGCGAAGTTTTTTCGAAGTTTGTAGAATTCAAACATCTTGTTGAGAATCAAACTGGTCTTAAAATAAAGATAGTCCGATCTGATAACGGTCGTGAATTTGTAAATAAAGAAATGACCACATTTCTTAAAGAGAATGGCATCATTCATCAACTGTCGGTTCCTTATAATCCTGAACAAAATGGTTTGTCAGAAAGGGTAAACAGGACCGTCATTGAAAAGGCAAGGTCGATGCTTCAAGATGCCAATCTCCCTAAATCCTATTGGGGCGAAGCTGGGCCCATAACCTATTGGAAATAGCTGAGTAAAATAATCACAGTGTGCACTGCAAGATATATATTTGAGAAGTAAACAAATGTACATGTGACAGCATAATAGAGAATACAAAATACAAATAAATGTCATATCAAAAACTGCCAGGGTGTTATATTATTGTAGAAAAGAGTTTGGTCGAACATTACCTGCTAAACGGGTACTCAGGTACCTCAAAGCAACAAAAGACAAAAGGCTTACATATAAAAAGGTAAGTTCTTCGGACATTGTTGGTTACTGTGATGCTGACTATGGTTCAAATCTTATAGATCGGAGATCATATACCGGCTATGTGTTCCAAGTCAGTGGCTCCGCCATATCTTGGGAGTCCCGTAAACAACGCACAGTAGCGTTATCAACTACAGAAGCTGAATATATGGCCCTCGCAGAAGCAGCTAAAGAGGCCATATATTTAAAGTTTCTTATTAAGGACGTATTTGATTGTCACCAACCAATACCCCTTTTCTGTGATAACCAAAGTGCCATACAACTCACCAAGAACAACACTCATCACTCACGCACAAAGCATATAGATGTTAGACACCATTTCATTCGCAGTTCCATCGCCAGTCATGACATTAATATTAAATATATTCCTACTGGCAGTATGGTCGCCGATGTTCTTACGAAATGCCTGCCTAAAATAAAACATGTAAAGTGTGTAAATAGTTTAGGACTTTTGTAATTATTATGTTTTGTAAGAATTAGGTTGTAATTATTTTATTGAATGTTAATGGCTGTGTCTTGTATGTTGTATATAGTGAGTGTTAGTCGTAAGTTCTTTTATAGGTGATGTTGTTTGTAAATAGCATGTACATATATAGGGTGTTTACATTACGGGGAGGTGTTCGACCAAACTCTTTTCTACAATAATATAACACCCTGGCAGTTTTTGATATGACATTTATTTGTATTTTGTATTCTCTATTATGCTGTCACATGTACATTTGTTTACTTCTCAAATATATATCTTGCAGTGCACACTGTGATTATTTTACTCAGCTATTTCCAATAGTCGCCATTTACGACACCCAAGGGAAGGGATAGGTTGGTAAATGAGCCGCTACAACATGGCTCAAAACCTATATTAGTATAATATATTGTGAGCCCTAAGCTAAACCAGTAGTGGGTTGACCGTGACCGCGCAGAGAAAGTGTGGGCGCAGCGTGACGATGACGTCACGAGAGCGCGAGCTGCGCGCGCGCGGGTACGCTGCCGCATCCGATAACAATAGCTAGCGCGCGGTGCCGATGGTAGAACATGGAAATGCTCAGACACAGACCAAACTACTGCAGATAATTATTACAAAAATGAACTTTGTAAATAGTTCGAATTATTACATAAAGTTATTATTATATAAAGTCAGTTACCTACAGATGGATCGGTTTCTTTATCAAACAGTTGACAAAAGGATACATTGTACTTCTTTAGATTACCAACGTTATCTAAGTACTTGTAACTATAACCTACTAGTTACTTGTACTTTTTGTAATCCCAATCAAACCTTTTGGGTGTATGTTTATGAATGTTCATTATTACTTCATTTACCATTTATGAGAACAACTAGTAGAGTATAACATGTCTATACAACATAGACGATTATAATGAAGCCGTCAATTAAGTAGGTGTCGGTCGACAACAACTCCCCAGTCATCAACTTCCGATCTCTGTCATCGTAATTACTTTGATCATTATTAGCATAAATTTTACTTTGGACTAAGGCAGCGGTAGCCGAGTTGGGACGGACGGGGCACTACTCGTTTGAGGCCGCGGGAATCGCGGGTTCGATCCCACCGCCGCCGCCACCACTGAGTTTGCATAAAACTTAAATACATTGTTTATTATTATTTATTCATTTATTTCATTGTGAATATCGCTTGTCTCACATTTTGCGTGTTTAACAACTCTGCCTACCCCTTCGGGGAAGAGGCGTGATGATATGTTATGTAGAAATTCAATCTTTGAATCATAATTTAACCGATTGATTTATGATACAAAAGAGAAAAGGACACGGTTGTTGTTATTTAGTTTCTGCATAAACCTGTAATTTAGCTTAGATTAGTCATCAAAAATATTAATATGATTATAAGTATATATTCGATTTATATTTAAAAAAATAAATACCCAACTTTATGCCGACGCCTATACGTACGGCCAATAATAAAAGAATGGCGCCAAAAAGAGGAAATTGGAGGGACCCCTCCCAATACTGTTTAAATTTTGTTCTGAAATTGGACGTGTGCAGGTGTTATTAAAATATAACTAAAGCTGTTGAGCAGCTTAAACTGTGATTATTAATTAGCGAAGGCAGGGTTTGTATTTGACATTGAAACAAGTGGCGAAGCTGTTAAGCAGCTTAAACTGTGATTATTAATTAGCGAAGGTAGGGTTTGTATTTAACATTGAAACAAGTGGCGTTGTTCTATGTAGCCTTAATGTGTTTAAGATGACCTGCATAGAAAAATAAACATAACTAGCATATAAAGCGGATTCCAATAGAATTACGTAACTACCGTGTCAACTATTTTTAACAATTTCATGTTTTTATGACAATTAGTCAGTGGTGCCCAACCCGCGGTATTTAAACCACAGGAATTTAGCTGTTACGTGGCCGGGGGGCGGTTGCGTCGTGTGTCCCCGATAATAAAATTGGGTTAATGCAAACCACCCTGAACTAGTTTTTGGCAAATTTAACCTACAGACCGTTTACTAATCCAAACATGTTTAATAAAACTACACTCTCAGGATGTTAGTTATTGTAATTAATTTAGTTATTTTTCATACCTATAGTATTTTCAAAATTATACATTTAAAAAAATGTTTAATATTTCTACTGAATGTCAATGTTTTTTAAAACCAAATACCTACATTGAGATAAGCAAAACAGCATTTTCTCTTGCTCCAGTTGTAGTTAGCTCTATCATGGAAACTTTTATCCATAGTAATGTGTATGATTTCTCTCCCGGGATGGGGGTAATGGCGCAGCTCGCCATTGCACACGTTGTAGAAGGTAGTTGGTTGCACAACGCCGCGGTCATTGACACCGCTGACAAGCGAAATATTGTTACAATTTGTATGGATGCAAAATATTTATTGTTGCAGCCATTTGCTTTAAAACTGCATTGTTGCTGGTTACAAAATAAATTAAATTGAAAGCAAGGAAAAACGATTGATTCGTAATGGAGAAATTTTCCCCAAAAGTCAGACAATCTAAAATATTCATCTTCTTACATTGTTGAGGTTATGTAGGTAGGTCTAATGGAAATTAAATTTTCCAATTTGAACATTGCGAAATATAATCAGATTAGTCAATGATTAATATAAATGTCTATTAACAACTGGACTGCTGCGTTTGATACCGTATCAGTCAATCCTTTAGGAGATTATTTAATACGATTACGCGGAAAACAGTGATATCATCGGAGTGTAATTGATATATCTAATACTAGCTTTTGCCCACGACTTCGTTCACGTAGAATAGTTACTTTGAGATAGTGTGATGGTATGTGTAGTCTATAGCCTTCCTCTATAAATAGGCTATTCAACACTGATTTTTTAGTAGCTTCAGTTGGTGGAATTGAAAATTTACTCCTACTCTATTATTAGAAGCAAAGTTCATAGTGGCGTTTTGTCCTTCATTTTTCTGAGTGGCGTTATTTAAATTTTTAACATTCACCCGCATGGCACCCGTTCCCATTAGAATATCAATATGAAAGGTAGTCTTTGTCCTTTCTCAGACTCAATTGGACTATCTGTGTACCAAATTTCGGTTAAATTGGTTGAGTAGTTTTGACGGGGAAACGAGACAGACAGAGAGAGTTACTTCCGTATTTATAATATTAGTATGGATTAACGTGATACGGGTCAGTCTTGCTTGACTTGACTTCCGTTAAATCAATAAGTGATTGAATGCTGAGTACTACTGCTACTTCTCATTACTACATACCACATTAAAAAATTATACCGACTTTAGGGGTTGAGGAACTGTTATGTTGTATATATATAGGTAATAGCAATATCAGTACCCAATACCATAAAAAGTTTAAATTACGTAATAAAGTTTATGATATGCGGCATTATATTGCAAGGATTCAAAGAATAGGTAATGCTTTTGTAATATTAATCTGCCCTGTTTATCATAATCGTATAGTTGACAAACTGTGGATATGAACATCGATAGATAGTTTACTAAATGTATTATTATATCATACTATTATCACAGGTGACATAATCACTCTAGTAAAACTAGTTTTTATATCCGAACATTGCCTCATTTCATTACATTAATATAATGAAGTATCGTCTGACATTCAAAATAACTGGCCATCATTTGTGTATCGCGTGACGGATCCTGGTCCAGGTTCATGTAATAAATAGCTTATAATTAGCAAATTGTTTGGGCGGTGTTCTGTATGACATAACGCTGTCGTGAAGCACGGGAGCCGAGCTGGTGGGAGCGGCTTTGGAACACGGCGCCGGACTTTGACGATACATAACTGCGGATCCAAAGATTATTCTACTGTTATGCTTCAATGTTACCCTTTAACCCTTTAAGGTTCTTGATGGACCTTTCAAACGATATCGTCAAATAGACCAAGTTCTACGCGTGCACAAAATTTTGTGTTGTATTGCACATCCTCCTTCATTTCTGTATAAATTTACATTTTGCCAAGAGCAAACTTGTCGATATTTAATTATGCATGAATTTCAAAGTCAAGCCATAAAAATTCCAGTGATGTGCGTGGTAGGATCTGACCAAAATAAACAAACAAGGCTACTTTTGTTTGTTTATCTGGAAGTCCAAATAGAAGACTTGCTTTGATTAGATAGAATATATAATATATAATACGATAGTATTTTGTGTGAGAATCATCACATATAATTTTAAAGTAAATTAAAGAATTGTCATTATGGTAGCCTAGAAACAAAAAATATTTTAAAAACCCAAGTTTAAGATACATTTGTGATTTGTGAATATTCAATGAGAATTCTTTGTGAATATTCAAAACATGTCTACAAATCGTCTCGAGCGTAACCTGATCTCTGAAGAGCATTTGGGCTTACCATAGATATTGGGAAATAGTCTTGCTTGACCTTCAGCAAACGATCAAACGATCAAAGCAGTCAAAACAATGATGGCGATCCAGAGCGAGTGATCTCGGCGCCTGCGCTGGTCAAGGCGTTTAGGTTTAAACACACCTTGGCGAGGGCAGCCATTAACATTGTAGATTACATCTTTCGCAATTCTTACACTCATATGTAAATGTCATTATCAACTATAAGGTTTATGTTAAATCCTTAAGTAATCAAGCCAAATATTTCTTTTTAATAATAATTAAAAACATTGAAATAGAGCAAATAATGGAAAATAATATCAGATCCAGCTTATTTGTATTTTCCACGAGAAATTCGTGTAGAAATTATAATAAGCGAGTAGAGTTGGAACGCTGTCTATTAGACAAAATTAGTGTAAATTATTTTAATTGCCGGGGATAATTCGTCTAATCAAGGCCAAAAATGGACCATAATTTTTTAGTTTGATGGAAATACTAATTTGGGTATAGAAAAATATTTAAACAGATCATTGGAACAAAACAATCATAATCACGACTCATCAATACGTTATCAGCATTGAAAATGTTAATAATTCACCATTATCATTAGCCTGGGAACAGGTCCCAATTTCATTTGGGGTCGGCGCTACGATTCTTCCTCCTCCATTATCCCCTATAACACGCCATATCAACATTCACTCCCATTCTAGACATGTCATCATTCACACAATCTATCCATCTTTTCTTCGGTCTTCCTCTCCCTGTATTACCATCCACTCTCATATTCATAACTCTTTTCATTACATGCTCATTCTCTCTTCTCAAAATATGTCCATATCACGAGAGCCGCTTTTCCCTCTACTTCTCTATCACTGGATCAACTTGCAGGCACCCGCCTGATATACTCATTCCTCACTTTATCTATCCTCGTCACCCCTCTCATCCATCTTAATACGCATTTCGGCCACATGCAATCTATTTTCATCCATATTTTTCATAGCCCAACATTCCGATCCATACAAAACAACAGGTCTTATGATTGTTTTATATATTTGCCTCATATATAAATTGTTCAAGGCAACTGTAAAGCACTCTTTAAATCCGCATTCTACTTATAACAACAGCTGGTCCATTTATTTTACATGTAAGTTCTTTTAAAGCTATGAAATTCAAAGACTCTACTATTAAAAATAACATAGAAAGCTGTTCTTATTTAAGAGTTAATAGGATATGAAGGACTATTTAGATCATGTATGTTTAATACGGAGAGTAGCCGCTGGAATGGTTCCAGTGAGTGCAGTCAGGCACTCGGTTAAAATAACAACGTGTCGTAGGTACGGAGTACGGAGTGAGCCGAAACTAGAATAACAAAGTTTAAAAAAAAAAGAAAGACAACGAACTATTAATAGACTTGACTGTGGATTGAGGAGCCGTGAAGGTGTGAAACTGGTTAATAATGGGATTAAGGACAAAACAATAAATGATGAAGGCGAAAAGTGACGTTGATGATATGTACTTCATTACACCAGCTTTTTAAATCTAGCTTTGGCATTTGAAATATGAGGAATATTATTCAAACAACACGACACAGTGGAGCGATGACTTGTGTGTTAATTTTTCAAGTGTTTGTGACCATTTTTATACCTTCGTAATATTTTCATAAAAGCTTACATTACAATTGGTATAAATTTATTAGCAAATTTTAAAATGAATACCGTTAACTCTATCCTGGCTTAGTTTAAAAGCGTCGATGACTTAGAAATTAAATTTTAAAAGTCATTTCAAATGGGTTACGAAACATAATAGGTACTTAGAATATTTAAAACTCCGTAATAGTACATAATAAATGTTATATAGGTTTTCAGGAGGACGGAGGCCGACCTCGACATTTATGAACCATACAGAGCTTCATAAATTACTATTTACAACACACTTGCTCATAAAGTAGCTCTAAATTTACCACAATCAGGTACATAATGATACCTGTTATACACATTGTGACTTTTTCATTAGTGATGTTGAAAACTCTTTTATAATTTTTTCCTTTTTTAATTTGACTGATACTGTCATAAATATTAATAAAACAGTTGCTGATCTATCTCGGTGTGTGCACTTTCTTTCTTTAAAATAATCTAGTAAATATGCGTAAATCCCCTGCAAAAACCGGGGCCAGAGATGACACTGATGATGATGATGAGACATGTGCAATCAGAGTACTTTACAGGTATGAAAAAAGAAAGAAAAATCATTCGAACCCTGTTCATGAAAAATTTTATTATATTGGAAAAAATGTTAGAGGACAGGGGCACAGTTACATCAACAGCAGCTCAATTTAAAAAGGTCGAAGAATTAAAACAAAACTTAAAAGAACTAGATATAGAAATCAGAAAGTGAGTTATAGATTTTTTTAAATCGTGGTCAATTTTCTATGTTTATTTCAGAACATTCAATACATTTGATTACATTCGGATACTTTCGATTACATTCGGTTACTTTTGGATACATTTTATCTACTTTTCGACAATGGCGCAGAATTATTTTATTCGCAAGTTTGTTGAAAAACGTAGTATGATACACGTGTTTATAGATGATTACCGTCTTCGGCTCTCTTAAGATCTCATGTCGCCTCAGCGGTAGTCACCAAATTTACACACTTGTACCATAATGTACTATAATAATATTGCTATTCGAAACATGACAATCACAGAATAACTATTACATAATTACAATAGTAATACAGTTAATGGTAAGCCCTTGTTTCCCAGCGGGGACTCTTTACGATCAATACACAGTTATTCTGCACACAGGGCTAGTAGAGTTTGGCAACATTATTTTAGAGATTGGAACCGTTTCTTTTAGCTAAGAGTGAAATTTTTACGTTAAAGGACTTCAAGACATAATTGCTAAGTTAACCTTAGTTGTACTAAGTTTGATTGATTCTTATCGCCAACCAACTTCAATAATCTTCATCGACTTCAACTATCCTTAACAAAATGTCAAGCTGGATGGTCACTCATCAAACGTTTTTGACTGAGATTTGGTTAGGATAAATACGGTCGTATTTAGCGCGATCTGGGGCCTGTTAGTAGTATGTACATTATGATGCAATAAATAAATAACAAAATGTATGGAGTAATATTGTAATAGACATGAATTTCCAAAAGAAAAGAAATCAATTCTTTAATTGTGTCTAAAGACTTAACGAAAATATAACAATTGTGATCCCAACAAGAAATTTCAATTTTCATTGGGCCAGCGTGGTGGTGTTACGGCCTATTAAAATCCTCATGTGTTTTTTTAAGTAGGAAGGCCTGTGAGCAAAAGGTCTGGGTGGTAACGATGATCACATGAGTTCATGATTATAGTGGAGGTTTTAATGATATTCCTAGGCAGCCCTGCGAACCGGGCTGTGGGAGGGTCATTCGGGCAGTGGTCCCTCTGCCAGCCTTGACCCGCCGCGCCTAACATCACGCTAATTGAGTCGCCTCCCAAATGGGCAGCTGGTCACTAAGTTGCAGATTCACTTTCATATTGGCGAATTTATAGATACAGGATAATACTGGAAAATGTATATCAACAAGTGTTGTTAAATGGAAATCTTTTATGTACCTAATGAAGATATATTTTAGATGTTAGGTACACCACGGCAAACCACAAAAGGTAAATGGATAATTAAGATATGGATATATGCAGAAAAAAGTTTTATAGTTTTAAATGCACAATAAAGCATTGATAAGATTATTATTTAATTTCACGAGATTGTGTCAATGCCGATAACGACTAAACATGATATCAATAAATACATACATACATACTTTTCATCTGAACAATATGATTCGCTATGATGTAGATAAGATTGTGCTATTGTACATTGGCGCACACGTGAAGCGTACCATAATATCTGGAAACTGAGTCTTATTTTAAATTACCGAGGAGCATTCAAGCGTCACGCCAGAGTTCCGCTTACTCTACCACGATATAGTGAGCTATTAACTACAATAACTCATTATTTTCATATTATAATGCAATCGGGTAGAACGAAGTGATTCCTTACAAAATACGAAATTGAATTAACTCATTGGTACCACTTTGATTCTAACTACGAAGTGTAACGTGAACTCTTTTATAGAAATGGAAACATCAGCCTGTAGTTTAAGACAAACTCTTTATCTGTGTGACACATAATATAGGGCTCGTGGAACCTGACAGCAGATTCACCATGAAATATTCTGAAACACCGAAATAGGAAAACATATTAATTGGTAATCTTGACGGCATTCACTGATCGAAGCCCTTTAAATTATGAGGATCGAGACTTAAATCGAAAAAATTATAAACGAATCATAAAACAATAAATCTACAAAGGGAAAATGAGATAGGAGAGATGTCATAGCAGTTTTTGGTGGCTTTTCGTGGCTGGTGCGCACCAGCCACGAAAAGCCACTAAGAGAGAACTATTTGAGAAGCTCTGGTCCAATTTTATTTTTACTAAGGTATTGTATATTTTGTCATTTATGTAAGCCCAGCTGTAATAATAATTCTTTATTGCACATAAAACCCTATTAGTTTTCAAAATATGAATAGCAAAATGGCACAAACATAGGCAGAAGTCACCAAACTAGGCTTTGCCTGTATTTTGGCGAAACCAACAATGGGGTGAATTTTACAGTAGCTAAGTTTTATAATATTTCCTATACGAAGCTATGAAATTAATTATAATATTATATAATGGTAATTCTCTCTCACGGAGTCCAACTTGCTAGCTTACTAGTAGTCCACCAGTAAGCTTCCAATATGTCAACACACACGAGCCCACCACTACGTAACGATGGCGCATATAGTTAACATCATAAATTATGAACTAACACATCACTTTACAGGATCAAAGCCAACTGCATTATTCAGGCAACGATCACAGGCGAGGCAGGCTCGAACAATTACGGATTGATTGAACTAGTCGCTTGTGGACTCGGGCCTGTAATTTACTTGCAAAGCTAGTGAACAATTTTGTTTGCATTATGCATGTTTGGAAAGTTCTTTCGATATAATTTTTAAGGAGTTCACACACGGAAACCACAATGTATTAAAATGTTTTCAATACATCAATTGCAATAGTAATTGGGACCAATCGAGATCACAAACTCCCTCACAGTTTTTGCCTTTCTAGTTTCATCGGATTTTTAGGGGAAGGCGAGAGCTTTACGTGGGTCCTCAAGTCCGTAGTGGCGAGTACCACTGGAAGATTTCTGTTGAGGACCACCACCAGGGAGAACCTTCAGGGCGCTTGAACAGAAACACACAGGCTTTATATGCTTAAACAAACAGGTTTGTGACGTGGTGGGTGGGGATATAAAATAAAAACTTCTCTTGTCACTTATTTTAATGAAAAACATAAGAAACAACTGGAACAATTTATAAAAAGGTAAATATCACAAATCACTGAACACAAAACTTAAAGAATATTATAAAATAGTACCTTGGAAAAATAATTTAAGTTCTCCGAGAGTACCTACTATAATTTATAAGCTTTTAATGTATTGATAATTTATTACAACAATTTATAAATATAATATATTAAGGCATCGGCCGCTTTAGACGCTGACTCTGATACAAATGAAAATTGGAGAGACGGTTAGTTCAAAAACAGAAACAAATAGAAAATGGCCAGAGAAGAGCGCAATAATAGCAGAGTCGCTAATACTGATATAGCGCCTCGTTACAGGTTTATGCTCTGACCGCTTCTGACCGTGAACCAGTTGAATTCTTTTTGTCGCCGGTCGTAGGTACTTATAAAAAATAAAAAGCCTTTGATCCTCTTTGATCCGAATAATGCTGAATTAAGTGATGAAAAAGCTTTCAAAGTTTTTTATGGAGCGTCAAGCAAATAGTAATTGGCGCCAGAGCCGATTACATTGTGGGATCCCGACATTAAGCTTGCTTAGGTATTATCACGGAAGATGAAAGCTGTTTGAGTTGAGTTCGCACCTTCCCTATACTTAGGCACCTACTATCTTTTTGTTTCTAATTTAGCGCACTCATAAAGTTATTTCTCCATTGTAGTCACTAAGAGATCACTGTGTATACTGTGCATTCATATTTTTATACTGTTGCTTTGTTAATGTTGTTGATAGGCTGAATTACTTTTACGTTGCGCGGAGCTATGCGCTGTCACAATGGTGTCCGCATAATACCAGCGTCGTGCAGTTACCTACTGCCACATTTTGCTGAGCGGGGACCATTTTGGTACCTATTTGTTACTGTATTTCTTTTCTTATTTTTGTTCTATAACTATTTTTGATTTTTTCTTTGTATGTGTTAGAGTAAGTAATTATGGTACCAAATAAACATTTTTCTATTCTATTCTATTCTATAGCGCCATTTTGCTCTAATTATGAGTAATTTTATTTACTATGTTTAAAATACCTAAACTACAAGGAATCAACTTTTTCATTTCATAAGTACAGTCGCAAAAAAGTGCTGTGTTAAGGCGCATGGCCGTGGCCCGGTTGCCTCTGGCGCCTGCGCCGGCGCCGCTGGGCGTCGCTCGTACAATCTTTATATCACTATGTAATACTCAAGACTAGCAGTCTGACTACACCGAGTGGACCGTGATTCATCACGTGCATGGTTAGAAATTTACAATGATACGAGTAGGCACGTAATACCACATTGGCAAATTTAAAACGTAATTAACCGTTTTTTTCACATTGTTCTCTTAACATTAATCAGTAGGCATTTTAGCAAAATATTATAATGTTAATGTTTAACAAAAACTTGTGGTTTTCGCTTTGACAATTGACAGATGCTGCAAACAGTTTGTAACTTTGTAAGTCAAGTTCAAAAATATTGTTGCGCCATCGAATAAATAAACTTATTCTCGAACACTCGAACGTTATGTGTATACAAGAATTTTGTACTGTATGATGGATGCCAAACTCCCATACAATAGCATGAGGCAATGTTCTGTCTCGATCAGTAGGTGTTCCCTCTTATTCTATCACTTTACTGAATGAGTTTGTCAGTTCGTAGTAAAGCTTTCTATTACTACTAATGATATCACACAAAAATACACACAAATTTCTCAAACAAACACTTTCATTTAATATGTGATTTTTGACACCTGTGAAATGATAAGGTACATCCAGGATATCACTCACATACACAACATAACACAACGCACGTCATCATCAGTTTTATAATTTTTTATTTAAAATATTGAATTACAAAAATTTGTATCAATTTTCAGTCTAGGTGTCAAAATAGCGTAAATATGACAGGTGAGACAGAAACTATGGATAGAAAGATAGGAAGAGGATATCCCACGGATAGCCTTCATTCATAAATAGTGATAGAATGAGAGAGAAGACCTTCTGATCGAGACAGAACATTGCCTCATGCTATTGTATGGGAGTTTGGCATCCATATAGAGTAGAAAATTCTTGTGTGTAGTGGTCGCTGGTGTATATGCACGTTTGACAATAATGACAATGACTAATTGGACCCGAGTTCATCTGAGTGAAATAAATAGATTCGATAAGATATAGTTCCCAACAAAGGAAAAAATATCGTAAAGCTGTTATGAAATGATGGTAAAACATTGCGGAATGTCTGTTTGCTATGGACGCTGTAAGACCCGACATAATAATAATATGGTATAACGTTTATTAGTCAATTATTTTCAACGAATTTCAACCATTAACTTTTCAGCACAAGTTTCAATATTCGGCAGTAACTTTTCCACCAGATATTTATCACAGTTTGAAAATAAATCAGTGAGGCATGCACGTGATTCACTCATAACACGTTATAACCGTTGTATTAACCGCCGATGGATTAGCAGTTCAGTCGGAACCGTGAATTACTGCTGATGTGAAACAGGCTCGCGTGTGTAGAGCGGTTACATTTTTCATCGACACAGCGAATTAACTTTAAATCAATTCCTGGTAAACAATCTGCCCACTAGATGGCGAGTGCCTACAATCGTTTATAATACATGGGATATTTCTAAGAAGATCTTAGGGATCGCAGTGCATCAATCTTTGATATAAGGCGCCACAATGTCAATGTTTCTGCCTCCTTACCGGGACACAGCAATGGAAGTTCTTCTGCTTTGCGACGTATAGTGATAGCTAAGATAAAGGTATCCATATCATGCAGACTTCTCCTACCATTTAAGAAGAGAGCGTTATCCCTCCGGTAGGCAACGCATCTACAACTCTTCCGGTGTTGTAGATGTCTATGGGCGGCGGTGATCACTTACCATCAGGAGTTTACCGTTTTACATAAAAAAGTGCCTTTCAAAGCAGGGAGGAACTCGAGATTCGATAACACAATGTTTTGGTCGCCCATCTAAGGTTCAACCACTGCAAAGAATACTTTTTTCATGTATCTAAACCAAAGTGCTCCCCGTCACCTCTCTCTCCGCTATTAGGTAGGTTGGAAATTCCGAATAACTCTCTCGATATATTGGGTCCTTACCTATGAAATTGGTGTTTTTTTTTCTCTCTTAGTATTTTGTCTGTAACTATTAAGATTCAGAGTATTCCTAAAAAATAATTACCTCGTCTAAAAATAGACTATATTTTTGAGCTATTTTGATTTGTTTGATGCTAATGCATCAACCGCAGAATTAACGCTTTGAATCCATTTATGATTCAAGTGTCGCAACTGGAGAGTTAGAAACATCACAATCTCAATGTCGATCAATCGGGATTGGATTCAAGGGTAGGCCAGCTGATTGTGCACTGCGGAGAGCAGTAAAACCTTGATATCTAGGCCTATCACATACAGAGATAACCACCGTCGTATAAACTGATACGTCGCTACTGCGGGATCGTGTCCACTATGCATGCATGTTGCGACATTTAGATGGTAAGTTGACGGTGGTCAGTGATCAGACCGGATACGCGGCGGAATGTCGCGCCCATAGCGCGTAGACTTGACGCCGAGTTGCATTATGGAAATATGGGACAAGATTGTAAAATAATTTTTTTGTGGGGTGTGTAACAACTTTACAGGGCAATCACTGCAAAGTTGTTAGTCTAATTTTGATCTGTCTCTGAGAAGATAACACCTGTTTCCTAACCTCTTAATATATTTATAAGAAATATTAAAAACTTATCTGCAGAACACATTATTACCGTTATGAGCAATTCAACATTTTTTCGTCCATGTTAGTTTTCAGTAAATGCAACAACAGAAGTTTATTTTGTGCCTATATACGTCCCACTGCTGGGCACAAACCTTTCTCATTGAGAAACATATGAGGAGATACACTTGGAATAGCGACCGGGACCAACGGCTTAACGTGCCTTTCGAAGCGCGGGGGAGTTTTATATCACAAAGTTTTGGTCCCCCATTCCATGGCGAATATAGCTCAGTTTACAATATCGAACGCCAAAGCGTGCTAACATAATAAATGGAATCATGAGGAATACGAGAAAATAATAAGTAACAACATTACTTTTGTTATTTATTATTTGCTAATCAGACTTATTGTCCCATCACGAAGCAACAACAAGTCGGTTATATGATAAGTGTTATGTTTACCAGCCATTGGAACATGGTTATTGATTAGAGCCCGTTGTCGACCGTCACGATATATCGTTATTATTTATACAAACGGCGCCTGTGTGCCATACAACCAGAATTTGGTAACATCTGATTTTAACCTAGGTTTAATAAAGGGGGTGAAGGTATTGCAAGTAAGATTACTAACCGAGGGAACGTTAGTATAGTGGAGGAAGAGAAGGATGTGAGCCAGGGCCGTACCAAGTAGACAGCTAAAATGATCTGCGTCCTACCTCACCGCGAAAAAGGCGTTGAAATTTTGATTCATTCGGCTATAGCGATCATGTTTTGCACTGTATCAAAGACTATTACCAGCAGTTAGGCCCATATGACAATGTCACAAGCATTTTTATGCTTAAAAGGTGGTTTCAATCACTAACCAACTATGTAAAATGTTTTTACTGAAATAAATTATTATTATTATAGTCATACACCGCACCTATAATGTAAACACAGCACTTGTAACTGTTTTATAGCCTAACAAAATTATCAGTCAATAGCTATAATGTTTTAAATAACGTGTTTTCTTATCGGTATACGATAGGTAGTGTTGTCGACTAATTTCTAAAAATGCACGAAGTATGTAGGTGTTTCGTTATCGTCACCAGTGTAATGTAGGCCCTAAGAGTGCACAAGTCCTTAATACGTGGAACATCTAATTAACCAATTATCAAGGTGAATGCGCTGTACGTACCACCACATCGTCCCAAGCTTATTGGTGCAAATAGTTGCAACAGTAATCGGGACCTATGTCTTCGTCCAATAATATTTAATGGAACTAGACATCGCAATATCACAAAGATTATCAGTGCTCGACCATGGCGAGAACTGCTTTGATGTTTTCGATATAGAAATCTTGACAGCCGAGCACTTTTGTAGATTTTTATTCATCACTAACAAGTAATAAAGGCATAACGTACACAAAACCTATGAAATCAGTAATCAAGTTTTTAAACATATCCAAAAAATACAATGAAAGTATGTATTCTGTTAAGCTTCAAGGTAGAGTTACCTTCTAGGTGTTATGATTTATGATCAAGACAGTCTTATGCCACAGCAATAGGACTTAAAATCGGAAGAGCAGTAAAGCCGAATGCACTTCATTGAACAAGAGAAAATAATAATCTTATAATGCCAACAGTCATATCAAACGCGTCGGCGGCTTGTTTTGTGGGACACACGACAATCATTTGGAGTTCTGGGAATTGGCTGTAGCACGAGAAAGTCAACGCTTTCCAGTATTTAATTGGGTGTGGGAACTTTTATAGTATTATTGACATTGTCACGGTGCTGGCCACGGTTAATAATTTCCAATTAATAAAAAAAAAATTGCAAGAAGACTGTGTTATTGTTAAGGTTTATCTCGAAGACAATAGTTTATCTGTTTCTAATCTTAGAAAATTTATTTATCTAATGGAATGAAAGCAATAATAGTCAAGTTAAACAAGACTTGAAGGTTCCGTTTATTATGAATATTGCTTGCGTAAGAGGCCAGTTCATAGCTATAAGCTATAGCAACAGGCTCGCCCTGTAGGTAAACATATCAGGTGAGGGTGTTATTGAGTGCCAAACCCTTCGTTTCGTAGTTTCTTGCCCCAGACAAGGATTGACACAAGTTCGCCTTACCTCTTATATTTACACGAACAAATACATTAAGTAAACTTTACAAGGTCATTATAGCAAAGGTTATGTATGAGCAGATGAGGAG
The DNA here is from genome assembly GCA_910589355.1 of Parapoynx stratiotata. Taxonomy (NCBI): domain Eukaryota; kingdom Metazoa; phylum Arthropoda; class Insecta; order Lepidoptera; family Crambidae; genus Parapoynx; species Parapoynx stratiotata. Next base: position 419,947 of record OU342460.1, read on the forward strand.
CACTCGCAAAGGAAAGTTCTCGTACCGATAGAGAAAGCGTCTGCTAGATCACTTATGTAATATTGCACAACGGTGCGGGCGCAGCACAGCCGATGAGTCTAGGAGATGGATATCGAATTCATATTTCCAAAAAGTGAAAGTTCATGAGTTAACTGTGAGTGGTCCGTGTCAGAGGTTCGGTGCAGTGTAGATCGCTACATTGATTGTGAAGTTTTTAATTAGGAAAGAAAGAAAGAATGAGTTCATTCAGTGCTTAAATATAAACATACATAGGTCGAGATGGATAAAAGTAGATTCTATTTATAAATATGATTACTTTATTTCCCGTGGGCATAAAATTTATGATAAATACAGTGTGCTTTATAGTAGGTAGTGAGCTTTATAGTTTATAGAAGGTGGTGTATAGAAGCATATTGTAAATGACTAATATATTGGATCGGATTGTAGAATCAGATATACTGAAAAATTTTTGGAGCTTAAGCAGAAAATGAAATTCACGGCTTTTGTTTCTTAAATCACAGGGTTGTTAGTAATTTTACACTCACTCGTGCAAATAGTTGTAAGGTTTAGAGATCGTTATATTTCGACCGCCGTCGTTGGTGCTGACCTTTGAATTTTTCTTCAATAGTAGCCAAGATTATGGCGATTGTGACTCCTAATGGTCCATTAGAAATGAGAATATTTAGAATTCTCCCACGTATTTCTAAGTATCAAATTGTTATCAATAAAAATATTTGTAAGGTTATACGCAAGCGACAAACCAAACTTATTATGTACTTATATGAAATGACTCAATGTACCTGCCTACAAACTCAATAAATAATATCTATAGGACTGGAGACTAGATTGAAATTAATAACAATGATTGTTTTGTTGACAAAATACCTATTTGTTGTATATGATTATTATTAGGGTAGTTATTCTTTTATTAATGGAATTGAACTTACGTATCCACCAATGTCAACTGGTAGTAAAATACAATTGAAATGGCACTTTTAATTGACTTATGAATGATTCAAAACTATTTAGCTCTAGCTCTTGTTAGTTAATCCATAAAAAAAAAAAAAACTACTCAAAAAAGGGATTGAACGGAAACAGGTCTCGCAGAATACAGGTTTTACAAGATACTTTCTTGAATTACTGTCAGACCAACCAACTGAGGCAGCATAGCACATAAGCACACGGTACTATAAATAAATAGAAATATTGGGTCCTTACCTATGAAATTGGTGTTTATGTTCTGTCTTAGCAAAAACGATGAATAATTTTTATCAAGCGTGTTCACACACATATTGCTAAAGCTTGTCTAATGATATATGCCAAATATTATTATCTTTGGAATTGTCGTTGTGAAGAAAACTCAAAAAATGTTAGTATGTAAAATGCAGACATCCCCAAAATCTCCATACAAAACACCAATTTCATAGGTAAGAACCTAATATAAACTTGATAGTGTATTGAGAACTTGAGACTACGGTTATTGTCCTACGCAAACAATTCTAAAATTTAACAGTTAGGTGCCGAAGTAAGAAAAAGGGAAGCTATACATGTAGAAGTTATGGCTTGCACTTTGATTTGAGGTGATTAGTTACTTTCGTTCAACTATATTATGGTTAAGTGTTTGTATTATATTTTAAATACATTTATTGATGTTCTTACTTCGTGTTTATTCCTAATTCTATCCTTTGGAATATTTTTGAAGCTGTACAACGTTCATCGTTAGTAACTCGAAAGAAACTAGTTTAATTTCCAGTTCGTGGGAATACAAGTACTAAGTATACAAGAATATTTCACGTATAGAAAGTACTGTAATGAGTTGTAGAATCTGCGCAATCGCAGGTACGGTAGACGTCGCCAACAACGAGGGATCGCTTATTCAATGATTCCGTTTATAATTGGAATGTCCAGGATCAGCACGCTACCTCAACTTCTGAAGGTCATGGTACCTATCACCGGCACGTTTTTTTTTAATTCGACCTCTACTCATCCTGATACGCAACTGGTTTGGTAAATCCCTGAAGCGTTGCGGTAATCAAAGAGGTTTGATAAGGGATTAAAACAATTGGCAAAAACTACAAGCTAACGTGAAAAAGTTTTTTTAGGTTTTTTTTTCACAGACCCTAAGCAACTATATAGTCGTTATGTATGTATTATTTACCTACGTAAAAGATTATTTTCTAAGACATTTTTCCGATTTGAGCTTTTATTCCACGAATTGTACCAAGTATTGAATAGTAAATTATTTCAAAGAAATTTATCCATTCTACATAAGGTTTTATCAAAAGTAGAAACAAAAATTACAAATTGCAGCGGATAATGGATTAATCAGACCGGGATTTCCACGTTCGTATCACACTTCATTATCAAGCTGATTACGAGTATATATATATTATGAGATAAAATCAAGTCAATAGAGATAAAATCCACATATTAGCCTTTTATATTATGTAAAAGGAAGGTAGGACATAATGATTACAGTCTGAAAGAATTGAAGTTTGAGAAAGGGGGGGTTTCATAATTACTGATTATTTTAATTAAGGTTTTTAAAGATTTTGACAAAACAAGGAAAATACTGCAAGCAACGATAAATATGTCAGTAATCAATCTATCAAAAGTTATTGTTATCTCGATTTGATAAACCTGTTTATAAACATAGCTACAAAAGTAGTTAGGGCAATTATCAGCAGTATAATGACTTCACTTCAGCGGGCGTGTGCTCGCAGGTAACCTACCTACGATTCTTCGTTGTGTTTTGTATTTTTCAGCTGAACATTTTTGTTGTAGCCTAATTTGGCGATGAGTAGGTTCTTGGTTAAACCTTGAAAAATTGGTTCCAGTTACTCATAGTGGAGGTACTTATATATATTTTTTAATAAAAAGCTCAACAAACGACTCTACACTACCTGATATAAGCAGTAGAGGAGTTCATATGTGAAGATAGCTAGAGCAGCATACCGACACACTGCCCTAGCCACCCTCACCTTGCCGGCCCAAAAAATGCTGTTTCACACCTCTTTTGAAGGAAAGCATATTGTAAGAAGTAGGGAATACGTGTGCCGGTAAGGAATTCCACGCTCTAGCTGCGCGACAGAGAAAGGAGTCACGAAATCTCTTAGTGCGCAAAGTAGACGTAGCGACAATGAAAATGTGACTCCGTAGACCAGCACGCGTACTCTTGTGTAGGAAAAGAGAAGGAGGGATAAGGTCAAAGATTTCTTCAGAGCACTCTCCATGGAAAAATAGGTGTCTACATCCACCCAAACTTCGCGAATCCTATGAGATCTAGTTGGATTCCATAAGACACTGTTGCTCACAACCTACGCTCTTGTACTTGACATATATAATTATTTAATAAAAAAAAGATGATATACTCCAATAGGTATATTTTTACTAATTCTTATCTCTTTTTACAAGTTACCTGGGTTTTTGCCTTCTGTTTGTGATGGAAAATTATGAATGAAAATAACTTCAACTGCGTTCTATATGACATCGTACATTATCATAATAACATAGCTTATCGAGTGTAGCGGCGTGTATCCTCGAAGGAGTGAGCAGATATGTTAACACACCTATATTTCACCTGACGTGTTTAGGTCCTATGTAACTAACATTAAAGTGGTCATGTCTTTTACCCAGTATCTTCGAGCGAGACATCGCTGACTGACTGGCAGAACCGGGCGCGCATATTTGCTATTTAACGAGGTTTGGAAAATAGCTACAGAATAATTTAGACAATGTCTTCAAGTAAACTTGAAAAATTGTCATAAACAATCTTTGCAGTTTATATGATCGAGACTAGTATCAACTATCGTGTTATGAGCCTGAGAATATTAAAGTGTCAGATCATTAATATCAAAATATACTATAACATGTTATTATTTTAAATAATAAAAAAAAGTCGTGTGACTACCTATTCTTAGAAACCCACCTATTCTTTTGGGTGTCGATAAAGGCGACTAATGGACTTAGAACTGTGGAACATCCAATAGCTTATAGTGACGGGCTCACCACCTGTCACGCTGAGTGCAGTCACTGTTGGTGAAGCGCGGACTATGGCAGTAGGCTGCTTTTGCGGTGCTTTTGCCTTGACTAACCCTTAAGGGATAATAGTCGTGATTATATGTATGTATGTAATAAGAAAACCATTATTATTGGAAGATCCTGGCCGCCGTATACCTACCTCCAAAAACCAAAAGAAAAATATTATCAGTCAGTCAGATTATCAGTTTATTTTCGTCAATGACCAAACACGAAGAATGTTGTAAGATAAGATTTGAGTACTCGTAACTGCCATTTATTTTTTAACCTGTATTTATTTACGGATTATACTGATAGTATATAATTAAGTATATTCTGTAAGTTAAGTATATAAAGGAACTAAAATCAATTGACGTATTATTAGAATTTACGTAATACAGTATTTACATTTCACAGTAACACATCTTGCGTTCCTAGGTGAATTTAGTAGGTACAAGTCCATTTTTAATTTTTCAAAATGAAATGTTTCGTTTGAAATACGATTTAGACTATGTTATTAATTCTAATTATTTAACACTTCATGACATTTCGAACTGTCAAATCATTTTGACTAAAACTAAGACTAAAACAAATGGACTAGATATAGATAAACCAACTCTCACACTTCGATGATATGATCTAATATGAAGTAATTGCTGACTGCGCGAAGTTCAAAGTGCAAATATTTCTGAGTGTAGCTATGTAAGCGGAAAATTGAGGCTGGCTGACTCACTATTGGACAATAACGTCATTAATTTTCTAGCACAGTTAAATACCTACTCGAGAAAGTATGTTTTTTTAATCTATTACTAGTAAGTGTAAAAAAAACTACTCCTTCTTGCGAGTCCAAACACAAATTTGCTAAAATTTTTCCTTATTAGGTACCATTCTTTTTTTTATTTACGCACCATTTTGAGTTATTCCTTACCAAACATTCTTTTGCGTAGTTTAAACACTATATTTTTATGCCATACATAAGGACAGACAGCGGGACCTTTTACTGTGTAGTAATAAAAAAAAGTAAGAATCGTCAAGTGGTATGAAAAACGATGAGATTTTTATCGTGGTAATCCACTTCATCGAAATAACACCACAGTGTCTGCCATCAATTATTTGACGCCAAACTCTCACTTGCATTTCAATGCAAATACTGAAGAAATAAAAATACCGAAGACTTGGCTGTATGGGCTTTGTCCCCTTTGCCTTCCCTACATGGGAGAATTTTACAGGAGTTTTTGGCGGCATTCAACTATGGCGGACGTGATTTTTATTTCAGTGATTGTAATATTGTTTCGGAGTTAATCTTGTTGCGTACAATCAGTGTAGTTTTGTGTAGTAAGTGTCAATAATGATGAGCAATATGGAGAATCATTGAAATAATCGTCAAGTGGTGTGAAAAACGATGGGATTTTTATCGTGGTAATCCACCTCATCGAAGTAACACCACAGTGTCTGCAATCGATCGCTTGACGCCAAACTCTCCCAAGTTGTATTGAAATGCATTACACTAGCATTTCAATGCAAACTACTGAAGAAAAGTATTCTACTGTTAACGTGTGGCTCAAAAGGTCCTGCAGCCAGAGCCGTAAAACTGAATATTAAATAAATAAAATGAGAATGGAGGTTTGGCGGCATTTGACCAATGGCGGACGTGATTTTTATTTCGATAATTGTAATATTGTTTCGGAGTGGATATTGTTACGTAAAATCAGTGTAGTTTTGTGTAATAAGTGTCTGTGATGATGTGCAATGTGGAGGATTATCGAAATAAGCGTCAAGTGGTGTGAAAAGTGATGAGTTTTTTATCGTGGTAATCCACCTCATCCAAGTAGCACCACAGTGTCTGCCATCGATCGTTTGACGCCAAACTCTCCCAAGATGCATTGAAATGTATTACACTAGCATTTCAATGCAAACTACTGAAGAAATGTATACTGAAGACTTGGCTGTATGGGCTTCGTTCCCTTTGCCTTCCCTACATGGGAGAATTTAAGAAAAAAAAATGAGAATTTTACAACAGAAAATAAGATTGGACAGATAATTGCACATTTTTATTCATTGCAAATTATGTGTATAAACCTTGGCTATTTCTAAGATAGTAATTGAGCAAGTGTAGGCATAATTTACACGTTCAGTTTGACAGCACATTAACACTTACGAAATATCCCAATGGGTACTTGTAATGTGTAATTTGCTAAGTAATCTGTAAGATATAATTCGTCTATCAAACACAACGACTCCAAAGCTAAAGCACGCCGGTATTCAAGTAACGACTTCTACCAAATCGAGTGCGTGACTGCGTTTGATTATAACAGTGCCCTTCATAAGTATAATAATTCTGCCTGTTTCAGGGCATGCAGGGCATCATATTATTTAGCTTTCATTGAGCATGCATGATTTCAGAGTTATTTTTTATTTATTTCAGGAAAAAAAATATCCTGAGGCTTTTTCGTTAAAATTGTAATAATTAATGAATAACGACCACATCGATAAGCAAAACATGTATTGTGTGTTGCATTAATTATACCACAGGAAAATCTGAAACCCGGATTACATCAGATTATTTTATAATATATATACCCACATCATTATCTCAAAATTAATGAGTAGGTACCTACCTACATAATATTAAGTGTTATTGTACATATACTGGTAAATAACTAAATTTTACTATAATAGTAAGTAAGTAGGTAGGTACTAACAATTAGGTAGGTATGCAGCACACAAAAAACACTGTAATATAATATCTGTTGCGATATTCAGTTTTTATGTTATTGATCTGTATAACCAATACAAACATATTTATTTCACATAGTACCCTACTACTACTATGAATAAAAACTAATATGAAACGAGCCACCGCGCCCTTCAAGTAGTAACTTATGTGGTAGGTAACACCACTGTCTCCTACAAACTTTTTTTAATAAGTAGTTAATCATAAATTGATACACGTTAATTTTTCTTTTAATTCGAGTTGAGTGATGGGTTGGGCGGTATAATAGTGAACTAGTTATTCAGGTAAGTATAGGGTGTGCGGCGGGCCGGCGGCCGGCCGCGGCCCGGCGGCGTGCCCGCAAAGGTAACGGTGTCAAGGTGAGAGCTTTTGCCGGCTTTATAGAAAATAGTATTATTTGTGGTAAGTTGCGAAAAAGCGCTGTCGCTAAATAATGAACGTTCAGGGTTTTGCTGTGGCAATTTTTTTTTTTATCTAGTTATTTAATGATTTTTTCATTTTATATCTATTGTTTGCGAATACCGGTGTTCGCGCTGACCCTCAAGGGCCTCATCAAAACCTATTTGGACACTAGTCCAATCCAGACATTGATAACCGCTAGTTCTCCTATTTGTATAAAATGTTAAATGCTGCGACATTGTTTTTTCGTCAAACAATGTGACGCATATTACAAATGACTACAGTATATCTTTGGGTGTCCCCAAATCTCTTTAAACAATACCCACAAAACATTATTCATGTGGGTAGATACGACCTTCAAGAACAAGAAATAATGTATGTAAAGTATTTGAACCAGTTACCGGCTATAAAATATTACTTTATACACTTGTACAGTTTGTATTCAGTGTTAGCACAAATAGCATCTATTATTCATATGTTAATGTAAATATCCAAGTAGATAAGAAAATACACAAAAATAAAATTGGCGGGAAGTAGGTTACCGACCTGCCGAATGCGTTCGATAGTGGCAGCGGCTGTTTGTTTACAGAGTTGACGTCTCTATCAATACAAGTGTGATAAAACGACTTGTATATTGTTCTAGAATTTCATTATTTGTATAGAAACATATGTTTTAATGTCTTGAAATAGACATGCTGGCTTATAATTGAAATTAAATTATTGAGCTAATACTTCGATTATAAAAAGTCTGCAGTGAAGTAAAAAACCCAGAATAGTGTAGGTAGCTGGCATGTGGCAAGACTGGTTGTTACAACAAGAAGCTCTGAACTATACCTACCTTTCCCGTTGAGCTGTGTGCGGATGCGCGTGAGCTCCCGGGAGCGGCTGCGGCCGCGGCGCTGCGCCGCCAGCCGCCGCGGCGAGCGCGCCATCTTCCCAGACGCCCGCCCCGGGGCGACCTGCACCGGGCCCTCACTGTCACACACTTGCACCATAGGGAGAGCACTATAACACCATTCACAAGCCCGCCAGTTCCGTGTTCAAGTCCGCGGTAAGATTATTTCAATGGTTACCTATTTATTTGTAAACAAACTTTCGCGGCAATTTTAATGGTCGTCTGATTTAGGTTTGAATACATCACTGTTGTTTAAGATTGAATGAAAGAGATAGTAAAATGGACATGTTGAAGTAAAGTTTGTTTAGGTTATAAAGATCGGAAGTTGTAGTTAGTAAAAGTAAGGCACGTGTGTCCGTGATAAGGCACTGCGAAGCACTGGCGCGCGAACGAGCGTGCAGGCGGCGCGCGGCCGGCTCGCACACCTGCCGTGCTTGTGCCGAAAGTGCCGATGCGTAGCGTTGCGTCACCGTCTCCGGGACCGTATCACACTGATAACGGCGTGCACTCACCCTACCGTCTGCCGGTGGTTGATAACGCCATACAACAATGTGGGTCGCCCCAAAAAATTGCAATTATAATGACGTACTCATCTATATATTTTGTGTTATTAAGTTTCACAGAGGCATACCTCTTTTTGACATTGATAGAGTTTTTAATTCCTACAGTTTTTAAGTGCTTTACAAATTTTTTTCATTACTTATGCAGTATAAAAAGTATGCAGTAACAAATAATTATTTATTAAAGTAAGCAGTACCTGTCTTTATACTTACCAGCAGTAACTAACCTACATATACATATTTTTTGAGTAGGTCCCTACATTTCTCTACGATTTTATTAAAAAAAAAATTCAAATGTAGTTTAACTTACATTTATAAGCAAGTCAATTGCATAAATAATTAAGTATTTTATTTGTAATATAAAATTACATGTAGGTAGGTATTTATTATTCACACTGTAAGTAGGTACGCCGGTTTGTGTCGGTATGTGTAGCTACTTTCGAAGTCCAGACTTCAATGCCGGTTGTGAATTGTGCTAGAAGGATACTTTTGAGTAATGTTTGCATTGAAGTTTAAAAGGCAATATTTTGACTCTGAAGTTCGAGTTCCGATGGGCACCTAGGTATTTTGACTTGGGCACAATTTGTTTTTTCTTGGTAGAAAAAAATATTACTCACTTATTACCTACTTACGTGTCTTATGGTGACCAAAATGATGCGTAGCGGTACGGTGTCACGTACTGCGTGGTGCCTCTGTGAATACACGATGAGCACAACGGTAACTTCAGACATTAAGGAGCCCTTAAAAGACAGGGCAAGACATACATATCATCACGCTTCTTTCCCCGACGGGGTAGGCAGAGGTGTTAAACACCCACATTTCGCCAGATATGTTATATCCCCATGTAACAGGTGGCGAGCCTGTTGCCATGCACCGGGCACAATGTGAGGCAAGCGATATTCAGAATTAACTGTACATATAAGTTTTATTCAAACTCAGTGGTTCTCTCCGGCCTCTTGAACGAGTGGTGCCCCGTCCGTGTCAGCTACCAACTCGGCTACCGCTGCCTGCGCTTGCCTTAAACAAAAAGATGCCTTAACAAAATTTGCAATGACATTTTGATAAACACGCATCGGGCCCGAACTCGGTTCCGGTATGACCCTGCTAATGTAGACGGGTGGTATACGTTAGCAGGGTCATTGAATTACCCAATGCTAAGGTAGGGCCACTGATACCAACTACTTTACTCATGTTTAAGATATCATTTACAAAATATTGTGTTATATATTGTTAAACATTATTAATATCTAGGCCGATACATTTTGCACATAGCAATCATGACATGAACACGGTAATGTAAATTTAATTTGGTTTTATCACGTTCAACTGTCGAGATAAAGACTACTGTTGGGAGTAATAAAATCATGTCTGTAGCACGAGCAGTGCGGTATGCTAGGAGGACAGCAGATGCAACTCAAGGAAGCTCGCTGCAAATAATTTGATTATTTTACAAAAAGCGGAGCAAAGTACTTACTACTTAGGTAACTCTGAGAATGAACATTATTTATTTTCCAAGTATGAGCTTGCTGCTTGTTAAATTGACTTGTATTGTAAACAACTAAATTTGCTTTCGTTGCAAACTGTGCCGCTAAAATTAATGTTTGAGGCAACACCGTGACTATGCACACTGAATCACATTAAATACATCCCCTGGAGACGCGTGCCCTTGTATAAGTTTCGATAATAGAATATTCCTACCAGAATTATAGCAAACGTCTTTCTCCATAAATTTCTACAGTTCCAGAAGTGCCTACCTCGAATCTTAGACCTTACCGACAATGCTCTCGAGATGTGAGTAAGAGAGTTTCAAGGTTTCAAGCCTTTTTGCCAATCCAAAAGGTTCCGAGTTCCATTCCAAATGCTTGTAGGATGCCGGCAGCAGACATGTGCTTATAGATTTGCACACATCATTGCAAGACTTTGCTCAAAGATTTGCGACACTGCCAGACCTGTGTAATCACATCTTTGAGCTCAGTTTTCAAATAGACTTCACAGAACATGGACGATTTAGTCGACCCAGCTTGCTTATATTAAATAAGTGCATGAAATTATTTATTACACGTGCAAATAAATAAACAAGACAGCCAAAACGAAGACGTGAATGGATGTTATTTGGTGATGTTATTCATTGATTTTTTATTCTTTTTTATGCCTTTTTACGTTTCGCATCCTATATATCTAATTCGAATTGTATCAACTAAATACAACTCGAAAATTATTTCATTATTCCACTCCATAGTTAGTGCGTTTGGTTGTTTACGCAGAATATAAAACGTAGTGATTATATTCTCTTTGGCACGACAGCTCTATACGGCGACGCTGCAAGTGAGGGCTTTGCGCAGTGTGGCAGGTTCACAAACATTTGGATTGTGATCTCTTTGATGTGCGTTAAAAAACCGACACGGAGCGAAAAAGCGCACATATGTACGCAAATATTTGCAAATAGAATAGCCCGTGCACACCTACTTATGTGTGCAAATCTTTGCGCAAATGTCTGGCGCTGGCATAACGAAACAGATATTTGTTCTCCAGTCTTGGATTAGTTATGTAAATGTAACAAGATTATTATGAAAATTTTATAACTTAATTTTGTTTATGAACATCTAAATGTTATATCTATGAATTGTGCATGTAGGTAGGTAGGTGAACTAGGTACCTCCCGCGTCATCGTGGTCAGTCATAGGTACCTTCTAGTTTTTTACGCAAATATTTTGACTACACAATAATAATATTCATTTATAACAAATTTGCTCTTAAAGGGTCTCTTATTACACCAATTTCAATATCATAATCTATCACATTACGTACTTGTGCGATAATGTAAAGTTAAACACAAATAATAATAAAATAAAAATAATAAAAACAAAAATAAAATAATAATAATAATAATAATGCATGCTGTGTTAGCCTATAATTGTTTTTCCACTAAAATTTTGTGTTTAAACATGTTCTGTACTTATGTATAGTGTAAAAATGTTGGCGAACCAAATAAATAAATAAACGCACAGTTTATGCTGTTCCGTGTAAAAACAAACGATACCTTTTTAAATCTTAGCAAAGAGTTTTTATGTCAGAAAGGTAGTCAACATTTTCTTAATAAAATTACCTTTGGGAGATGAAATACAATAAATAAACATTTAATTCTTTAATTTCATGTACAAATTGTTAAAATTTTTTATAACCCAAAAATATAAGTCCACTCGTTGTGGTGCTTATATTCAATGTTAAAATGCACAGTAAAAACAAAATATGGTATTGATATAAAGTCATACTCCAAATTGCTATTTGCATATCTAAAAAAATGATTAAAGATTTATTAGTTTAATGTTTGAGTTTTATTTTTTTCCTCGCAAATGTGTTATAAAACGTCGTATGACATACGTGCGGTTTGATAATTATAGCCTCTGCCTTCTTATAGCCCTCACCTACGACTCGGCCTAGCAATATCGCCTGGGTTGTAATTTTCAAATTACCGCACTTTATCGCGCGCATCATAATGTATCTACTATTTACTTACAGCAACGACACACGACGCAGAGATTTGCATTTGGGAAAACACCACACGTCGTCGTCATTTGTGATGATAGACCGCCATTCAATCCACGACTTATCATACCTAAATTAAATAGAGATTTACAGAAAGAAATTTAAATTTGCTGCAGTTGACACACTTACACATAACATCAGACAAATAAGTATGTAGAAAAAAAGAATTGAGAAATAAAAATTATTATCTATAAAAGCTGAAATCCGTTGTCTCGCGCGAATGCAGACGAACATATTGCCACATTGCCAGCCAACGCACGCAGGAGCGAAATCAGTATTTTTTTTAAACACCTCGGCCTACTCTTTCAGGGCAATTTGTCTAATGGCAAAGAAATGTTCCTTATAAAAGCTTCCTATTCTCATAAGTATAATTTTTCTATGTAACATACTAATAAAATCAGACCATTTAATTATATAATGATTGCGTGATTCAGAGTACTGGTACGTACTTACTATTGTTTGCGGCTGCCGCACCTCACCCAGCAACAATTATACCACACTCGGTACACCACTTTACGCAATACTTTTTTTTATAAAGTAAATGACTCATCTTCATCAGTCATCACTACCTAGAAGTAGATATGAGTCCTTAAGCGAAGGTAGCTAGGCCATAAATTTTATTCCATCCTACCTACATAATAGGTTCATTAAAAAATACTGCTAGTCTCGATATTGCTAGCGGTCCTGTGACACGTTGGATGGGATGAAATAGGTGAAATAGGTCTGGCGTCAGCATCAAGTAGTGACACTCAGGGTGTTCAAATAAACAGACACTAACAAAAAGTCATTAATATCGGTAAAAATATTAAAAGAATTAAAATATCCACAATATTATAACTAGTAGGGTTGTTGAGGAAGAGAAATTGTCAAGAACAAATTTTAGGGATGCAGGAAAAGATATCCTCATCCTTATGATGAGGATATTTTTTTAGGGAGGATGCGGGTGAGGAAGCGGAAGAGGATAATGATAATTTTTTGTATGTGTTCAACACACAAAATTTCATCAAAATCGGTTTAGCCTTTTAAGAGTTTAGTGACATACACTCTCACATAAGAAATATACATTGTCAAGTTAAAACAAGCAAGGAAGAGGAGGTGATGGCTCGCTCGCTAGGTACCCGTTTAGCTCAGGCGCATCGTGCTGGATACGCACATGCGCAGTGAAATCCTCATATAATTTGAAGAAGCGGAAAAGGATTTTTTTATTTTTTCTTAAATTCTCCCATGTAGGGAAGGCAAAGGGAACGAAGCCCATACAGTCTGACTGAAGTCATTAAAATACAGTCAACGGTATTTTAATGACTTCAGTTTTTGCATTGAAATGCATTTCAATGTACCTAATTTAGCGACCAGTGAGAAAAACAAATAAATGAAATAAATGATTTTTTTCATTTATTTTGAGATCGATTTTGGTTTTAAAATAGTAGTGTACTATATTAAAAACTAGGTTTAGTGATTTTTTGACATTTCAGCCATAGTGAAATTGTTAGGCCCACTTGCAAGAAATTTATAACCTAGTTTAAATTTCCTGCAAGTGGCCTTAAAATGCTTAGTTTGAATGAAAGATCAATGTCTTATCTTAAAAAAACCCTCAAAATAACATTATAAGTATGTCTGCTTGCCACTTAAGGGAAATAAAAATACCTATAACTGGCACGCACGTATTATGTCTGTAATATTTTTTAAGAGAAAATATTTATCTTTTTAGAAACTATTCCGAAGTTATCAGATAATTTTATAAGGCTTTATTATTAATAGAACTGAAAAAATTTAAGTTTTAAACAATTAAAAAAACAAAATCCCTGTTTGTGTGCGTGGCGGATTTTAGCCACACAGACGCGACATTTTCTTTTTCAAATTTATCACGGTTTACGCAGATAGTATCACAGAGGCAATGAAATAAAACAACATGTAAAGAACGAGAACAATTATATATTTATTTCTGTTACACTCACATCTTCGCTTACGTTAGGAGGCGAACGCGAGACATGACGCTGCTCAAACACAAACCTTATGTCAACACAGTACAGTTTAAAATCACTTTGACAACTGACAGCCACATTGGTCCCTCTTTTAGATGTTTTGTCGTTTACGCCTAAGCCTCAGTGTACACTTAATGCAGAGCTGAAGAGTTAATCAATCATCTAAAAATTACATTAAAAAGTTATAATAATATATGATAATGTAGGTATGCCTAAAAGTAAATAAGGAACAGAACATAAAAGAAATAAATTAAAAAGTACATGGGTAAAAAATAAATAAATATAAAAAGTCAGTCAGAATCTTTTTTTTAAATTCTATTAAGAATTGACACCACATGTTTTCATCTAAGCAACGATAGGGTAGAGATTATAACTTTATGAGTCAAACCATCTTCCATTGTTTTAATATAAAAAAAATATTTTGTGAGAATTTTATTTCTTGTAAAGTATTTTTTCGAATCATTGTGTATAATTACGAAAAAATACTATATTCAAGTATCAGCTTCAGGTCTGCTTTAAGAGTTATGCAGAGCCTCGGTCTAGCTTAGATTAAGGGCGTGGGCGAGGACCAAGGGGCCAATATTAAGATAAGCCATGAAACACAGGCAGTAGGAAAATGATTGCCGACACTATTGAAACCAATATAAACATAATTTTCATTGAACATCTCTTTTTTACCAGCAGTGTTTGAATTGAATACGTACAGGCGAAATAACAAGTTTCGTAGTGTAAAATCATTTTTAAATTGTAATTAAGTAATAGTAGAAATTCAGTGAATAAACCTTTACCTAATAAATAATCTATAACTGTATAGTAAGTAGATATTCAATGATTGATATACAAAAATATTTGTTATGATTATTCCAACAAAAAATATAATAAATCTTAACAAAACCAAGAAAATACCCTTAGAAACTACCTACGGCCATTAAAATTTAAAAATATCACAAAATACAGCAAATTATACATAACAATATGATTTATGATGCAGCATAATAATACTTAATTAAAAACTTATATTTCAAATATACTGTGTTCGATTGTAAAAAGATTGTATTTTTTATAAAAATACTTATTAATAGTGAAATAGTAAAATATAATTGTTTTAATATAATTTATTTCAACTATGCACCTGCATTGCCTGAACATGTATC
Organism: Parapoynx stratiotata; assembly: GCA_910589355.1. Taxonomy (NCBI): domain Eukaryota; kingdom Metazoa; phylum Arthropoda; class Insecta; order Lepidoptera; family Crambidae; genus Parapoynx; species Parapoynx stratiotata. The sequence continues at coordinate 435,234 of OU342460.1, forward strand.
ATAAATCAGAGAAAAGTTAAATAAAAAACATTAATATAAAATTAAAATTCTATTTAAGTAAGGCAATTGATTAATATAAAATTAATTAAGAAAGTTATACATTAAATTATTTACAATAATTTGTACTTCTATGTAACGATTTATTTAGTTACAAATGCTTATTTTAAACATTTCTTTGCAGGAAAACATTTTAAACAATTCTAGTCATAGAATTGTTTAAATAATATAATACTCTTAATTCACAAAAAATAAATTACAATTTTTAATATTTAACTCACTCTTTAATTCACTGTTTAATTATTATGCATGACATATTTTACGAACACGATTTTATCATGTGCATGCAGGTACAAAGTATTACATTTTTATAATATTGTTCAGCGCGACGTCTCGTTTCGCTCAAAAAAAATCTTAGTCGATTTAACAGTTAACAATAATAAACTGTTACGAGGTATAAGTGATAAATATCAGCTACAAGTCCCTCAAAAAACCACTAGCAGTCGACTTTGTAAAGACTCTGAAAATTTTTAGCTCCACCAAGTTATATCACAATAATTTAGTAAATATATCTTTTCATATAAGTAATAAATTAGTTGGGTTTCTGTAGAAACTATTTATCAAGTATAGAGACTTAAAAAGGCATATCAGTATAATTAGCTATTTAGAAAATATTATTTAATTTAAAAGAAAGCGCGTATTGAAGCCGACATGTTGGCGATAGTGTGCTTTACTCTAACGGTGCTCAATTTACGGCCGGCTTACAATTTTCATTAACTAATTTGTGAATAAATAATCCACTCTACACATGGACACGCCCTTTTTGAATATGGACGAAGCGATAACATATTATATATAGATCAACCAAAAACGCACTTCATCTACACACAAAGCAACATACAACGCCGCCGCGACGGCTCAAGCATTCAATGTGTAGATTTAATGGTCCATTATTTTTATGTAACAACCATCGGTAAATATACACCAAACTTAAAAATGGCTCGTTACCTACACTTACAATATATCTACATATTCATTAACTTTGACAATCTGTATTCGAGGTCAAACTATTATTAAGTAGATTAAAAAATGAGATTTGATTACACGTAAAACAAATACAAACAATTCGGACCTTGCAATAAGTATGAACTATGTTAATAATTGATTTTAATTATTATTTTCTATACATTCGTTCAATATATTTACATACATATTTCTGACGTGACGAAGCAAAGTGGTATCTATTCATTTGTGTAACATGATTTGCATTGTATAAGGCCTATTACTTTGAAAATGTATAAAAATAATATATTTTATGGACACAATTCAAAATTAAACTGTTGTGTCATAGAAAAAATTTCAAGCAGTTATTATCCGGAAAAATCTTCGCAAGACACAATAAATGCCTCGTGACACATTTATTTAAATTACTATAAGGTTTGAAATCGAATAAACTCACAGGTCTCACTTTAAATTAATTAATGTCTTTATTTTTTCCTATTTGTTAAAAGTGATAAAAAGAAAAGGTGTCAAATTTGTGAGTTATTTTATTATTAATCAATCAAGTGCTCGATCGCTCAACTCGTGTCCACGTTATCAAAGCGTAAACATGTTTAACAAACTTATGTAACAGTTATAATAAAAAATTTAATAATCATTTCTAAGACATCAATAAACAGTGATCATAATAGTTCTGCACACACTGTCCATTCCAAAAGTGTGTACCACACAATATAACATCATAAAGTAGTCGTCGAGACGATTAATCTTCCATTTACTGAGCGCCCGACTCGAGCGCTCGTCATGGAGTTGGCACAAACGTTTGGAACCGGCGATATGTGGATCAGTTTTATCGTATGTCTGCTTCATAAAAACCGTGGTGTCCATAGCCCTGTGGCCGAGTATAGTTCGGTGACTGGATCCAGAAGTGAGTGCATGCAGGTCGAGTCCTACGCGGGTGCAGGACGTAGACGTCCGGGGTAGGAGCGGCGCGCGGGCGCGGGGGCTCAGGGGCGCGCGGGGCGCGGGCGGCTGGTGTCGTACGCGCGGATGACGTCCGCCTGCGACACCGTGCCGCCCTCCTCTTGCGAGAACGCGAACCCATCTGCGCCACCAATCACAATCGTTACACTCGCACGCCCACTCACTCAAACTGATCAAAGAATGAGCAAAATCGTGAAAACAGCGCGTGACGCCCTCTACGAGGTGCGGTGTAGAACTGATAAACGAATGAGTGTTCGGGTCTGGTGCGGTACCTGTGTCCAGTGGCGTCGGGAGCTGTGCGTACGTGTGGAGACGCCACGCGAAGTCGAGGTCTCTGTGAGGAGTGGGAGTCAGTGGAAGAAGTGTTTAGCGGACTAGAAGCATCCGGAATCGGAGTAAACGGGTAAATTTAGGATCCTGATCATCGAAAGCACAACGTTCGGACTCTTCCAATCAAATGAAAATCTAGTTGCTCCACGAGTAATTTGCTTATGACTAGACTATCCAAAATTAAAAGAAACCCGTTTACTCGAGATAGTAAATCCGAGTTTTAAGACAGTCCACCGATTCCAGACACTGGTAGCCTTTCGTAAGGTGCAGTACTCACGCGAGAGCTCGAGGTCCTGCCTTGCGCGCGTGTTGCGGCGCGAGAACACGCTGCGCACGTTGTGCAGCAGCCGCGCCGTCTCCGTGATGCTGCACACGTCACATCACTCACTAGGGCACCCTCCCGCCTCCGCCGCCCGCCCACCCGCGTGCGTGCAAGCGTCACACCACATGCCTCTAATATACTACGTCCTAGGACTCGACAGGTGGCGGAATAGCGAACTTTTCATTTGTTCGGAGTTAAAGACGGATTCTGGTTATGGAAGATTCGTGATAGGACAGAAGAGACCTTAAAAAGTTTATTAGTAACTACAGATTCAGTAAAATGAATATACCTATCACAATCTCATCGGATCTGAAGCGAGGTAGCTATAGGTAATCGGCATGATCGTAAGTTTGTAAGTAGCTAGGCAACTGCTATGCTATTACAAATTTGAGCATGTAATCTGATCACAAAATATTGGATGGGCTTATTACTTTTGAATCCTACATATTTTATGAGAGTTTCTTAGTCACGATTGCAAATTTCCATTGAGCTGTTTCCGCCCTCGCGAATCTGCCGCAACCAAACGTCAATAGTAATTTAGTAAGAGGCGCCACCTGGCGAGTCCCGGCAAGCTGATGATGCTCATGCGCATGCGTCATGCGGTACTCACAGCGCGCGAGCCGGAGCAGCGCGTGCCGCGCGTCGGCGCCGCTGCGACACACACACGTTATAGCGACGAGGCCGCACTCCCACGACGACCGGACGCGACCGTAACCAACTCTATCTCATGCCCTCTCAGCCTTCGCACTATCCAATTTTAGTTGGCCGATAGTTTGATCGTTCGGAAAAACACATTTAACCACTCCAATCCATAATACGAGCGACATATAGAGCTGCTTGATTTGGTCTAGTTAATAATAGTATTTGGCTTTTGAATTTAATTTAGCTTCCGAGTGACCGAACTATCACGCACACAGCGCACGCTACAAAATGTCTCAAGGGCACTCTGACTTACATTCTCACCTAAAATACGAAAAGCGAATCCAATCTACTAGTACCTATACGAGCGATTACGCTATAGCAATTCGTCCTGTTAGTTACGGTCGGTAGTCGAATCGAGCATTATTTTGGCGTTACTGATTAAGACTACAGTACAAAGATCGGATCAAAATTTAAATAAGTTTATTAAATCAATTAAACAGGAACGGTAACAAACGACAATATGGCTCGCTTAGGTAATATTTACAACTACGAACACTTTCACAATCGAATATGGGATATTATAATTTATGAAAACTGGCGTGTCCTGAATACAACCAAGATTTTATTAAACTGTATTCAAACATGTTTAATCAGTTTACAAACTTTATTGTTTGAATGTTAATAACCTATTCGCTTGCATTGATTATACATTTCTACCAAATAGGCGGGATTTTGGACAAGTACCTACACCACCATTGACATAAATATCATGTTGAATAAAAATATCTACATCATTTTAAATACCAACATTAGAATTTTTAACAACATTGTTATTAAATGAATACAGTTAAATATTACCTTAGTGTCTGGGCATTAGTAAACTTTTTGTACAATACGATACAATGGTTAAAAAAATAATGATAACATGTCACAATCAGCTCAATTTACAGAAATAATATACAAATACAATGATATACGAAACAAAGGGATCGGTGATAAGATACAATCATGAGGAGTTGGGAAATGCGAGGATCTGAATATTAACAAGAGCTTGAATGGAAGTTTTAAAGTCACTTGATGACATATATTTTTAAAATAAAGTATCTAACTGATATAATAAAAAAATAAAAAAATCAATATTGCGGTTTTATTTATTAGTCTCCGGTAAATTTTTTACTGAGTATGTGTTCCTTCTCAATCCTGGGACAAAATACGTGAAAAGGCGTTATGGACCGATGTCCGATACTCATGCGGTTTAATTTGCCTAACCCTTGCCTTATCCGGCCTTATGCTAAAAAAAAAGCTACAATTTTGTTCGTCATGATAAGTTCCGCTTAAAGTTTTTAAAATTTGATTTTACGTACTTTTGGTTTTACAATAATAGAAAACAAAATATACCTACTAAAATTTGGCCAGTGACGACAAAGTCACATTATTATTATGCATGAACATCTTTAAAAAATGATAAATATCCAAATTTAATTAAAATCTGTCGTCTATCAAGTAACTCCATCAACGATTGAAATAGTGCAGAAGAATAAAAAAGAAAAAATAAAATAAAAGGCAAAATATCTTTAGCGGTACAACACAACTACTAGCGTTTTGTAGTTTATTCACATAATACTATAGGTTATTTACAATGATTAGGAAGAACACTGCAATACCTTACGGACATCAATTTATATCAAAACGAGATTCGTCATCGTCTAAAGATTTAGCAATAATTTAAATAGATATTTAAATTAATTTACAACAGTGATACTATAAAAATGTTATACCACAATAATTACTATATTTATATTAAGTAGAAAAATATATCGTCTAGTGGACTTAAGTACTGTTGCGAAGTAATTGTACAAACGAGGTACAAGACGCTTTAGGGTACCGCTACACTGCGGTTCGACATTAGTTCAAGTCAGACAAGAACTGGCTTTATCATAGCTGATACCATGTCTTCTGAACTCTACTCGCTTACAATGATAATAAGCTGTGAATAAGCTGTGACAGCACTTCTAAAGTTCAGTGGAGGACCAAATATGATAATATTATTCAAATAATAATATTTGAAATACATTTTGAGCCATTGAAATAAAAGCTATTTTAAATTATCAAATAGTAAGTTTACAAGCCTAAATCAATGGCTGTGTTATATCAAAATCAACTTTCGACCAGCACGACTAGGTCGGTTTTTGTCAAACTTGTCCTATGCACGCATCAAATAGTACTAAAGACCCTGCTACTACGACACCGGGCGCAACCTTCACGTTAAATAAATGATATTAAATATCACAATAATATTATCAAACCACGACAACAATATAACAAATATGACACAACAATCTCACTAAATGAACAAACGGACGGTCACACTAGCTGTATAATATAACCAAACTTTGTTACTACTTAAACCAATGCTTAGTTCAAATACTTAACGAATATCAATTATAAATATCTCAATAGATCTTCAAGTATATTAAATATAGGATGGAGCGCTTAAAGTGTGAGTAAAAATTTAAAAGTTACACTTCATTAAGTATATCAAATGAGTTAACTCATTTTATAATAAATAGTTGATTTATGAAAATAGGAACAAATTGCGTTGATAAAATTTTGAAGACACGATATCTAGAAGACTTTAATTACTGTGTGACGCATGACGTAGCAAACTAAGGGCTCACGTACACGAGCTGGATAAAATTCCGTTACAACACTAGAGTTATTCCTTGTCTACTACCAGCCATAATTTGTTAGAACCTTACTCTTCATTATATTTATAAATAACAATCAACCACATTATTTAAATAAAAGGCCTACAATGGAGACCGAATTTTAGGTAGTAGGTATATCAAAAAGCCTTATAAAACTACAATATATAAAGGTGATTTACATCTTTAAATTTTGTTAATAACAGTGACCACTAGTGTCAATATTTTGCATTACTTCCATGCAAATTAAGTATGGATAATTTCAATATGCTATTATTACCACAGTACCAATCAGGACTACATATCCCGATTGAAACTTGTCAATCTAGGCCAAATAGCTCCTATTTACCCTTTTATGAATTTCCCCTTATATCGTGTACGCGACCCATACTAATTCTAGCACACGGAGGACGTCACTCACACAGCTGAGGTAGTTACCACTTGACGACCGCCCTCCCACTCAACACATACTCCACGTATCGCCATCTTGTAAGAAACGTCCACATTTAACGTACGTACATATTTACAAAATATATGGAGACACTCTGTGTAGCCTATAGGCCGTTCTAGAAATATCTAGCAGAAGACGACTAATGAATACAAACGTGATGTACTTAGCTTTAAATATATACAGGAATGTACCTAGGAAGAAATTACAAGTGTGTCTGGGGCTGTTGTACAGTCGAATCGACGGGCAACGGTGTAGTAAGTAGACCATTGTATACTTCGATAGTTTGTAGGATATTTGTAGAGGCAGAGACAATTTTGTATTTGATTTATGTCACTTGTGTCAGTGTCTTATTGTACGTTTTACCCAAGAATTTTGTACTCTATATGGATGCCAAACTCCCATACAATAGCATGAGGTAATGTTCTTTCTCGATCAGTAGGTGTTCCCTTTCATTCTATCACTATTTATGAATGAAGGCTATTCGTGAGATATCCTCTTCCTCTCTTTCTATCCATAGTTTCTGTCTCACCTGTCATATTTACGCCATTTTGATACCTAGACTGAAAATTGTTACAAATTATTGTAATTCAATATTTTAAATAAAAATTATAAAGCTGGTGATGACGTGCGTTGTTTTATGTTGTGTAAGTGACTGATATCCTGGATGTACCTTATCATTTCACAGGTGAGTAAAAATCATATATTAAGAGTATTTGTTTGAGAAATTTGTGTGTATTTTTGTGTGACGTCATTAGTTCTATTAGAAAGCTTTACTACGAAATGACAAACTCATTCATTAAAGTGATAGAATGAGAGGGAACAACTACTGATCGAGACAGAACATTGCCTCATGCTATTGTATGGGAGTTTGGCATCCATATAGAGTACAAAATTCTTGGTTTTACCAGATTGATTTATGTCAGTTGTGTCAGTGTCTTATTTATTATACGTTTTACCCGAAGATCTAGTTTTCTTACATCTATCTAGTCTTCAACATATTTATATTATTTTATATATATTAGCCATTCAAGCAAATGAACATTGTCTAAAGTGTTTGAAACAGTTTTACTTATTACACGTTGCCCTTCTATTTACATGTTTATTATATTTATATATCACATATAGTCAGTCGTTTCCCGTTTCGTACATTATGGGGCCGATTCTTTCGCAAATTGCATAGTATTTTTTATCCTAATCTTATCTATATAATAAGTTAAACGCATGACCTCCCCTGTCGCGATACAGATAATAATCTAAGTAATTGTATTTGTACTTGCACAGTTAAATTATTGTAATAAGATATTGTTCCATCTATCTGTCAGGACGTCAGATTCGCTTCTGTGCTTTTCAAAAAATTATTTCGTTTTTAAGTAGATGTAATCTGCTAATTATAGGGAAGAAAAATCAACTTTTCTCAAAAAATAATTAGTTTTATCTTAGACCTCCACAGTCCAGTACAACAGGGTCATTAGAAATCTTTACAAAGATTTACGTTGGGATTCCATTTAACTCTCCAAAGATTGAACAATGTTTAGCAATCTGTACATAGAACATATCAAACTGACGTACAGTCTGTCAAGTATAAAAAGTGAACTTATTTTCTCGGCTCTTCAATTGGTTGTCTTGGAAGCATTCAGTCTAATAGTACAGTAAAAGGCGCCACCAGTCGACCAAGTCATATATGACTTCTGGTATTCGGTAAATCAATTCTGTGTGAGCTTTAAAAGATCGCGACAAAGGAGGTTCAGGCGACAGTGAACTGTCAAATGACGCGCGCGTTCCTCCTTGGCGGGGGCCGGGCGCCGTTGAGCGCGGGCGCACGAGCGGAGGCGGGGGCGTGGGCGGGGGCGGGGGCGGTCGCGGGCGCGGGCGCGGGGGCGGGCGCCACCGTCCGCCGCCGCCAGCGCAGCCCCACGGGCTCGCCGCGCTTGCTGCCCAACAACAACCACGCTAGCTACGTGCCGGTACACTCGTGCTAACACCCGGATTCTTTCACCTCGACCAACACCAGGTACTCAGAGGCGTGAATATGGCGTGATGCCTTACCAGGGTGAATATACCCACCGTGATCCCCAAAAGCCACGAACCCCGTAAACCATGTTCAAATTGTTATATTACAAACATTTTAAACGAATAACGCCACGGGCACATCGACTACAGTTACGGAGATATCTTGGGTATTATCTCTGGAGGCAATGTGAAAAAATCCGTTGGACGAGTTGACAATTTCACTTTCGTTTAATTTTAATAATTTCGAACACTTCAAACAAAAATTTTATCAGCTGAGATAATTGGTCCAATCCAATGGAATTTTTGCTCACCTTTGAAGAAACAAATAAACTTTATAATTTAAAGTAGCGATCGTGTCAACTCGTCCCGCGACTCGGCATGCAGTCGCGTGTCTTAGTACGAGTCTACGACCAGTGCGGGAAGGTGATGCGAAGCGAACTCAAATAAAATCGAAATAAGGTCTAAATTACACTGCGAGTGCTCTATTGTACGGACGGACGGTGCAAGGCTCTCGATACTTCCACAGACTGTCTAAAATTCTGAAGAAGCATCGCCAACATATTCAAAGCGCGTGTGTTCACCTAATGTGTAAATATTATACAATAATGTATATATATCTGAATGGGAAATAAATATTTTGATACTGTGCCTGTGATATGATACACAAGTTACATCTAATTCAGACTTATAAAATTTTAGAATATACCTATTTGTAGTTTTATTTATCGGAATAAGATATGATGATCTTATAAATTTTGTTAGAATCATAACTCAGAAATGAATAAACTTAAATAATGTAGTAATCAAATGACATGATAAAATTATGTATATTTATTTACATATATACATATGAATATACTCGTTATATTCAATTAATAATATGGTATATGTAATGGTAGCCTGCACAGGTCATTCCAAAATAATGCAAACACGGGACGAACTGGCGTCACTCTGACAAAACAGCGCCGACGCATCACGCGGCAACACGGGTCAAGTCACTCAAACACCAATAACATGTACAATACAACACACTTTATGAAAGATTTATCTAAATTCGATATATAATATAAATAATATAAAGCTTGTATATGCTCTTTGAGTGTGCAATATGTGAACTTTCCTAATTAATATTTTAGGACAAAAAATTATAAAATGTATGAATTATACATTTTATATATAAGTATATCATTCATAACAATATATTGGATTGTATTGTCATATAACACTGTTTTTTACTATATATATTCCATGAAAAAGATCACATTATTATACACTCAAAAAGATTCACAAAACTTTAATAATTAGTTTGAATCTACACATTCGAGCCATATAAAATTCATAGTTATCCTCTCAGATAGGCTTCAAATGTGTAAAATCAGCCTGTCACGCGTGATTAGGCAAAGCACCGACGGCTTTTTGTGTCATATTATTAATCTCTATTATAAGCTATTTAAGGTATAGATTAGCTCGTGTCGTTCATAGCGTGTGCTTTCAGCCTAATACTGCGTAGTAGAAAGTGATGCTCGATAATTTATATTAAGAATACTTCTAGAGAGGAATTTGTTAATTAGAAATAGCATAATTTTTTTAAGCTTTGTTTTTGTACTCTAGGATAAAGTGAGACTAATTAATTGTAATATTTAACCAATAAATATTTTAGCATTCTAATCTAAAAGGCGGCATATATTATTATAGGTTAAAGTGCAATAACTTACTGTAAATTATAAATAAATTACTGAGCATCATAGATTAATTTTATTTGGCATTAACTCCTTCACTCATAGAAGAATCAAACTTTATAAATAGATTCAAAAATAAATAACTTTATGCTCAACTTTTAATCAAGCATAAGAGTTAATCATTTTGGAATTTTATATAGATTTATTATCCGAGCAAAATTGGGGTCAGCCATAAAAAATACTGTAGATAAAGGTATTAAATGTGAAAGACATGTTAGAGCCATGTCACGTCGCAATTATTAATGAACGAACAAAAAAACAACATGGATTAAAGTGTCCTTTTACTAATGAATGTTTATTACAGAAATAAACAAATATATTTTTTTAAAGTAATTACTTAATATTTTGATCGGATATTCAGAAGTGGGATCTTCAGAAGTAGATCAACACTGGGCTCGATTGTCTCTTACACTAACGTCGGTCATATATAATTGTTTTCTTTTGAATTCGTAAAATTTAAACATTCGAGGGAAAATGACCGGCGAAGATAAGAGATTGTAAATTAAACCGGTCACACCAATAATTACTCTACGAGACAAACTGTTGGTGTCACTTCATATAGTAATACGTCAGCTGTCGTACGTAACCCACTGATTGAGATAGGGCAACCTTATTCCGTCTGGCAACACATCAACGGGTGTAGTATAAATTTTAACTTCCATATTAATTTGTACTGGAAAGTTTCCTGTCGTAATTCACGGCTTAGGTACTAATGTTTTACAGCCTCATGACTGTAGTCACATGATCTAGGTAATGCTTTTACTTCATTGTAAAAATTGAAATGAAATATGACACACATTTGCTACCCTTCTGGGAACATATGCATAATGATTATATGCTACATGTATTTCTTACTGTTCGTTTCTTCGACGATTAGACAGTTCTTGGTTATTAGTCACTACATATAGCACCCAATCAAGGAAAGGCCTATCTCAATCTGCGCATACAACATGGCCCGTAATCTACTCCTAAGGTCACAAAGTAAGGGTGTGTACTCACGAGTGTCGCGGCTGTGCGAGCAGCGCGGCGGGGTCCCGCTGCTTGATCTCGCTCTCGCGCACCGCCTCCGTCATCGTCTTGAACGCGCTGTTGTGGATTCTGGAACCGAGATAGTCTCAAATCACTAGAGGATCGAGTTAGTTTTTTGAGTTGTGTGGTGGTCTTTCAGGTATGCGCGGGAGTTCACATGACCTCACGAATGAGTAATTTACTGTATTTATTTCTTCGTGGAGTACATAATTGATTAAGAGTACTTTATAATAGAGTAAAACGCTTGGACAAAAGCCTTTTTACACGGAGACACACATAAAGAGTGTTAGGAAGAGTCGAGATATGTGCATGTTTTGAGACTAAAACTTTACGAGGTTTACTGAGTGCAATGATTTTAGGAATATAATGAAAGTTACTAAGTAAATATATATCAATGCCTGACGATAACAACAATTACAAAAATATACCTCCAGTAAGAACATACTAAAGTTATTTTATCTATATTACACAGTAAAGATTTAGAAAAAAAGAAGTAACCTCAAACAATTACTGTTGAAGACGGCTTCACAAAGCTTCCACATTCATCTCATAATATGGTCAGTTCATTTCTAGAAAGGATTAATATAATAATATAAAATTTATCAAAAAAGTTGTTGTCATTACTTACTGTAAACTATAATACTTGAACAATTTAGAGATCTACTTTATATTAATACTAAATACATAGTGATATTGCTGCACACGCTTGTCAAACGTCAACAAGCCGTAGCAAATTCAAACGTGTGGATAGAGATTTTGTGTTGGCTTGCAAGCGCTTGCACTCGATTCGATGAGTGTCGGTTTTTTGTTACAAATCAAAGAGAATTTGCCGAGAGCGCTTGGATTTTGCGGCAAATGCCAAGCGTGCGCGGACGCGGCATAAAGATTTTATGTTTGTAAATACAGATATTTCCAATTCTTTTCAACAAGTTATATTTTAGTACCTCGATACTCTTGGAAGTAGTACATAAAGGGCATAATATCTACTAATTTCTAGTATACGGAACTAAAATACATTATTGTAAATAGTTTCTAGCGTATACAAATCGAGTTTAGTAGTAATCAACTTAGGTTTATCTTTATGAGAAGAAAAACTGCCAGGAGATATTACGTGGATAAATACTGGAATGTAAAAGCAGTAAAAGTACTCAAATGGCTCACGAAAGAAGTCCCACGAAGCGTTTTCCACCTTATAGCAATAAGCGTCAAGTATGGGAGTTGTTTCGTGAGCCGTAGTTTAATAGGTAGGTATTACGCTGTAACTGTCCGCGGGCGACGCGGCGGCCGGCGCGGCGCGCGCGCATTCTACGGAGATACTTTTTTAGCGCACCTGTGATCAATTCCTATCTGTAAGTGTTGGCGACAAGCTGTGCTGAGCTGTGTTAATGTCAAACTCATTCATTAAAGTGACAGAATGAGAGGGAACACCTACGGATCGAGACAGAACATTGCCTCATGTTATTGTATGGGAGTTTAGCATCCATCATAAAATACTTAATTCCTAATTTAAATATATCTAATAGTCATCAATTTTAAATATCGAACGGCGAAGCTGATTTAATGTAAGATAAATTAAACTAATAAAATGTTTTATTCTTGTAATGCCGATGCTCTTGTAATTTTTTTCTACTTACCCTTACAATCGAGATGTAAAGCAGAGTAGTTAGCTCGGGTGTAAGCATTAATTGCACTCTAGAATTATAGGCGCCCTCGCTGCGCTCGTGCGCCTAAATATCTCGGGCTGCAATTGATGCCTTACAGCCCTTGGCTACTAATCTAATATTAATGAGCCGCTACAACACGACTCGGTAGTACGTTCCTACAAAACGTCTCTTGACAAGGCTATCTTTATTTTTGCTGTAAAATACTGCAACAATTGTGTACATATTTACGCAGCAACATTACATACGGTTAGATCTAATATGGATTCTAAATACGTAGTAATAGATTATAATATCTGACTGCAGGGCTGGAGCTGGCGCCGCGCCAGCATCTGCTGCGTGTCGTCGTGCGGCGGGCAGCGCACCCAGTAGTAGCACGACGTGCGCACGCGCGACCTGCTGCCACAAGGCGTTTACTAACGGCGTATTGGGGACGCTAGCGTGTACTCCTCATCAATTAAATCAAAACGGGTAGACCCGTGGCTGGACCTTGCACTATAGAGCAGGATTCGTTCGACGTTCTTCCGTCAGCGCGATACACCAGAGCGATTGTACAAAATTGCCTTATTGCGCAGTGTCTGATTGTAAAAGCAGAAGTACGAAAGATAATTATCGCCTATTTCATTTGTGATTAATGACGTAAAAATCGGGGCGTGGCTTGTTAAAAATTTTACACGTGCGATTCTTTAGCCATCTTGATTTATTTCAGTGATTTAGCCTGTAGACGTCTGTTGCTGGATATAGGCTCCTCCGATGAACTCTCTAACGATTTATCCAGTGTTTGCGTGTGCCGACGACTTTATCCCACATGTAGATAAATAGTAGATAGTAGGAAAATAAACTCGTAGGCAGAAACGAAGAACATTGCTTGAGAAAATGTCAGGTTCGAGCGTGGTGAGCGGGATGAGCACGAGCGCTGTGTGTGTGTACACGCGACACTCACACGGTGACGAGCAGGTCTGGCACGAGCGTGGCGAGCGGGATGAGCACGAGCGCTGTGTGTGTACACGCGACACTCACACGGTGACGAGCAGGTCTGGCACGAGCGTGGCGAGCGGGATGAGCACGAGCGCTGTGTGTGTACACGCGACACTCACACGGTGACGAGCAGGTCTGGCACGAGCGTGGCGAGCGGGATGGTCACGAGCGCTGTGTGTGTACACGCGACACTCACACGGTGACGAGCAGGTCTGGCACGAGCGTGGCGAGCGGGATGAGCACGAGCGCTGTGTGTGTACACGCGACACTCACACGGTGACGAGCAGGTCTGGCACGAGCGTGGCGAGCGGGATGAGCACGAGCGCTGTGTGTGTACACGCGACACTCACACGGTGACGAGCAGGTCTGGCACGAGCGTGGCGAGCGGGATGAGCACGAGCGCTGTGTGTGTACACGCGACACTCACACGGTGACGAGCAGGTCTGGCACGAGCGTGGCGAGCGGGATGAGCACGAGCGCTGTGTGTGTACACGCGACACTCACACGGTGACGAGCAGGTCTGGCACGAGCGTGGCGAGCGGGATGAGCACGAGCGCTGTGTGTACACGCGACACTCACACGGTGACGAGCAGGTCTGGCACGAGCGTGGCGAGCGGGATGAGCACGAGCGCTGTGTGTGTACACGCGACACTCACACGGTGACGAGCAGGTCTGGCACGAGCGTGGCGAGCGGGATGAGCACGAGCGCTGTGTGTGTACACGCGACACTCACACGGTGACGAGCAGGTCTGGCACGAGCGTGGCGAGCGGGATGAGCACGAGCGCTGTGTGTGTACACGCGACACTCACACGGTGACGAGCAGGTCTGGCACGAGCGTGGCGAGCGGGATGAGCACGAGCGCTGTGTGTGTACACGCGACACTCACACGGTGACGAGCAGGTCTGGCACGAGCGTGGCGAGCGGGATGAGCACGAGCGCTGTGTGTGTACACGCGACACTCACACGGTGACGAGCAGGTCTGGCACGAGCGTGGCGAGCGGGATGAGCACGAGCGCTGTGTGTGTACACGCGACACTCACACGGTGACGAGCAGGTCTGGCACGAGCGTGGCGAGCGGGATGAGCACGAGCGCTGTGTGTGTACACGCGACACTCACACGGTGACGAGCAGGTCTGGCACGAGCGTGGCGAGCGGGATGAGCACGAGCGCTGTGTGTGTACACGCGACACTCACACGGTGACGAGCAGGTCTGGCACGAGCGTGGCGAGCGGGATGAGCACGAGCGCTGTGTGTGTACACGCGACACTCACACGGTGACGAGCAGGTCTGGCACGAGCGTGGCGAGCGGGATGAGCACGAGCGCTGTGTGTGTACACGCGACACTCACACGGTGACGAGCAGGTCTGGCACGAGCGTGGCGAGCGGGATGAGCACGAGCGCTGTGTGTGTACACGCGACACTCACACGGTGACGAGCAGGTCTGGCACGAGCGTGGCGAGCGGGATGAGCACGAGCGCTGTGTGTGTACACGCGACACTCACACGGTGACGAGCAGGTCTGGCACGAGCGTGGCGAGCGGGATGAGCACGAGCGCTGTGTGTGTACACGCGACACTCACACGGTGACGAGCAGGTCTGGCACGAGCGTGGCGAGCGGGATGAGCACGAGCGCCAGCCAGAACACCAGCGAGCCGAACACCATGCGGTCCATGCCACGCATCACCGCGCCGATCAGCAGCGTCGGGAACAGGTTGCTGCAACATATTCACCCGTTAATATAATTCACCACTGTTATGTTCGGTCGTAATACGTCCACGAGTACGTGTAGTATACGGTGTGTACCTGTACACGAGGATGAAGAGGAACCAGAGCGCCACGGAGCCCCAGATGGCCAGGTGCGTGACGCACGTCCACGAGTACGTCGCCAACCCCGCCTTCAGGCATACCGTCAGCACCACGTACTGAGGGGGGAAACGGATATCATTATTATATTAAATAGCTTTTATAACTCAGTAGAGTGGGATTGAAATGAAACGATCTAGCACGAATAGTTTTAATCGGGGTATTCCAATGTTTAGCAGTGGGTGTGTGTGTGTGTGTGTGTGTGTGTGTGTGTGTGTGTGTGTGTGTGTGTGTGTGTGTGTGTGTGTGTGTGTGTGTGTGTGTGTGTGTGTGTGTGTACTGACCGTGTACACGAAGTTGCCGAGCACGAGGTACCCGCCGTCCTTGCCGCTGGGCCACAGCACGTGGTGCGCGCACAGCAGCACGGGCAGCCAGAACAGCAGCACGGAGTGCACGAGCGCGTTGACGGCCCACACCCAGAACACGCGCACGTTGAACAGCAGCCCCTGCTGCGACGGCACGTACAGCACCGGGTGCTGCACACCACGCACCGCCATTACTACCACTCCATGGCTCCATGGCTCCATGGCCCGTACTCCAGAACCAACTCAAGCGTATCTGCTTAAGTACCGTTAGGGCTCGTTTAAGGAGCCGCGGGGCGTCAGGCGGCGGTAAGAGGCGCTTTCTGCGGCGCGGCGTGCGTTTTTACCGTTCATAGACAGGCGGCGCGTGAAGCGAAAAAGGTGTAAATAAGACTGAATCTAGCGTAGTCAGAAGACCCTAAATCTATGCTTTTGACGATTCTTTTTTCCAAATGGCACAACCTTGTAGAAGTTGAACGGTCAAATTTAAATATGTCATTTTCTAAACTATAAGTACGCCGGTATGTTAATGTACAGCGGATATAGGGGATTCAGGTGCACTCTGACACACACTGTCACTGTCACAAAAGCAATCACTCCTTGCTTGCCGCGTCCGACGCGGCATCGCTCGCCGCATGTGACGCTACAACTCAAACAAAAGCTTGCGAAAACGCGTCTACTTGAACGCACCAATACCTCGCCGTATGTTTGTTTTTCTGGCGGCGCGCCTGACGCTCGTCTCCTTAAACGAGCCCTTAGAAAGAAATCGCGCTATTCATTCCCACATAACGCCATCCCTGTCTAGCTGTGCTCGAGCGCAGGTCTACGCTTGACATTGATTCTGGAATACGGACCTATGTCTATTGAGAAGGATCGCTCCCAATAAGACATTGAAGCAGCCAACTTGAAAGTTACGCTTTAGATGAGTTTTTTGTTATGCTAACAACGATGACACCTACTACAAAACTAGACGCAGTAGATGTAAAAATAACACTCACAGAAATTGTTTAAAGCTAGCTAGCTCTTTTCAATATTTCCATATATTGTTCTTTGAAGTTGCGAAGGCAAAGCCGTAGGCTGGAGATTGTGTTTATGATTAAATATAAACAATGCATCTTTTTTGGCTAGCCAAAACTAGAACAGAATGTTATATTATTGACTATTCTTTTACAATTTTATGAGCCATTCTGAAACGTCTATTTTAATAAAATAAGGATCGTTTTAAAACCCTTAAAATGAGCTCTTAAAACCGATG